>CM062805.1:274284857-274760453 GCA_031772625.1 Pinus tabuliformis | reverse complement strand
TGTTGATCTGATAACTGTAGTGGACTGTAACTTTTATGTACTGATGATCATTGATGCTTTATGAAAAGAAGTAGGGGGTTGTAGCTCCCTTCCAGAGAGACTGAAAACAAGAGAGAGAGAGAGAGTTGTAGCTCTCTGCAGGTTGCAGCCTGCGTACTGGTAAAGGACTGCACCAGTACAAAACCATTGAAAAGAAGTTTCTAATTTGAAAGAAGATAGAGACATATTACAGCAGGTGGTTTTCACACCACATTGGTTTTCCACCTTACATCTTGTGTTCTTTGGTGTGACTATCTGTTTTTCTTTGTTCATGCTCATTATTTTATGGTACTGACATGCAAAAATAATTCAAAGAACAAATAAGGAAGATTTATTAAAAGAATTAGATAATACTGATTCAGCCCCCCTCTCAGTATTATTGTCAACATCATAGTCGCGGTAGACTATTTTACCAAATGGGCCGAGGCGATGCCTACATTAAACAACACCGGCGAAACAGTTGCTCGTTTCTTTTTCAATCATGTAGTTGCCAGATTCGGCGTTCCACAGGTCATAGTCACAGATCATGGATCGCATTTTCGCAAACACATGATGGTTGAATTGGCTGCCAAATTGGGGTTGTCCCATGACAGATCTACTCCATATTACCCGCAAGCCAACGGACAAGTTGAAGCAATCAACAAAGTCCTGAAGTGGATGCTGCAAAGGATGATTGGAATCCACAAAAGGAGTTAGCACCTGATCCTGTACTCAGCCTTGTGGGAATACCGAACATTGGTAAGGAATGCAACTAGGTTTACACCCTTTCAACTGGTGTATGGCCTAGAAGAAATCTTACCAGTTTAGTGTGAGATCTCGTCCCTCAAACTCGCAGTCGTTCTTCTCCCCGGAATTTCAGAAGAGGAGGCTCATTCCTTGGAACTAATCCAATTGGATGAAACCCGTCGTGATGCCGCTTTGGCTAATGAAGCCCATAAGAAACGAGTCAAGGCGCAGTTCGACAAAAATGTCAAACCCCATGTCTTCTCAGAAGGTGACTTGGTCTTACTTTACGACCAAGAATCCGATAAACTGGGAGCAGGAAAATTCAAGTCTTTGTGGATGGGCCCCTATATTGTTAAATTTATATTAGCAAAAGGGGCCTACAAGCTAGTGGATTATGATAAGATTCCACTGGTGCAACCCTGTAACGGGTTGTACCTTAAGCGTTACTACGCATGATTCAGTGTAGTAACCCCTATGCTTTTGTTACATTTTTGTTTTCGCTAAGGGTAATTTTTTTGGTCAAGTAATCCACTTTTTACATTTGTCGCAAATGTCGAACCTATTGGAATCTTTTGTTGGATATGCTGACGGAGCGAGTCGTAGTTCGCAGAACCTATCTTCTATAGCCTAGGCCATTTTTGATCCAAGCGGCGAGTTAATAAGTTTCAGAGGGGTATGCATTGGTCGGTCAACAAATAATATCGATGAATATAGCGCATTGATATAACTCCTCTCTAATGCCATCACACATGGCATACGCCGACTTGTCGTCAGGCTAGACTCACAACTCGTCATACTACAACTCACTGGTATCTACTCCGTCCGAGATCCAGCTATCTATCGCATGTTCCTAAGGGTCAAGATTTTGGAAAGGCAATTTGATTTTATTCAATATCAGCATATTTGCAGAAACTTGAACACATTAACAGATTCATTGCCAAATTATGTGTTAGGTAGACATTTGCAACATTTATAAAAAGAAGCATTTCATCAGTATTTGCATCAGGATCATGTAACTTAACCAAAATAAAGCTCTGAAAATCATATATATATTCTGTAATGTTCTGTAACCAAGACAAAAATTGGTCAGATGACCCAAAACTCAAAACGCTAGGGGGCACCCTAGTCTAATGATGCTGGTGATAACAAGTCACCGCCTGTGCAATCATGTGTAAAAGCCTAGTCCATCGACTCGGCACGCTAGTAGTATCTTGTTGCTACCTCAGAGGCAGCTCATCAGTCCTCACATCCGGAATACCAAGAGTGATGCCTTCGACCTGATCCTGCAATGCTGAAAGAGTCTTGGCCACATCAAGGTCGCGAAGGATAGCCCTTCCCACAGCCTCTCCTGCTGGAGCGGCAGCTGGCACTCTCAGGCGTAATACTGGCCGAACTGGTCCAACATCTGCATGAGCACATGAGTTTTGATTAGTCCTAATATAATAAAGCACAAGAACATTATAAAAGATACGATAAACAGAGATATGGTCAAAGAATTTACCGATGACACCCCACTGCTCGCTAGCCGACAGTACCAAATCCGGATCACCCCGGAAATCCATACCAGCATATGGATACTCGGAAAAAACCATCTCCTGATGGTTGAACCACTCGAAGAAGGTATCAGAAAAGGAAACTTGGGACTGACCAGCATGTCTGGCCATAAGGTCGACCCATCTCTGCATCCGTGGCTTAGTTGGTGGAGGTAAACTAAGTGAAACATACTGCGGCTGCATCAGTGGGATCTTTTCCAAGGCAAAAGCGGTCAAAATAGAACCATATCCAAAGTTCTTCAATCTTCCGTTTTTCACCTTGGTCAGTTGTTCTTTCATCACATAGAGTACTGCATCACACCAGTTGAACACCTTTGGTTCAAGGCATTATAAGGCATACTGCATATAAGACCTATTGGCCACATGAAGAGCCGCACTACCAGCCATTCTAGCAAAAGTGAACAAAATGGTCCTCAAGGACCTATCAGTGACATCTCAGATATTGATCTTTTCGTCCTTACTCGGCTGAGATCCGTCTCTACAATACCTGCGAATGTAATCTCTCACGGATTCACCCCCACGGGCCGAACCTGATAATGAGACAGGGGCACCCTGCCTCAATAAGCCGGTCAAAAAATAGATGTCCACGAGATTCAAGGGGATGGACTTGCCCCTAGTCTGGAACACCTGGGTGCTAGGATCCCATGCATCGAGAAAATATTGCAACAAGTTGATTTGCTGCCTCATGCTAGAGATGCGGAAAAACTTGAATAGGCCACAGTTCCGCAGTGCATTTACCGTAACCAGATCATGTAAAGCAAGCATCTCCTCTTCTTCATGCTCACGTTCTCGCCATGTAACAGGCATTTTGCTCCAATGAATCTCTGAAAACAAACAAGAGGAGAGTCAGGATCCTGATTTGGTGAAAAACAGGAAAAAATTTCCATGACAAAATGTGCACAAACTTCCCTCCTTGTTCCCATCGTACCCCCAGCAGTGTTCTGGGTAGGATGCATGCTGACTGGCCAATGGCCAAGCTAGCATGCATCACACCTTTCGATATAGAAGAGGTGCGATGGAGCCAGGGTGAGTTTTTCAAACCCCAGAGGCTCAGAAAAACCAGAAAACATGCTTAGAATTCAAAAAGGAAAGAATGAAACTGAAGAGCTCAGGTTTAGCTCCTACCTGGTCCAGACGGCGCCAAGAATCATCCACAGAATCTCCTGGAATCAGCTGGTGAAAATCAAGGTGGAAAAACACCTCCAAAGCTCCAACAAACCAAAGTTCAAATGAAATGGTAAAATGAGAGGTAAAAACCACTTTTAAATTACTTTTCACGTAATTCAAGTAAAATATCAGTGTTTTGACTCATTTTTTACTCAAGGGATTATATGACAAAAAAGGATTGTTGGAGTTTTCTTTACGTCCCTTTTCAAACTCTCTAAAATTGAAAAGGACTGAGTTATCTTTGTCGTTAAACTCGCTAAAACCGAATAGCGACAAACTTGTCCATACAGACAAGAACGAGTTTCACTATTGCTAGGCTCGTTAAAACATAGCGATGGGTTTGCCCGAAGGGAAAATTATAGAACAAGCATATGTTATCCTCCTCATGCTTGAAAAAAATAAAGAGGTACTGGTTAGCAATGACTGGGGAAAAATTGGGAAGAAAACTTGAAGAAACTTTATTGGTAGCAAGTCGCTCTTGAACATGACACTTTCACTCTGCATCCGAGTCGGGTTGGGTTGTTCCGTTCACTAGTCATATCACCATGGGTCCGTCACACCATCCATGTTTGGGGTTAACACTACCAATCCATCATGTCAGTGTTGCCGATATGTTCAAGAGAAGTCACTCAGAGAATTCACCTATGTCTTATCCACTGCAATACTTTCACGCTCCATTCTTTCATGATCGCCACCCTGAACCTTATATCATCAGATTGTTTTCACCTCCATTAAAATCATTTGCTCCATTCCATGTCATTGATGTGGTATTCACTAAGGCCCTCCTATGATGAATCGCTTCTTGTCGACATCAACTCATTATCTAGGAAGTCGATCTAGGAACAACCCTTTCAGTACTTTGAAGCTTGCATGCCTCAATGGCAAGTTTCTCACTTCCGGCGACAGGCTTACATCAATGGCCTTCCACCGAAAGATTTTGTGTGGTGTTCGACGCCAAGTCCCTTATTCACACCACATGAATTGTACTGTAGTACCTTGAGGGTCATCATCATTATCGGTGATTCCTCTCGCGCCTGTTAACAGCTTACATCATTGGCTGGTAATCACGCGATGTCTTTCCATGTTCGACTCCAGAACATCTATCACATGGGTCGACTTGTACTTTGAGTGAAGATCGAACGAGATTGAAGACCCCAGATCTAGTTTCATCCATCCAGGCTACGATATATATTCAGGAAAATAAAGACATCAAATGTACATCATTGCTGCATAGATAATCATCCAATCTAAGGGATGATGGCTCTACCGGAATCATCAGTCTGCACACAAACGATTGTCTGTCTTATGTACATGAAAATGAATTTATAAAGCTGAGCATGGGAATGCCCGCCTCAGCCAGATCATGAAAATATTATAATGTATTGTATTTTATCTTATTACAGGTCGCCTTCCAACTCGAAAAAACATCAGATCCTCATGATAAAGTATTTCAGCCAACATCAAAAGATTAACGACCTCATGCTTTAGGGGGCAGCTGTTATAGAAATTTTTGGGCACTGCAACCCCAAGCATAAATGTCCATAAACCAAGGGCTCTTAAGTCCCTAAAAGTGTTGTTCCAACCCCTAAAAGAACATGGTCAGCTGATTACATTATCTCCCAGAAGTTCTCCATGAAAAACTACTCAGAACTGGTCCAAACTAGACCATCTCAACTGCTCCATGGTCAAAGTGCGCTGCATCCAACCTAAATGCACACGGGAGGTGTGATGCATATTGGAAAGCCCTTCTATGGGGTACGATGGGCGATATTGGACAAATGGCAGGGTCAATCTGTGAGGTGGAGGATCATGGAATCTTCCAGAAACTTCTCTTGTGACACTTGCCTCTCTGCATTCGCCTAGGGATGAGTAAGAGATCATCAATCTCCAAGTGGAATCAAGAACTATCAGAGAGAAGACACTAATCAAATCTCAAAAGCTGACTCACCCCCCTTGCAAACATCTATATATGGATCCCTCATCCCAGAGATCCAGAGGCTGGAATTTTGTATCTTGTAAGGAAGTGCTGCCAATTTCTTGGTATAACATCATAGTGTTGGGTGATCTAAGCTTCTCATGAGGTGAATAAGGTCTTTCTTTCTGAGAGGATGACGCTGGGTCAGAACAATTGGTTGTAATCCTCTTTGCTATTCTTGATTATTAATAAAGCTATTCAAGATTTCCTCCACATTCTTGTATGATTGATGATATATGCATTTGTGTGGTCAATATATATCTGGTCCTATATTGTTTATGATAGTAGATCTCTGTTCTTGGATAGTGTTATGCTGCTTTGATTCTACAGGTGCTCTTTGAAGCTGGGTAGACGAGGAAGCAAGTGGCAAAGATCTGTCAGAAGGGAGAGGAATCAAGTAAGGAACCAAGTGCAAGACAGAGGTTGGTCTCCTTTGTTCCCCTCTTATCTACTTCTCATAAAGGAAAATGAAAGTGGTTTTAGTTTGTTTGTTTCTAAGGTAGCTACCAGCCTTAGTGGGAATAGCAGCTCTACATAGACACTAGATTTCCCGATAACACCATTGACCGCCTTATGGAGGTTTTCAATCAATGAGCCAATATAAGGCACCTTCGAGGAGGTTTTCACCTTAGATTTTTATTTTCATCTTATTTTCATTTTTTCTTTTTTCTACCCTACCCTACTTGAAAAACAAAATTATTTTCAAGTATAAGAATACTTCCAATGGAGCCATGTGCACATCGAGATTAGAGACGAAATGATGTGGTGGCTTGAAATGCATGCTTTGATAGCTATCCGGATTTCAGAGACCAAATGATTTGACTTTGAAGGGATGAAACATAGCTGAAGAAGAGAGTATTACTGCAACTTAGTGACCGTCTGGAACCATGTCTCAATATAGCTTTGATATCCTTGGTCCTTTTGCTGATCTGGATCATTCTCCCTATCTTCTTCTATCATGAGCTTCTCATATTCCTCTTTTTGCTGATTTTTATTTTGAATATATGGAGGATTTGATGGTAACGGTGAGGGAGCTCTCTTGATCTCTGATTCTGATGTATTCTCTTCATCAAGTGCAACCCATGGTTCTTTGATCTCCTCTTTTGAATCTTCTTTTGCTGGATGTGGTCCTTCAATGCTTTCAGGCTAATCTCTTTTTTGCAATACTCTTCTTAAGCTACGGTGAACATCTTTGAGCTCAAGAGGAGTCATTTGGACATGTTGTGCCTCAGCTTTGCAATTGGGTTGAGCTATTCCAATGTGCAGGTTTGGAAATGGTGGTATGGGTAGTTGAGTGGGGGTGTGTATTTGAGATGGATGTGGATGGGGTTGTGGTTGGGCAGGCATGTGGGGCTGCCTTGGTGGAGGAGGAGGCGATGGTTGCGGTTGAGAAGGTGGTGGAGGAAAAGGAGTGGGAGGAGTGTTGTATTGGGGCCTCCACCCCTAATGAGGTGGATTCCACTGAGGTTGTGGCTGAGCATAAGAGTGAAACGAATGAGCAACTGGAGAAGCATGGTATTGAGGAGGATACGACCAAGGAGGGGGTGTGGACCAGGAAGGATGAGCAGGGGGACCCCAAGAAGGCATGGAAGTGGCTTGATAGGGGTCATAATAGGTCTGGGATGACCCTTGCATTCCCTGCCGGTAGGGTATGGGTCCATGTGGCCTCCTTTGGTTCATATAATAGAGTGATTCAGTGGCTCCTTTGGCTCTCTGATATGCAGCTTTAAGTACAGGCAAGGAAGGGCACTAATTCGTAGGATGGTATCCTTCACAGATGAAACACACTTCTAAGGAGTGCATTGGACATTCGTTCCTAGGATGCTTTCTAGTGCACCTAGGACAAAAGATGTCCAAAGCCCTCTTGACTCCCAACATTTCTGCTTGTAGCCATTTGCTCCAGATGAATGTTTTCTTCTTCTTCTCCCCTAGAGGTTCTTCAAATATGTCTTGTTGTCCACCTAGGGGTTCTTCTTAATCACAGCCATCAAAGAAGAGAGAAGGTTGGCTGTGTGAAGCAATGGGGGTGTTGTTCAAACATTTTTCTGACTCATCTCTACTCCTACAAGGCATGAAATGAAATATTTTTCGTTGATTTTTGCTTCTTCTTTTTTTTTGCTTGTACCTACAAAACTAAAATAGATTGAACTGCAACTAACTATCTTGCTGAAATGAAAATGCTGAATTGAAATGAAAGCAGGAAAGGACTAATCTATTTTGCTCAAATGAAATTGCACGAATGAAATGCTAGGCTATGCTTGCGGAATTGAAATGCTAATCTATGAAAGCGGGAAATGCTAATCTACTTTTGCAGAAAAGAAATTGCATAATGGAAATGAAATAAACTACTTAGCAGAAGGTTGTAGTGGAAAATAGAAGAAAAGCAGCAATCACCAATACTCTGACGCTTCCCCGGCAACGGCACCAAAAATATGGTGGGCCCCAGTATTGCAGCAATAATGCTGCAACTCCTGGAACTCCCTTCTTTAATTTTATCAACCCAGTAGTTCATAACAAACTTGGAAGCGACGGTGTTGTATGCACAAGTACTAGCTCTTGCCGCAGCTGTCACTTGATCAACTGGCACAAGTCCGCTAGTGTTAATGGGAAAAGTGTCTACTCAAAACGCCCCTATCCCACTAAGGTGTGACAGTACCTTAGAAACAAACAGACAAAACTATTTCCGTATTCTTCTTTATGAACTATAAATGAAGAGGAATAGGATGAACCAACCTGTGTCTTGCGCTAGTCCTTTGATCCAATCTCTCTCCTCTTTGATAGCTTCCAGCTACCTGCTCCCTTACTTGCCCAGCTTCACCAAGTTCTTGCAAGATCACAGAAGAGGAAAACTACACAAAGACATGGATTTATATTCATAAATAGCTTAGGGTCAATTTAAGCTGAACATGCAAATATAACAAAACATCATTGATACACAAGCATGTAGGAGAAACTCAAATAATTTTATTGATATAACAAGAAGATCCAGGAGGAGTTACAACTGATGGTTCCTGATCCAGCATCAAACCCCCAGCAAAGGAATCCCCTCTTCACCTCCAACAAAGCATAAATTACCCAATACTCTGATCTCTATCTCAAAACCAACAGCAATTCTCTGCAATGTACAAAATTCCAGCCTTTGGATCTCTAGGATGAGGGATCCATATATAGATGTATGCAAAGAGGATGAGTCAGCTTATGATTTGACTAGTGGCTTCTCTCTGTCAGTTCTTGCTTCCACTTGGAGACTGAGAGCCTCTTACTCATCCTTGGTCGAACTCAGTGAGGCAAGTGTCATTGGGGAAGATTCTGGAAGCTTCCATTGTCTGTCCACCTCGCGGAATGACACTGCCATTTGTCATTTCCCGCTTAGCGCACCCTGGTAGTGCATTTAGATGCGTTGAAACGCACCTAGCTAGTGTACTTGGGTGCTATGCAACGTAGCTAGCTAGTGGAGCAGTTGAAATGATCCTGATTTGACTGATTCTGAGCAATTTTTGGTGGAGAACTTCTGGGAGAAGCTGTAATTGGTTGACCTTGTTCCTCTAGGGGTAGGAACAACACTTTTAGGGACTTAGGATCCCTTGGTTTATGGACATTTCATGCTTAGAGCTGTAAGGCACAAAAATGTCTATAACAGTTGCCCCCTAAAGTATGAGGCCGTTTATCGGGTGAAATGCTTTATTAGGAGGATCCGAAGTTCTTTCAATGCTGGGAGGAGACCTATAATAAGATACAATACAATACATTATCTTCATATTGCTTTCATGATCTAGCTGAGGCGGGCATTCCCATGCTCACCTTTATAAATTCATTTTTACGTACAGAGGACAGACAATCGTCTGATGGTAGACTGATGATTCTGATGAAGTCATCATCCTTTTGGTAGGATGATTATCTGTGCTGCAATGCTGTACCTGTCAATGTCTTTATTTTTCCTGAATATATATCGCAGCTTGGATGGATGAAACTAGATCTGGGGACTTCAATCTCGTCCGATCTTCACTCGATGTACAAGTCGATCCATGTGAGAAATGTTTTGAAGTCGAACATGGAAAGACATCGCTTGATTACCAGTCGATGATGTAAACTGTTAACAAGCGCGAGAGGAATCACCGATAATGATGATGACCCTCAAGGTACTGCAGTACAATTCACATGGTGTGAATAAAGGACTTGGCGTCGAACACCACGCAAAATCTTTCGGTCGAAGGTCATTGATGTATACCTGTCGCCGGAAGTGAGAAACTTGCCATTGAGGCATGCAAGTTCCAAAGTACTGAATGGGGTGTTCGTAGATCAACTTCTTGGATAATGAGCTGATGTTGACAAGAAGTGATCCGTCAAAGGAGGGCCTTGATGAATCCCACATCAATGACACGGAACGGAGCAAATGATTTTGATGGAGGTGAAAACGATCTGATGATATATGGTTCAGGATGGCGGTCATGAAAGAATGAAGTATAATGTATGGTAGTGGATGGGACACGGGCAACTTCTCTGGATGACTTCTCTTGAACATGTCGGTGACACTTATGTGATGGATTGGTAGCATTTACCCCAAATGTGGATGGTATGGCGTGACCATGGTGATGTGACCGGTGAATGAAACAACCCAACCCGACTCAGGCACGGAGTGGAAGTGTCATGTTCAAGAGCGACTTGCTACCAATAAAGATTCTTTGAGTTTCTTCCCAATTTTTCCCCAGTCATTACTGACCAGTACCTCTTTATTTTTGTCAAGCTTGAGGAGGATAACATATGCTTGTTCTATAATTTTCCCTTCGGGCAAACCCATCGCTATGTTTTAACGAGCCTAGCGATAGTGAAACTCGTTCTCGTCTAAAGACAAGTTTGTCGCTATTAATCTTTTTAACGAGTTTAACGACAAAGATAACTCGGTCCTTTTCATTTTTAGAGAGTCTGAAAAGGTACGTAAAGATAACTCCAAAATTCCCTTTTCGTCATCTAATCCCTTAAGTCCGAAAAAGTATAAAACAATACAGAAGGGATGAATTTTCGATAGTTTTAATGAGCCGAACAAAATAGGCGCTCGATCTTTTTGTGCAATAATCCCTTAGGTCCAAAAAGATTAAAATTTAGAGGAGGGATAGCGCTTCCGGTTGCTTTAACGAGCTGGAAGGCCAAAACTCGACAATCTTTTCATATTTTACGAGTCAGTTGAAAAGAGCTTAAAGAAGACTCGTCTTTTGAGGAACGAGTGATAAAATGGGTAGCAGCTGATTCCAGGTAATGGTTGGAATTTTCCAATCACGGCAGTGTCACAAGGATGTCTAGTGAAATCACTCTTCGCAGCTGTTCCTCAAAATGGTTAAACAATCAAATGGAGGTGAATGATCGGCCAATGGAAAAGTGGAGGTGACGGTGAAAACACGACCAAGGCTTTAATGGCTGAAATGCTTCATTCACGGTGGTTATTTACCGGGGAATAGTTCATTTTTTAACGAGCTTAAACGCGGGTGGAAACATTTGCTCATGTCTTATGTTTATTTTTTAACGAGCTTGAACTGTGTGCTAAAACTGCTCGATTAGATGGTCTTGTTTTGATTTTTACCATAAATAGCTTCGTCTTTCCAAAGATAGTACTGTATTTTCAACTGCTTCATCAAACTAGTTAGAAATGAACAACATTTGCTTGAAAATGAGATTAAAATGCAAATATTTTACTTTGAACTACGTAAAAGAAATCAAAAAGTGTTTTTTACCTCTCATTTTACAATTTCATTTGAACTTGGTTTGTTGGAGCTTTGGAGGTGCCTTTTCCCCCTTGATTTTCATCAGCTGATTTTGGGAGATTCTGTGGACGATTCTCGGCGCCGTCTGGATCAGGTAGGAGCTAAACCCGAGCTCTCTCATTTCATGGTTTCCTTTTTTCATTCTATGCTTCATTCCTTGCTTTTCTGAGCCCCTGGGGTTTGATGGGTTCGTTCTGCCATCAACGCACCCTTAGTACATCGAAACCTGCGCTGAATGTTGGCCTGTATGAAGGCAGTTTGACATTCAACGCATTTGGAACACTGCTGCAGGTGCATTGGGCGCAGAAAGGGAATTTGTTGCACAGTTTTTGATGAAAATTTTTGCCTGTTTCTCATCAAAATCAGGATCTAACTCCTCTCTTGTTTGTTTTTCAGAGATCTCGGAGCAAGATGACCCTTACATGCCGAGAATGAGAACATGAAGAAGAGGACATGATTGCCCTACATGATCCAGTTACAGTGAACGCGCTGCGGAATTGTGGCTTGCTGAAGTTCTTCCGCATCTCTAGCATGAGACAGCAAATCAACTTACTACAGTATTTGCTTGATGCTTGGGATCCTATCAATCAAGTTTTCCAGATTAGGGGCAAATCTATCCCCTTGACTGCAGTAGACATCTACTTCTTTACTGGCTTGTCGAGGCGGGGTGCCCCCATCTCTTTGTCAGGTTCGGCCCAAGGAGGTGACTCTGTGAGAGATTATGTCCGCCAGTATTGCAGGGAAGGATCTCAGCCAAGTAAAGACGGCAAGATCATCATCCGTGATGTCACTGACAGGTCCCTTAGGTCTATCCTGTTTACTTTTGGTAGGATGGCCAGTAGTGCGTCACTTCATGTAGCCAATAGATCCTATATGCAGCATGCCTTGGAATGCCTCCAACCGAAAGTATTCAACTGGTGCAACACAGTACTTCTTGTGATGAAAGATCAGTTGACCAAGATAAAGAATGGGAGGTTGAAGAACTTTGGGTTCGGTTCTATTTTGACCGCCTTTGCCTTGGAGAAGATACCACTGATGTAGCCGCAGTACATTGCACTCGACTTACCTTCTCCTATTGAACCACGTATGCAGAGATGGGTTGACCATATGTCTAGGTACGCTGGCCAGTCTCAGATTTCGTTTTTTGATACCTTCTTCAGGTGGTTTGATCGTCAGGAGATGGTTTATGCCGAGTATCCATATGCTAGCATGGACTTCCGGGTTGATCCAGATTTAGTACTACCGTAGGGCGAGTAGTGGGGTGCTATTGGTAAAATCTCTGACCATATTGCTGTTTAGTGTTTTTGTTTATAATGTCCTTGTGCTTTATTCTATCAAGACTTTAATCAAACTCATGTGTACATGCAGATGTTGGTCCTGTTTGTCTAGTAGTTCGCCTGAGAGTGCCAGCTGTTGCCCCAGCAGGAGAGGCCGCCGGGAGGGTTATTCTTCGTGAACTCGATGTGGCCGAGACTCTCACAGCTGTGCATGAGCAGGTTGAGAGCCTTACTCTCGGTATTCCAGATGTGAGGATCGACGAGCTACCTTTGTAGTTACAACGGCATACTACTGGTGTGCCCAGACGATGGACTCGTCTCTTACGCATGATCGCACAGGCTGTGACTTGCTATCACGAGCATCATTAGACTAGGGTGCCCCCTAGCATTTTGAGTTTTTGGGTCATGTGACCGATTTTGTCTTGGTTACAGAACATTATATGTAAACCATAAATAGCTATATATATATTTTGATTTTCGGGGTTTTATTCTGGTTGAGCTATATGATCCACATGTAAAATATTGATGATGTGTTTCTTTTTATAAATGTTGCAAATGTCTATCTAACACATAGTTTGCTAATGAGTCGGTTAATGTGTTTAAGTTTCTGGAAATATGTTGGTATTGAATAAGATCAAATTGTCTTTCCAAAATCTTAACCCTTAGGAACATGCGATAAATAGCTGGGTTTCAGACGGAATATATGCCATTGAGTTGTAGTATTACGAGTTGTGAGTCTAGCCTGACAATTAGTCGGCGTATACCATGGGTGATGGCATTAGAGAGAAGTTCTATCAACGCGCTATACTCAGCGATGTTATTCGTTGATTGACCAATACATACACCTCTAAAACTTACCAACTCGCCGCTTGGATCAAAAATGGCCCAGGCTGCGGAGGACAGGTTCCGCGAACTACGACTCGCTCCGTCGGCATATCCAACACATGTCTCCAAAAGGTTTGACATCTGCAACAAATGTAAAAAGGTGGATTACTCGACCAAAACAAACACTTTAGCGAAAACAAAATATAACAAAAGCATATTGGTTACTATTTAAGCATAGTAATGCTTGAGGTACAACCCATTACGAGGTTGCGCCAGTGGAACTCCGTCATAATCCATTAACTCGTAGGCTCCTTTTGCTAACACATGTTTAACAATATAGGGGCCCATCCATAAAGACTTAAATTTACCTGCTCCCAATTTATCGGATTCTTGGTCGTAAAGCAAGACCAAGTCACCTTCTGATAAGACACGGGGTTTGACATTTTTGTCGAACTGCGCCTTGACTCGTTTCTTATCGGCTTCGTTAGCCAAAGCGGCATCACGACGAGTTTCATCCAATTGGATTAATTCCAAGAAACGAGCCTCTTCTTCTGAAGTTCCAGGGAGGAGATCGATTGCGAGTTTAAGAGACGAGATTTCACACTGGACTGGTAAGACTGCTTCCAGGCCATATACCAGTTGGAAGGGTGTGAACCCGATTGCATTCCTTACCGATGTTCGGTAAGCCCACAAGGCTGAGTACAGGATTAGGTGCCACCTTCTTTTGTGAACTCCGATCATCCTTTGCAACATGCGCTTCAGGACCTTGTTGATTGCTTCAACTTATCCGTTGGCTTGTGGATAATACGGAGTAGAGCTGTCGTGAGACAATCCTAGTTTGGCAGCTAATTCGAGCATCATGTGATTGTGAAAATGCGATCCATGATCTGTGACTATAGCCTGTGGTACGCCGAATCTGGTGACTACATGATTGAAAAAGAAAAGGGCAGCTGTTTCACCAGTATTATCTAATGTAGGCATCGCCTCGGCCCATTTGGTAAAATAGTCAACTATGACTATGATATACCCATGCCCCCCGGTTGAGGTGGGGTTACATGTCATGAAATCGATGCCCCATTTGGCGAACGACCCAACAACAACTATTGGCTGTAGAGGTGCAGGTGGTCTTTTAGTTTTGCTATCAAAAATTTGACAAGCATGGCAACTTCTGACTGCGGTTATGCAATCTTTGAACATTGTTGGCTAGAAGTATCCTGCTCGTATGATTTTTTGTGCTGTAGCATATCCAGATTGATGCCCCCCACAGGCTCCTGAATGACACTCATTCAGGGCTTTTTCGGCCTCCTCATGGGTGAGGCACCCTCTCAGAACTGTATCGGTACCATGACGGTAAAGTGTATCACCGACGATCATGTAGTCTTTTACTTGGTATCGAATACGTTTTTGTTCAGAGTGTGAGGTGTTTGGCCTAAACTTTTGGGTTTGGAGATAAATTATTATATCTCCATACCACTCATTGCTTGTAGATATCAGAAACAAATTCTCATCCACGATTGATTCTTCGGATGTTTCATCGTTGGACGACGATGGGAGATCGCATAATAATTCTGCAAAAACTAGAGCTTTCTTTGATTTGGATTTTACAAATTCCAGATCAAACTCTTGAAGGATCGCTATCCATTTTGAATATTTTCCCCCCAGCAACTGTCGCAACAATATATAGGTCATGGGGTTGCAATCGGACAGAATGGTAGTTTTCCGAAAGAGGACATAGTGTCGAAATCTTTGTATCGCTTGAACAGCTGCAAGCGCTAGTTTTTCAACATAAGAATATTTCCTTTCTGTATCATTTAAGTTTTTACTTAAATAATATATAGGATGTTCAATTCCATCGACTTCTTCAACTAAAACCATTGCGATGGTTGTATCTGCTGCAGCCAGATACAGGTTAAAATCTCTTTGATAATCGGGGGCGTACATTAAAGATGCTTTCATTAGGGAATCTTTTAAAGCATCAAAGGAAGCTTGCGCGACCTGATCCCAGACAAAGGGTACTTCCTTTTTCAAAAGACGTGTATAACCTTTAGCAAGTTCCGCATAATTTGGAATGAACCTCCTCAGAAAGTTTGCTTTCCCTTGGAGTTTCTGAATCTGAAGCAAATTTGAAGGTGGAGGAAAATTTATGATTGCCTGGACCTTGCACGGGTCGAGACAAATTCCATCCTTGGAGACTACACAACCAAGTAAACGACCAGAACTATATTTATATCAATAAAAATATTTCGCGAATGAGCCAGAAGGTCGTCGAGGTATGGTTGAACAATGTTTTTGATGTCATGGAAGGCATAATTCATTGCCCTCTGAAACGTCGCCCCTGCGTTCTTTAAACCAAAGGGTAATTTTCGATACGCGAATGTGCCCCACGGACAAATGAATGCAGTATTTGACTGGTCCTGCGGGCGAATATTTATTTGATTATACCCGGAAAATCCATCCATGAATGAATAGATTTCGCATCCGGTGCATTCATCAATTATCTGGTTGATGAAGGGTGTAGGGTAGTTGTCTTTTGGACAAGCTTGATTTACATCCCTATAATCGACACACACTCTAATTGTCCCTTGTTTCTTCATGGCAGGGACAATATTTGATACCCAATCGGTTAGAGGAACCGGGTACATGAAACTAGCATGGAGAAGTTTTTCAACTTCTGCCTTAATGGCAGCGGCTTTCTTGGGGTGCACCTGCCTCAGCTGTTATCGTACCGGTTTGACATCTGGATACATCTTAATTTCATGTTCAACAATACTCGAGTCGATGCCTGGAATTTCACTGTATGACCAAGCAAAGACATCTCTGAATTCGCGAAAAAGAGCGTTATATATTTCCAGTTCGAAAGGAGAACAACATTTGCCAACATAAATATTCTCTACAACATCTGTTTTAGTCGAGATATTTATGGCTATAGTCTCTTCAATGTTGGATAAGTTTCACTCGGAATCCACTGTATTTACAGTATTTGAAAGAAAATCAAATACTGAGGGATGATAAAGGTCATGTTGAGTCTCTTCTTCACTATCTGGAAGAAGGGAACGATGGTGGGAATCATTCCATGGTGCTCCTTCAACTACCATAGCTTGGAGAATTCCTTCGTCAGTGACATGCACTTGCGACCAAGGATCTGAAGGAGTACCATATTCTCTAGACCTATCTATCCAAATGCTTGATGAGCGTTGATTTGGGTTTGCCTCCCATGCTAGAAACATTGATTGCTGTAATATTTCTATTGGGCTTGGGGGCAAAACCATTGCATGATCCATATCGATATCGTTTTCTGAGATCTTTGTAGAAGATATCATATTGCAGGTTCCTATTGACGCTACTTCCGCCAGATTGATTGGACGTGGAAGAGCGAAAGTTCCCATTAGTATAGTATCTTTTAGTAGGCCTACTCCGATATTCTGAAGCGAATGGGGGCTTCCATGGATCATGGGAATGCTTCCTATAACTTGAGAACCATTGGGGAGGAAGTTTTGTTGATCGACGATTGTAATCCCTCCTTGAAAGGGAAATGAAATCTTTCTAAAATAGGTCGACACAACAGCTGCCATGGGATATATCCATGGTCTTCCTAGTAGGATGTTGTAATCAAGATTCCCATCGATGACTTCAACATCTATTTCTACCATTTTTCCCCCTAGTTCAACTTTCAAGTTATTTAAGATACCATATGGGGTATATGTCCTTCCGTCGAATGCTTTTAACGTCGTCGCAGATCGCGACAAGGTTGGAGATCCTAGAGTTTTCCAGCAACTCATCGACATAATACATGTAGATGCCCCCTCATCAATAATTGTTCGATGAATAGTTTTGTTGAGGGCTTTCACTTGAACAAGGAAAGCTAGTTGAGTCGGTAACTGAGGATCGTATCCTTTGTGGTCGAAGGATACAAGATTGGAATCCTTTGGATTAATCCCACCAATGGCCGATAACAAAGCCTGCCTTTGGGATGGGCAATTTTGTAGTACTTCAAGAGCCGACATAGCGGATGGCGATTGGGCCAAATATTCCACTATGTTATAATGTTGTGTCGCTCTAGCGCAGGGATTAAATGTCGACTTGTGTACTACTCCCTTCGGCGGTTTTATTGTCAGTTCAGGAATGGTGGGTGGTACAACTTCTGTCGAAGTTGTTGTCAAACTACTTGGTTGATCTTTATCCTTGTCGTTCAACAGTTGCGGATTCCCGTAATCTTTGTTCCTTGTCGAAATCAAAGCATCATTCTGCTGTTTCGAAATCGACAACATTAGCACTTGAGACGGGGAAGCATTTCCACTTTCAACCAGATTTGCTCCTGGATTTGGGAACGGATCTGTTAACACAGCTGAGGTTTTTGAACTTTTAAAGAATTTCTTAAGCTCAGCTTTGTATGGACAATCTCTCGTCCAATGATCCTCATCGCATATATGACACCCCGCAGGGGGTTTCCTATTTCCAGGAGGGTTTGAAGAAGATTTTTCAGGTGATGATTCATCCTGTTTCTTCTTCTTCCCTTTGCCTTTCTTCTTGCTTCCTGGTTGTTTGGTTTCTTTGCCCTTATCTGTCGACACGACATTTACTTCCGAAGCAAGAAGTTCGTCTTTTGCATTTTGATCTGAAATCTTACGGGCCTTCTTAGATGTAGCCTTTGTCGATTTCGTGTCTGTTGTGCCAATCACGCCATTGCCGGCGTGAGAGTCATTGTTCGATTTAGGAGGAGGAGGAATTGAAAATTCTGGTCTAGGGGCGTCAGGTATTTTGTCGTAGAGCATGCCAGACTGAGTATAGATCAAGTCCAGATATTGCGCACGAGCGATAACTTGCTCTTCTGTTACGACTCGCCCCTTTGCCACATCTTCCGTGATGGAAGGTAATAATGACTTGATAAACCATTCAGCTAATAACTGATCGGGAACGTACGTTTTTACCATCCTACAACGACGTCGCCACTCATGTATATGATCAGATATGTGAGTGGCTGTTGTTTGTTTGAAGTTGGTAAGGAGTTCTGTTCCCGTTTCATACCTTATCGGTAATTGAAAATGGGTTAAAAAGGTTATGGCTAAGGTACTGAAGTTGTCGAACGAAGCTCTAGGCAATTCAATGTACCATTTTGCCGCTGGACCCGTTAATGTCCTCTGAAAGAGGCGAAGCCTTATCGAATCATCATTTAGGGTGTTTGATGAACACCATAGATGAAATGTCATCACGTGATTCGATGGGTATTCACCCGGATTTCCATTAAATTTAGGAATATCTTATGGAAGTTTATGTGGAATCGCTGGCCACCAAGGGGCGTAAGCAATTGGATCGTTTGTTAACCGATTTAAATCAGGTAACTCTAAAGTTGCCACGAATGGTAACTGCTGATTCAGATTAGGTGAAGCATACCCAGGGTAAGATGGGATTGCCTGAGCAGTTGGCCTTTGCATGCCAGCATAATGCATTTGATGTTGATATGAATGATAAGGTTGGTGGACATGTCCATTGTAAAATGGTTGATTTTGACCGTTTTGAATGTACGGCTGTCCACTGTTCGCAAAGATTTGCTGCTTAGAACCTTGGTATACTTGTTGGAATTGTGGTTGTTGGTATTGCACCAGCCATGGTTGAGAAGCCATGTGTTGTTGCGCTATACTAACCGTTGGACCAAGGTGTGGGGTAATTGTACCCATCTGGACCTGTGTCGCCCCACCAGTTGGCGATTGTGGTTGAGTCACAGGGTCAAGGGGTTGTTGCATTACAACTTGAGAAATCTGAGGTTGACATACAACAGGCAGCGTTTGAACTTGTGACACCGTCACAATAGCTGGTGTAGTCGGGATATTTGACATAGGTACACATTGTTGCATCGAATACACAACCCTTGGTTGTTGAGGTAGTATAGGTACCCAACCACTGAGGTAATTCCAGTATAACCTGAATATTGCTATGAACTCCCGTATGGATATCCTCCCGGAGGGGGTAATGAAAGGGCATACTGCCCCCCATACAGTGGTAATCCAGAACTCAAGGGGATTGTTTTCCCTTGGGGACCAGACTGCCCAAATTGACCTCCAAATGGATCAATTTGTTGAGACTCGGCACAAGAGTTTCTAGATATTATTCCAGATGAACAAACAGGAATGGACCAGACTGTCGAAATAGCCCCTGAGTGGGCTCCTTCTAGTGGTTGAGAGCTAGTTGGGACAGATGGTATGCCGGCGAACATTGTTGGAGTGACGGCAGGGAGTTCTGCTGTCGCTGTGTCAGACGACACAGTCCTAGATGTTGACGGTTGTTCAGACATTTGGAGTCTATCCAAAAGATTACCTAGCGATTCTACAGGAGCTTCCACTGGTGGTAGACTAACTTCTGATGAAGAAGGATATAGAGTGATCCCAACTCCAAAGTGCGTTGGAGTACTTGTTTGAGGATCTTCTACAATTTCTTCAATCGCAATCAAACCAGGTGGAAGGGGAAGACCGTCAGGTCCGTAAAATATTTCTAGTGTAGAAGAAGGGGTGGAATTGACAGCGACAGATGTTTGAAGAGCAAGACTCTCCGAACCGGTTGTGGATGGAACTGGTTCGGTAACACAAGTGTTTACTCTCAAACTAGGATCAGTATCACTGTCCCTCTGTGGCTGTTGAACTTCTTCTGTAGAGGCAGGGTTTCCAGAAATGTTTGGAGTAACCGGAATCTCGGATGTTGTTGGAACCCTTGTCCTAACTTTAATAGGAGATTTCGAATCGGTTATATGAGTTCGCTTTATCCGTACGGGTTTCGATTCTGGAAACAAAGACGGTTGAATCGTAAGCCTCCGCGAACGACGGGGTCTCAATTGACTTTCTTCCACGATTGCGGATTACTCGATCAACTAAAATAAAAATGGGAATTATGTTTCTGAATTAAATGAATTTTAGACGCTTTTGACACAACTTGTTTTTTTAGTTTTAAAGAGTCGAGAAAAAATAAAAGATGACTCTAGTCTCCTTCGATTTTTAATGAGCCTGAAGTGACAAGTGCTCAGATGGACCTTTTCCGTTAAGGAGTCTGAAAAGGAACGAAAGGGACTGCTCTGGAGATCTAGGTAGAGGGAGTACCAACCAATCGCAAAACTGCAGAATACTTTTTACGGTACGACAGTCAATCTTCCCGAATGTTGTGTTCGGTGCATTGCGATCAGTAGGGCGGCCGACACGGCTTCCTATGGATAAAAGGTTTTAAGCCTATAGGGGTATCCCAATATATACTCGACGGTACGTGGGAGCACAAGTCCGTACTGGCACTTATCGTCTCAAAGTGGAGGAATCACCCAACCATCAGTGAGGACAACAGTTACCAGGCTTTACGATGCCGGAATACGTCTCTAGCCTAGACCTCTAAATGTTTTGCATTAAGTTCCAAAGCGTTGTTAGATTCATTCAATTTATTTTAAGTTGATCTTTCTTAGAAGTTTGCCTTTTGGGATCACCACGAGATGTAGATGTAATTCCTAAAATGCAATCTAAAGATGATAAGCAAACTTTTATCTCTTTTCAGCAATGAAAATCCTAGCTATAAGGGGAAAAGAAAGACACAATCTTTTCTCAAAGAGCAAAGAGCACACTGTAAATGCACTTTTTCCTAAATCAAGCCAAACAGCCTATCAATATGCAAATGCACATATGCATGTATTTGTTTTCACTTTCTTAATATTGATGCCTAAAAAGAAATTTGATGTACAAATCAGAATTTGCTCTCAAGTGACAAACACAAACAAGCTTCTTTTCGAAATCAAAAGGTAGAGAAGATTACGACACTTTATGATTTTGAAATAAACACTCGTTTCGACACTAGAAAGTGACAAATTCAAACCAAAGACAAAAGTAAAAGCATAATCGACTGTCAACAGCAAATAAACTTTCTCCTAAGATCAAAATCGACACTTACGACAGATCTAAATCCAAGGACGACAGTGTGACTATTCTACTCTTTGAATGGAAAACTGTAAATGATGTAACAAACACACAAAGAACATCTACAGTCTTTTTGTACAAAGGAGGTGGAATTAAGGCAAAAGAAAAGGGGTTTTTAAATAGACACACACTGATTACAGGCTGCAAAAATCAGAGACAAAACTGAAAAAATGAAGCAAAGAACCTCAGCTGCACAGGGCTAGGCTGATCAGCGCACCTGTTACATAGAGAAACTGAATTGCAGCGCAGGTAGCCTTCTCGAGAACTGCGTTGAAATGCAGAATCTCTTCACAGAGCCTGCGCTGGGGCAGAAACGAGAATTCTATCCGGGTTCTGGGTCACGGTTTGCAGTTTAATCTATGCTTTTTGGTCGAGTAAAAGAAATCAGTAATGCACAATCAGAGGGTGGATTTAAAGGAGGTCTTAGAGCTATCACAAAGGGTAATCAGATCATTTGTGAATTAGCTGTTCAAATCATAAACAAATCCAGTGAATGGATTGAAGTAGCAGGTGTCTACTTTGCATTTGATAATGGCAAATGCAGTTCGATTGCTACTTCTGTGTTTATGAAACAAACAACAAGAGAAACACAAACAAACTAACTAGACACGATCCCCAGTGGAGTCGCCATTTTGTTAACGGGAAAAGTGTCTACTCAGAACACCCCTATCCCACTAAGCTGTGACAGTACCTTAGAAATAAACAGAGAAAACTATTTCCGTATTCTTCTTTATGAACTATAAACGAAGAGGAATATGATGAACCAACCTGTGTCTTGTGCTAGTCCTTTGATCCAATCTCTCTCCTATTTGATAGCTTCCAGCTACCTGCTCCCTTACTTGCCCAGCTTCGCCAAGTTCCTGCAAGGTCACAGAAGAGGAAAACTACACAAAGACATGGATTTATATTCATAAATAGCTTAGGATAAGATTTAAGCTGAACATGCAAATATAACAAAACATCATTGATACACAAGCATGTAGGAGAAACTCAAATAGTTTTATTGATATAACAAGAAGATCCAGGAGGAGTTACAACCGATGGTTCCTGATCCAGCATCAACCCCCCAGCAAAGGAATCCCCTCTTCACCTCCAGCAAAGCATAAATCACCCAATACTCTGATCTCTATCTCAAAACCAACAGCAATTCTCTGCAATGTACAAAATTCCAGCCTCTGGATCTCTGGGATGAGGGATCCATATATAGATGTATGCAAAGAGGATGAGTCAGCTTATGATTTGACTAGTGGCTTCTCTCTGTCAGTTCTTGCTTCCACTTGGAGACTGAGAGCCTCTTACTCATCCTTGGTCGAACTCAGTGAGGCAAGTGTCATTGGGGAAGATTCTGGAAGCTTCCATTGTCTGTCCACCTCGCGGAATGACACTGCCATTTGTCATTTCCTGCTCAGCGCACCCTGGTAGTGCATTTAGGTGTGTTGCAACGCACCTAGCTAGTGTACTTGGGTGCTATGCAACACAACTAGCTAGTGGAGCAGTTGAAATGATCATGATTTGACTGATTCTGAGCAGTTTCTGGTGGAGAACTTCTGGGAGAAGCTGTAATTGGTTGACCTTGTTCCTCTAGGGGTAGGAACAACACTTTTAGGGACTTAGGATCCCTTGGTTTATGGACATTTCATGCTTAGAGCTGTAAGGCACAAAAATGTCTATAACAGCTAGGAGCTTAAGCCAACTTCTACGAGCTCTTAGAAGAAGATTTTAACTGATGGATGAAAGCTAACTCAAAGGAGGCTAATCTGCATGCAGAAATAAACTGAAAGCGGAAAGGAAATGAAAAACCTAACAAACCCTAGTTTTACCAACTAACCTTACTGGTGCAAGAAAAAGGATGAAAGCTACAGAAAGGAATGCCATTGACTCTTAGAAAGGTAAAATTCATGTGACTAAGCTACTTCTAAAGTGAAATCTGAAAAGAAACATCTTTTTGTATTTTTGAGTAAGTTGGCAGAATTATTATGCATGTGCTTTATCTGTTTTTGACTGTGCAGAGGTGGATTGGTGAGATGAAATGCTTGGAGGAGGTTGGGAAGGTTAGAAGAGGGCCTAAGGGGTCCCTAGCACCCTTCTAGAGAGTTTCACAGAGTTTGGCTATCAAGAAATTGCTTTCGTGAGCTTCTACAGGAAGTCTGCAGGGGTTCTACATGATGTTCTGAAATTTCTACAGGATGTTCTGAAAAGAGGATTTTGGAGGGTTGATGGAGGAAAAATGGTGGGAAAATGGAAATGGAGGTCGAATAATGATATTAAGGGGTCTAGGACCTGGTGAATGGGGCTAAGGAGCGATTGGATTTGTTCGGGGGTGGAGGAAGCGATGATGCACAAGAATGTAGAAATTAGGGCAAGGTGGGAAAAGTATGGCAAATGAAGGGTAGGAATCATGGATTAAGGGTTGGAGTAGATTATCTGATGGAGGAAAGGTAGATAGAGAGGTAATACAGGTGATCTGCACACAATTTTCTAAAACTGACCAAACAAAGACTATGCAAACCCAAGATCTAGCTATCTTGACCTAATTTGACCTAAATAACAGCAAGGAAAATGAACAGCAGCTTATTTGCAACGAAATAATGTGAAATGCTATGTAAACTAAGCAATCATTGACCTGATCATCTAACCAAAACTGGTATCAACTTCTGCAAACGAGAATACAACACTAACTGTTGCACGGTGAAGCAAAGAAAGTGTTTTTGTTGGCAGCAAAGTCACCTTTGTCCCAGCTCACGATCCCACTGAGAGAGAGGTGAGATCAGAGGTCCTTGATGGCCTTTTTCTGAATATCTTCCCTGTTAATAACCTATCAACTCAATCTGAACATAAAAAGCCTTTTTAATCATCAAAAGCAATCTAAATAACAAAGCAAAATTTAAATCTAGATAGCAGATTTTATTCTTAAGAATGCAACAAAAACACATGAAGGTAAGAAAAGGAGGTACTGGGCACTTGAGTTGGGCCCAACCCCAAGAGATATAGCCTCCTAAGAGAGATTAGATCTAGTGCAAAGTTGGATTCATCTTTATTGAGCAAGAAATAATAGTTACATCAAAAACTGTCCACAAGGGAAAGCTTGAAAGTGTGCTGAAATGCAGAGCTAATCTACTGCCTAAAAAATGACTAAAATCAAACTACAAACTAGCTAAATTCTACCTACAAAGTGACTAACTGAAATGAGGCCCTAAGCCTTTTGATTTATACAAATTGAGGACCCCAACAACCCTCCTAAACTTTAGGAACTCGACTGCCAAAACTTGTAGTTAACAGCACATTTACTAGCCCTTGCTCGGTTGCCCTTGTGAAAATCGATTTGGTGGCCCTTGAACTCCGAGATGATGGTGGGGAATTCGAGGTAAGGGCCCATAAATGAAGGGGACACCTTCCTAAAAATCCTCTCCACAAATTTGGCTACCAAGTGCTCATTTAAACCTTTGATTTTGTCTCCAAATTGACCAAAAAGACTGCATAAAGCACAGTGCACACATTAGACTTGTTGGCATAATGACTAACCCAATTCACTCTATTAGCATAAATATAATAAAAAACATGCAACAAACTAATGAGAATGGTGGATTAAGTCGAATTAGGAGGCTGAATGAGCCCATATAATTATCCATTTTTGGGGCTCATCAATAAATATGAAGTAAAGTTTCTGTATGGGCAATATGAGTGGAGGAGTATGTCCATGTTGTCTCATTTCTCATGGGACATAATGGAAAGAAGTCAACACACAAATAATGGAAGAGTTAGAGTATACAGGGAGGAGAAACCCAGATAACACAAATAGGGAGAACATGAAATGCAAGCAAAGAAAAGAAGTGATGAAAGGAAGTGGAACATGAAGAGGATGCATAGTAAAGAAAGTTATCGAGCAACAAAAGTAGGAGAAGAAAAAGGTCTAAGGAAATGCTATGTTATTGGGAAATCATTCTTTGTGATTTCATTGAGGCTAGTGTTGTGTTCCTGTGTTGGTTGGCTAGTGAAGGCATAGCAGAGATTTGATTCACTGGGTCGTTGTTGAGTAGGTTGACAAACCTCTAAGTGCTTGTTGGAAAAGTTGATAAACTAGTTAGATCTCATTGAATGAGCTTATAAACCATTAGGCATGAGGTGAGTTGAGTCATGGCGGTGCTTGCTAAAACGGGATGACAAACAACAAAGTTCTTGCAGAGGAAGATAATAAACCACTTATTTCTTACCAAGTAAGATGAGAAACCACTTGGACAGTGAACTTGGGTCAGCTACAATGCTTGTCTTAAAACTCCTTCTGATAAACCACCTATATAGTGTATTCATTCTCCTAGAACTCAAAATAAATTCAACTAAGCCTGGGTTGAGTCCTTGTGATTGATTTTAATGAGGAGGAGTGTCATTGGCCTACTGCCAAAGAGTAGTTCATAAACCACCTGGACAATGGAATCCTCCTCTTCCTTATTTTTTAAACTAAATCTTGGTGGGAAATTCCCTTAACCAAATCACTACTGAGACTATGAATCCAACTTTGGTCAACTGCAAGAAATATTGTAGTGTAGCTAGCTTATGGTTCGGTGGAGGGTTGAGGTCTCTCCTTTAGTTTCCAACCATTCAAGTTAAACAGACAAGTATATTTACTTGTGCCCATTTATACTATGGATGATAAAGAAGGTATGATATGTAACATGCAAGTGTATAGATTAGCATTACCTATGGAATCTTGTTAAGATGTTTTTATGTTCATGGTGAATGCTTTCCTTTATATGCCTTCATGGTTATGTTGAAGTTATGGACCATGTGTTGATGTGATATTTATGAGGTACACAACTATTCACATGAATATGCGTGGTTTCTTAATGTCTCTCAATTAATCTGTTATCGCATGTGATTTCAAATATTTGATTTGTTATGAATATCACAACTCACTTCCTTGTTTAGGACTGTATGTTTTCTTAATGGAGACTTAGACAAAACTTATAGCCACTTGGTTCAAGAAAAACAAGAGAATTTTATGGTTATGTATGTCTGTATAATGTTGTAGTGTCTTGAGCTTCCCAAAGGAAGCATTGTATGTGATTTCCTATGAAATATGGTTGTTGAATCCATTTCTCACCTTTACTCATAATTTAATATAAGGCACATCTGTTAGAACCATAAATCCTACCATGGTTATAGGGTATTCCTTGGAAGGTCAAGGTTTATACCTAGGAATTCATTTCTAGTGATTGGTGTTTTGGGAAATACCTTGCCTTTAGGAGATTCTGGTATAAATCCCTTAGAGTTTTCCTTCTTGCAAGTATTGTTAAAAAAGTTGCACTTATATCTAGGGTCGAATAGTTCATGGATGAATCATGTATCTAGGTTGGATATCATTTTCAACTCCCCAACAATGGCATCTATACATGTAGAGGGGGTAGGTGTTTATAGGTTTGGCGGATGTATTTGATAAATTTGGGCATTCGACTAGTTATTGCTTGTGCATAATTATAAAAAGGACTAGATGTGGGATGTTACAAATTCCACGATAAATTAATGTGGAAGTAATATATGGTGTGGGCCCTTGTTGGGTGGAAACATTTATGTGAGAAGAGATTTCCATAAGCGAAGGAAGCATCTAGTATACATGACATATAGTGGTGGGGACTTTTGCACTTTAGAAATAAGTTGAATTTCCATCAAACTGGATTTTGTAGGAAGTGTAAATTAAATTGGGTGGGCCCCGTTAGGAGGAATATAGGCAATTGGACTTCGTTGTGAGCATATATTTTATCTAGAATCGAGGAGATACGATAGGGTTTGAGTTAGGAATTTTTGTAAAGTCCTAGATGGAACCCAGACTAGATATTCTATGAAGGTGTGTGTGATTTGGATATTTGAGGGGTCAAATAGCGTGCTAGGAATGGACAAGGTGCGCACCCCATATTTCCATTGGGATCAAATATAACTAGAATTAGTTACATAACTTAATGGGGTAGGGCCTAGTGGGAACTACGGCTCCGGGTTATGTGTCAAGTGCCAATGGGATTAGATAACATCTATGTGTGAGCCACATAGATGCCATTAGAGAGATGAACTACCAGAGTTGACATGGCAGATCCACGTAGGCCACACATGGAGGTCACATGGCCATACTTATTGATGTGGCAAAAATTAATTAGTTTAAAGTCAATTGGGAATAAATTTTGGTCTGGGAGTCAGATTAAGATAAAATTTATACCACCTGAAATCTCTTGGTGATCCAAATACGATGGTGATATCAAAAATTAATTTTGCAAACTTTGGAGAAGAAGGATTTTTAGTAACCACATCTTCATAATAAACTTTGGAGGTTGAATTAATTCATAAGTAACACCCTCCATAGCCTGAGATGGTTGAAGAGGGTGGGAGGGAGAATTACATATCCTAGATAAATGTTGCACAATCTATTTGTATAGCTCTATCAAGTATGCATTGTAAATCTAGTATGTTGTCACATATTTAGTGGTCAGATGCATTAACCACTTCATCAAAATGGACAACACATCACAATTTTCATTCATGAAGGTATTCACATCTATGATATTAAAAACTCTAGTTGATATAGGGAGTATTAGCATGATTCTAAAGGTGCCAGGAAAGAACCTTGGCAATTTCCCTCAATTCACAACATGATGTTTCACATAAAACTTTTGGAAGACCATTGGAAAATCTCACAAAAGTTAAAATCTTCAAAAACACAACTAGCTTTGGTTAAACCCAAAAACTGAACCTTGTGGTCCTTCTATGTATGCTCATCTATCATTGAATAACACTTATATGCCAAGGAATAATGCAATTCCTTATCTTTTGAGATGGTATATTCAATGTGTCTCCACAATGTGGTCCATAACTCTTCCTAGGATTTGTTCTTGATCATTCATCTATCAAATGCAACACCCTCAATAGAGTATCCTTAATAAATTCTTTTGTTTTGTATGATCCACATCCATATTTCAAAATCATGTTGCATGATTATCCTCAATAAAGCCTCACCACCCTTGATATTTCATATTATCATCAAAGGGACACTTTCAAATACAATTCCAGTAAAATTTAAACACAAAATGATGGTATGTTGGTCAAGACATAAATGATACCACAAGAAAGGTTAAAGGAAAATTTCCTCTACATTTTTCATGTGAAGTGTGGGAATAAAGATTTGAATTATTAACATCAAGTTTTGAAAGACACCCACAATCCACATTGTCCATGTGAATTATGGAATACAAGAACATATGATTCATCTAAGGTAGAAGGTCTCCCCACTCTGCACCAAACTTCACATAGTGAACAAAGGGAAAAACCCGGAATCTTTAATTTCAAACGTGGAATGTAGGATGTGGAGAGTGGATAAAAGGTCTTTAAAAAGTGGGCTTAAACAATCAAAGAATTCTAAACTCTACACTACATATGCAAACTGTGGTATGTGGAAGGAAAACCTAAAAACCCTTATAAAAATGGAATTCCAACTAAAGGTCATTAGTATTCCCACTTTCTAAATGGTGGTACAATACCACTATCATGGTGCTACCAAAATATCAATTTACAAAGTTGTTTGTGGAAAAAAGGCCTCCTTTTTATCACTTTGTGGTTATTATGAAAATCCAAAGGTTAGGAAGTGAATAACATACTTAAGAAGATAGTGCCCATTCATACTTAACTCTAAGATAATTTCATTTTGGCTCAAAATAGAATGAAGCAATAGGAAGACCAAAATCACTTCAAACACCTTGCTAAAGAATGAGATTACTTGCTTCGTCATCTATAATCCTCTAAAGAAACATCTATCAAAGATAAGATACAAAATCTAGTGCTAAAGTTCCATGGACCTTATTATATCCTCTAATGCACTAGACAAGACACTTATAGATTTCCTCTCTTAGCTCCCTTCAAGATCCATGAAATGTTTCTTATGTCTTGTTTGAAGAAGGTAGTGTGGCCAAACCACCTAGTTTAGATTAGCCTTCCCAAACTTGATGAAGAAGGCTCCATTTGGTTACAACTAAATGCAATATTGGTCAACAAGAGCATCAACTATAAAAACACACTCTTTAAGGAGTCTTGATATGGTAGAAAGATACATAACCTAAAGATGTTACTTGAGAACCAATAGTGATTTTACACTAGGATTAAGAAGAGCATTGCTTTTGAAAGAGGCAGGGGGGATTGAGGGCATGTTATAGCCCTACCCTAACCTCCATACAATGGGGCACTTAGCAGTTAGTTAATTAATGTATGAGGCCATCTTCTTTGAATAAATCCAAGTAGTTGATGTATTGGTACTTAATGTAAAAAGGTTGTCTTTATTAAATAACGATTCCTAGGTGGTTGGTACTCATTAACGATGTGGTTGGTACTCATTAACAATGAGACCACTACTGATCATGGCTTTCCATGTAAGAAGCTTTTTATAAAGGTAAAAGGCTATGTAATGTTTTGTTGAGTATTTTTTCTATTGGAGTTTTATTCATTTAGAGGTCACTCTGAAAGAGCCCCATGAAGATTATTGTCTTGTAAATTGTCAATAAAAATATTTATATTTCACAATTTCTATATATATATATATATATATATATATATAATTATAATTCAACATGTTTATTAATTACGTACATGAACTTCCTCCAACAAGTCTGCTCTTTCTATCTAAGAAATTGAAAAGGCTCAAGGTAAACCAAAAAATATTATTACAAGTGACTGCGTTCCCCTCTTTCGTGATCACTGCCGCTCTTAACTAGTGGAATATGAAATCCTTCCCTAATAATTGCCACATGCTCAAAAGTGATTAGCACAAATCCCCAAATCCATTCTCGAATAAAATTGTGACATGGCTTAACCAATGATAAGATCAATATACACTTCAACTTTTTATGATATAATTTTTCATGTAGACTTTGGTGAGAAACCCTAATAAAAACCAAAATTTACATTAAAATTAATGATAAATATAAATGACCATTTAATGTAAAGTTGTAACCCAAAATGAATACAAATTGTGACCTAGCTTAAGCAATGATAAGATAAATATACACTTCAACCTTTTATGATATAGTTTTTCACTTAGACTTTCAAATAAAAACCCTTAATAAAAACTTAAAAAATCCATTAAAATTAATGATAAATATAGATAACCATTTAATGTAATGTTGTAATCCTAAATCCATTCTAGAATACAAATTATGACATAGCTTGACCAATGATAAAATCAATATATACTTCAACCTTTTATAACATATTTTTTCATTTAAACTTTAGTAAAAACCCCTAATTAAAAAAAAACCATTAAAATTAATGATAAATATAAATGAACATTTAATGTAACATTGTAATGTGGATATAGGCCTTACAAGAGTGCTCCCATAATTATGAAATCTTCATCCCAGTGTTTTAAAACGGAAATCTTTATCCGAGTCTTTTAAAAGCGAATACATTAACATGGCCTTTAACATAGCTATTGCTTGAGATACAGGCAAACTTTTCTTAAAAAAAAACCTTTAAAAGACTAGCTCATAATTCGGATGACTTTATCATGTGGTTTTCTATTTAAAAAAAAAAAAAACTTTAAAAGACTTTCTCAATTTGGATGACTTTATTATTTGTGTTGATTGTATTATGTGGTTTTATATAAAAAAAGGCAGCATACATTACTTAAATGAAGAAGCAATCTTCTTATAAACTATCTTTAACTTTGTGGATGGTAAAATTTTTTCCCTTTTTCTATTTAATAAAAAACCATTTTTTAAATTTAAAATAACTATCTTTAACTTTGTGGATGGTAAATTTTTTTTTTTCTTTTTTTATTTAATAAAAATCCATTTTTTAAATTTAAAATAATTATCTTTAACTTTGTGGATGGTAATTTTTTTTTTCATTTAATAAAAAACCATTTTTTAAATTTAAAATGCCCTGAAAATAGATGTACGACGAAGAAGATATCCCTAGGGTTACATCTCCAATGAACTGTTCTCCAAGCTGATCCCTAGCATTACATCACCAAAGAACGGTTTTCCAAAATGAAACGACAAAATTTCCCTTGTAATATGAAGGCTTGTGTGATTGAATATGAAGTCATATAATTGAATAATAGAGCGATGTCTAAGGTCAACCACGGTGGCTCATACGAAGCAGAGTGTGGGTTTCGTTCAGTAACTCATAGGAAGCATAGGGTGAGTTTCGTTCCATTCCACTTCTCTACAAGAAGAAGTTTGGCCTGAGCGTTTCCATGCCTTTTCATTTTTTCTGAGATCTGCTTACAGAGCTGAGGAAAGCAATGGATAGAGAACGAGAGGATCTGCAATTCCTTGGCATCGTGGGAATTGTTGGAAAGGCCTTCAAGATCCTTCGCTCCTGCCCTAAACTGCTAGGGTCTATCACCCTAACCCTTATTCTCCCCCTTTGTTTCGCAATTTTGGGGCACCACTTTGTCTCCAAGTATCTGCTCAATGAAACCCAGTGGGACGAAATGGCCGGCCAGAGGACTATGAGGGAATTGACGTGGGAATGGACGGAGCTCTTCGCTTTTCTAGCGGCCTATGAAGTCTTCGTTTTTGCCTTCTCGTTGCTGTCCACTGCGGCGGTGGTGTACACCATGGCTTCCATCTATACGGGAAAGGAAATTTCGTACGGGAGGGTTATGAGCATTGTTCCCAGGGTTTGGAAGCGCCTTATCGTAACTTTTCTCTGGTTTTTCTCCATAGGCTTTGCCTATTACGCGGCCTTAGTATTGGTCTTTGCCCTGCTCATAATCACCATGAATCTGGACTATTTGAATACGGCGGTCTTTATTGTTTGCCTCATTCTTATAACCGCCGTCTTCTGCGGTGGGTTTGTGTACATAACCATGGTGTGGCAACTCGCCTCCGTGATATCCGTGTTGGAGGACAAATACGGTCTAGGCGCCATGAGGAAGAGCAAGGACCTCATTAAGGGAAACCGGATTACGGCCTTGGTGCTAGACATTCTTTACCTCGTGTTCGCCGCAATTATTGGATGGTTTTTTGGGTACGCTGTCCTTCAAGGGCACCACCATGGCCTGGGAGGTGCAGAAAGAGGTGCGTATGGGACAGTCCTTGTTGAGTTGCTGTGTTTTGTTCACTTGATGGGGTTGTTGACACAGAGCGTGTTTTACTTTGTGTGCAAATCTTACCACCATGAGAGCATAGACAAATCTTCTTTGTCTGATTACCTGGAAGTTTACCTTGGCGACTATGAGCCTCTCAAGAGTAGCAACATCCAAATGGAAGCTCTACACGCCTCTGTATAGTCTTAGCATAGTCTTTGCAACATCCAAATGGAAGATCTACACGCCTCTGTATAGTCTTAGCATAGTCTTTGCAACATCCAAATGGAAGATCTACACGCCTCTGTATGTGTGTGTCGCTTATGGTAGGGTATAGATTAATGAATCACCACTTCCAATATTTTAATCATAATTATCAAATTTTAATTTTAATTGGATCAGATACATTAAAAATTTGATGATAAAATTCAATATTGAAAAAATTAGAAATTATACATCTTACAAATACTTAAATTTTTTTTTTTTTTTAATTTTAAATGAGTAATCATTATGTAATAATTCATTAAATCTTTTCTTAACAAGGATGTTTTTGTTTACTTATTTCCAATGTTAATTTCTTCTGCCTAAAATGTTATAGATTCCTTCTAAGTAGTCTACTTAGGCGGAGGAATCAGTGATCAAATTTGAAGGGCATGTCTTAATTTCATTTAGAAGGGCACATATTCAGGGCGCACTTCTATAATGAAAAGCATAAAAAAAAAGAGCAATTCAATTGATAACAGTAAATTATTTTCAAATTTCTTTTTATTTTTTTGAAATGAGAGCAACTCAAAAACTGCCAAATGTAATGGTATCAAAAGGTAATTGTGACATAATAATTAATAAGAACTTGCATCATATGCGCAATTAGAAAAAACAACTCAAAAGGAAATTGTTGTTTTTGAAATGGTAGTTTCTGAAATGGGATTTAAGTTTTAACATGAAAAGAAATTTACAAATTCAACATTCATAAAATTCTAATTTCAGAAAAAATGAAATTTAAAAAAGGGTTGACAATTTGACAGCACTTCTCAAAAAAATTTAAGCTATTATTCCACTTTTTTTTAATGACAAAAATCAACCTTTAATTTTCTTTTACTAGTAAAATTTTCTCCCTACTTCTCTGACGTGCCAGAGACCCTTTGAAGGGCTCTGACGTGTTCAATTTTGATGACTGGGAGGAATTGCCCGGTTTTCGTCGCTGCTCGGAAAATTTTCTGGCTCTGGTCACCGACAATCCCTCCGCCCTCTGCCACCCTCCCCTGCTCCGCCACCCTCAGTCCACCACTCCCCATTCACTTCCTGATTTTTCCTCCACATTCACTTCTTGATTTTTCCACGCAGATCGGATCGGTGATTGCCCCCATTCACTTCTTGATTTTTCCTCCACATTCACTTCTTGATTTTTCCACGCAGATCGGATCGGAGCTGGAAGAGGACATTCACTTCTTGATTTTTCCACGCAGATCGGATTGGAGCTGGCAATCCTGACATTTCCTGACAGATCGCTGCCGCGGAGGAATAATGTCATTGCCAATTCGAAATGGAGGAATTGCCTGATCGCGGGCGGCTCACTCACCTTCCTCCTCGACTCGGCGCCTCCCGCTCTGCAATTCCTCCGCTTTGCAGCTCGCCACCCATGTACACTGGACTAACACACCTTTCCATGAATGAGTGCACCAAAACAATGGTTGCAAGAGAAGAATTTGCATCATTTTAAAGAAGTAGCAAAAAAATGTCATTTGTTATTGAAGTATCAGGTTTTTTCGGCTGTTCAAATTCCTTCAGTCATATTAACCACCAGTTTGGAGCCATTAAAACCCTGGCAATCACCGCAGCGAGTCCAAATACCGGAATTGCAGTAGACTACTGAACCTTTGTTAATGGCAATAGAGCCAATGTCTGCGGTCCCTAATGATGAAAAAGCACTCGTGCTTTACAAGCCCGTAAATCCACCAGTGTTTCCAGGGGGTCCAGCCGCTGGATCACCAGATCTTCCTATCAAATGTAACACAAACTCCTTATGGAATCAGAAGGCTTGGCAGATACAGGCCTATTTGCCTGATCTATTCTGCGTTGGTAGACCATCGGACTCTGGAGCAATCTCTGTAAGTAGAAGGACATTAGATATTAAACCTGTAGATAATCACCTTGCAGTTGTTCCGTGGGTGCCTTCTCAGTTTCAGAGGTCTACAGGTCAGTTGACGTTCAATCAGAAGCACTGTGATGATTCTACTGAGAATGAAGAGCCAATGGCAATGGAGGCGCTTAGGAGACATTTTATCGCCCCAATTCAAACTTTGTAAGGAAAGGACTAAGAAGGCAAAGATGATGGAACTAGAGCATAGGCTCCCTTTCAGGAAAGAAAAAAAAAAATTCCTGAAAATCTCCCAACGCAGGCTGACTTTGTTCTCTAATGATGATATGCAATAAATCAAATTTTGCATTTATGTTATTCCTTATCCATCGCAGTTTGACTGCAAGGGAATGTTGGTTATCAAGCAGATACAACATACCTATTTGGTTATTTTGTTTGGAATTTGGTAAAACAAAGTTCATGGCTTCTATCTAGGTGCTATTTCAAAAAAAAATTAGTGAAAATTTTGGGCCAATTTGGGTACCTAGGATCAATAAACATGGTAAAACCATATATTAAATCATAATCCTTGGGTTGATTTGGATACCCAATATTCTTAAAGATGGTGAAACCATTTACTAAACCATAATCCAAAAAATTATGTGATCATTCTCAAATCAGGCTGCTTTTATATACAATATGTGCACCACATACAGGAGAGATCCTTCTCAACCTTGCAAACTGAAGTTAAAAGCAAAACTGAAATTTTATATGAATCGTAATCATCACCATGGAATTTCTGCCGTAAACGAATGGCCCAATGCATGTTACATACAAATGTACCTCTGTAAATAGAATTAAATTTGGAGCTTCTGTGGTAAAAAATTCTGCTGTAAATGAATGGCCCAATGCATGTCACATACACATGTACCTCTGTAAATAGAATTAACTTTGCAGCTTCTATGATAAAAATTTCATGTCCCCGGACTTTGGAGACATCTTCATTGCACAGAAACAAATTAAATGATAATGGTAAGAATGAAAATAGCGACTATAAATGAGAGGGAACTGTGCAGAAAAAATGAGCTTAAATGGGTTGCATCACTAGTGGAATTAGGATTAGCTGGTAGAGCATCAGAGGATATGGATTAATTTGGAGGTGAACCTCTGGAACTACTTGTATAGGATGTGTCTGGGCTGCCAACTGAGGAAGGGCCAAGGGGAGATTGAAGTGGTGTAATATTTGATGCTGATGGTGCTGGTGCTGATGCTGAACTATTTCTATACTCCAAATCATAACCTGAAACCATAAAGGATGTAAGACAATTAGTCAAAGCATGTTCTTGAAACTCACCATCACAGAAGGCATGGAGAAGATATTCAATTAATATATCAATATGCTTTACTTTGCAAAAATCACATTTAACAATCACCACTTTATATAGATGAAATGCTCATTATAGGGCCCAACTACATCTATGAGTTTTAAAATAAATGATACTGAATTAGGCTTCTTTGGTTTTTGAATGCCATATGCAAACTCTAAAAATATTTATCCTTACCGATTGTCCATACACCAAAACCACATAACCCTAGACTAACAGAGCATATGCTTATATCTTCCCTTTATTAATATCATATTGATATTAATATATCAATATGCTTTACTCCCCATTATGTTTAATCCCATCATTAAACATCATCATAAACTCAGAAGAATTAGCATTCGCCATTTTAGTACTGGAAAAAATGGAACTTGGTACTTTTGCACTTGCCAATGAAGTGCAACGCACAGTTCCTCTAAAGTTATCTGTAATTTTCACCCTTCTATACCCAATCTGTTTATTTCTCAAATTTTGAAAATTGGCATTAGACACTTTCCAGGATTCACCAATAGTTGAATGAGGAATTGCTATCTCCGAGGGAACCAAACCAACTGTCTGCATCCTTTAACGCAAATCTGCTAGGGATTAACCCTCCAGCCTATTTACTAGTAGTCTCTTGTTATCAATTGTGCAGCTCTGAACCTCCTATATCTCGATCCGGGTCTCCAGATCCCGCGGTTTTGCAGCTAGAACATACCAGTTTTGATCAATCTATGACCCAGGGTTTGGGTAATGGGGTTTGCCTCGTTTTAGATTTTAAATAACTCAGAATGTAGTTATATTGAGTGCCAAATATAAATCAAATTTGAAAGGGTGAATTGAGAATTAATTTGAAATGGAGAATATAAAGATAGGCTCCCAAGGTGAAAAGGACAATGATGTGTCCCAGACTATAGTTCCCTACATTCTCATGCAATGGGGATGAAAGGTATTGATAACTGTTTGGGGAAGGTGGGAAAGAATAGCATTCTTACAAAAATGTGGGTGGCATGCTCTAATCACAATATATTACTCTCTGTTTCTCTCACACACAGAGTCAGTGTCTCCCTGTCAAAAACTCATCGATAGAGATGGAACTTATTTTATTTGGCTGATGATTTTTTTTCCTTTTTAGAAGTAGGAGGTAGTACCTGAGACATTAGAAGATTCAGAACCAGAATCCTCATTGGAGGGTAAATGATTTTGGTGAGAATGCTTTAGCAGAATTAAAGCTTCCACATCCAATGAAATTTATGTTGGAACCTAAAACTACAGAGAGGAATCATGCGAAGAAGAAAATCAGAGAGTTTCTTCACCAAATCCTTAATGATTGAAACTGTGCATTCTACATGCAGGGGACCTTAAACATCCTTATTGATCAAGTCTTCGTCTAAATTAGTTTTTCAACTTTGATTCTAAGAGAAGAGGTCCTATAGACCAAGGGGGTCTCAACAGACCTTAAAGAACCAACCAATCAAACAAATAAACCAATAAACAAACATATTATCAAATTCATATCAAATCCTTGGACAAATACCTCTGCAATCTAGAAATCAACAGTAATAAGAGAGATAAGACAGAAGGAAGCATAAACTATTCCAACAACACTTCTCTAAAAGAGAAATTGAAGGCTTCCAAGATGCTTACACAGGTGTAGGTTGAGACCGTGGTGTGAAAACATCCCAGTTGAAGAAGCCTTATACTCTGCACTAGGCCTCTCAGACCCCACATTGTCAAGTAGAGGGTTGCAGGAACTCACTTGTGCAAATCAGGATATCAAAACATCCATGAAACTTGCTCAAAACACTTGAAAACAAGGTCTGAAAATCAGATCATAATAACAAAATTTAGGACAGTAATGATGCAAGTCCTTTTTATTACAATATGAAGATAGTGTACAATATGGTAGCATTGCAAAAGATGGTGCACCAAGTCTTCCTGCTTTATCTCAAGCAAGAACTTCTCCAAAGCTTCCCAAGCACTGCCCAGAGCAATCACACTCTCTGCAAACTCTAACGAGCAACAATGCTTACCAAGGCATCCCACCAAGCTATACTGACCTTTCCATAACCTCAACAATGAGCTAGCATCACATGAACTGTCCAACCCTTAGCTTAGATCCGCACTTGCATCTCACAAGCTTTACTCTTCACTTGCGGCACACAAGCCCAGGATCTCCTGTGCATGCCTCTCACAAGCACTTCCCTATTACATGAGTAAATAATTGTTCTTCCGAGATCCTCCAATAGCCAGCATCACACCATCACATCTCTAAGATGCAATACAAGTGATAACAAAGACAATCTCCTCCCTTTATATATACTGAGGTGAGAGAGGCTAACAATAAAACATGGACAAATTCCACAAGCAACACTATTGCTTAGTCAACAACAATGCCTCTAGTGGAGAGCTGCTTTAAGCATGAATGCCACAGGGCACAATAGGGTTTCTACCATAGATGAAGATCTTCATATAACCTTGATACAGTTAACGAAACAATTATTTTGAAATCATCTTGATTATTTTGTGGAACAGTACAGGTGTGTGCCAAGATTGGTCAATTTTCCCTAATTATTTCCCAATTATTGTTGATTTAATCTTTTCAGGACTTTTTGTCCATTAATTTGTCCATTATCTCAGAGTTGATGGATTACCCGCACTAATGTTCAAAGAAATTCAAAAGATCAAGTTTTGTTTTGGCTTTGGGTAGCTGATGAAATAATGATGATCTAGACACTAAATTCACTGGTGAATGAGACTTCTTTGTGTGTGAACTAAAGATTAGTATAATAATTTGAATCATATAATCATATAACAATTTGATTAAATACTGTTAAATAATGGTATTTAATAGCTATAATTAGGTACAATATTTGAATCATATAATCATATAACAATTAGGTCCAACCATTCTTCTCCAGTTCACCCATCCAGTTGAAGAAGCCTTATATTCTGCACTAGGCCTCTCAGACCCCACATTGTCAAGTAGAGGGTTGCAGGAGCTCACTTGTGTAAACAAACAAACCAACACTACAAACACAAGTGAAGCTCACTCCAAAATTGTACTGAAATGACTTGTGATTACATAATTATATACATGAAACAATCTCCTTGGATGAAGTTTTGACTAAGCTAACCTGTGATATGAAGGACTTATTTTCATGTTCTCTCTGTAACTAGAGAGGCAAGGGATGTGTCCTTATTTCCTCATGATAATGCAATTTTTACTATGGAAAGCATTGAAGAAGAGGAAATTCATATTGTGGTATGTGGAGAAGATGAAGCATGTAGCATTATTCATGCTATCCCTAAAGAACATCTGTATGGAGGATATTCTAGGGAGAATCTTGAAGTAATTCAAGAAGATTTTTCAGATTTGGAAGGACAGGTTTTCGTTTCAAATTCAAGCAATTTGCTTTCTTGCTTCTAGCAGTTGGTAACTTTTCTTCCCCCCCTTGAATTTTCCTGAGAAGGTCTTGGTTTCTTGGAATTCAATCATTGCAGGATATGCGAACACTAGGGATTGGGAGAAGGAACTTGGTTATTTTGTTTGGATGTTGAGGGCAGGGATGAGGCCGGACCGGATCATTTTCACTAGTGCTCTTGGTGTTTGTGTTGGTATTGTAGATTTCATTTTCTTTTCTTTGTTCTAACACATCTCTTTTTCCACGGGTAGTGGAATGTGAGTGTAATGATTGCCTGCTATAAATTTCACATATATTATCACAGTATCGAGAATCTTTGAGGATAGACTACTAGTAGAGTTGTGATGTAAACATACATTGTAGAAAACCCTTTCATTCAAGTCTAGTCCTGCTTAGCAAATGGTCACCCTAAAAAAACATGGCCAACATTCATTAGATTGCATCTGTTCATGTTGTCAAAGGAATCTTTCCTTTAAGGAACGCCTTGTTCAAAGTGAATGAGGCAAGAAGCAACATCTTAAAGGAAATGCTTGCATCCAAAAAAAATTTGCATCCTTTTGTGCTATTTATTTTTGTCATTATTGAGTGATTGATATTTTAGACCTCAGAAAAAGCATAAAAGAGGTTTTATATTTATATATATGTTGAGTAACTTGCTAAGATTGAAATTTTGGTTTTGATGTCCTTGCATATTGTTTGACTAGATCAGTTCAAAATGGGCAAGCGAAGCAAATGGCAATATATCATGGATTTTGAGGTGCAAGACCTCAAAGGCAAAATGACGTTCTCTAGTAAAGACTTGGTTTGGAAAGAAATAAATAGGAAAAACAATAGTATTGATTGAGTTGTTGTAATCCCATTACGACGAGTTGCTGACTTTATCAAAGGAGAGGAAGAAAATCCTATTGCTCCATGTAAATTCATACGAAAAACAAAAAAAAAAACCAAAAGAAAGAGCTACCGCTGCATTGCAATATGATATGTGAGTATTTAAAATATATATTGTTTAGATCTTTTGAAACCAAGGTTATCTTTCTTTTTATGTACTAACAATTTAAATTTTTGGTGTAGTTATCATTGTTCATTTGGCCCAGAAGACAAAAGAGGAAATCTTTCAGCTAAACGAAGGACCTCATTTGTGCAGAAGATGGGTTGCCAATGCCACTTTATTATGAAAGTTATGCATGAAATTCTTGATAGAGAAATATTAACTTTCAATATGTATGAACATGAAGATGGGGAAGGTTGGGCTTGTCATGGTCAATGTGACACTTCAGGTGAGACCAGGGCCTTGCACAGGCCAAAGCTTTCAAGGGACATTGTTGCATATGTAGAGAGTTGTTTCTTTTTGGGAGTGCCTATTGATGTAGTGCATAGAACCCACATTAAGAGACATGTTGACATTGATGGGAAATTATCAACTTCACAAAAAGGATGAAATGAGTGTAGACCCTTGGTATCAAAAGCATCGGGAAGATTTTTTCTTTTACCAAAAGCCCAATGGTGTGGAGGTCCCTTTTATAATAGGGATTCAAACAAAGTGGATGTTGGAGACAATGGTCAAGCTATCGCACAATAGCTTAATAGCCATGGATTCAACATTTAACACCAATAAGTACAAGGTAAGTCAGATGCCAATGATTTATTGAATATATTTATTTAAGTTGTATACATTCAGAATGATTAATAACTTGTATTTGAATTTATGTAATGTTGAAAATGACAGTATCAGTTGTATACACTCGTGGCATTTGATGAACAACAAAGCGGGGTGCCTGTTGCATGGGTCGTGGCATCACGAAACACATCAAATGATATTGCAATATGGCTGAAGCAGCTCATGCACAAGTGTTTCAAAACCCGTCCTGATTGGAAAATAAATGCTTTCATGGTTGATGATGCATTGACTGAAATTAGTGCCTTGAGGTAACTTTAACATTGTCATGATATAACCAAACTTGCATTTTTTCTAAAAATACCACACTAAAATTCATTGAATATGGCAGGAGGATCACAGGTTGTGATGTGATCTTATGTGTTTGGCATGTACGGAGGGTTTGGTTGAAAAATGTCAATCGGTTGGCCACTAGTTCTATAAAAGCCAAGGAGATGTTCAGTGAGGTTTCGTCATAAAACACACTCTCAATTATGAAGTGGAAGATGCAATCACTCAATTTTTTATCAAGTTTGCAGATGAAGAGAAGTTTTTAGACTATTTCAACAAGAATTGGGTCACTGGAGATAAGATTCGTAAGTAAACATTATTTTTCGTATTATATGCATTTTTTTCTTTTATAAAGGTGATATAGTGAGACTGACATCATTCTATTTGCAATTACATATGTGGGTTAAAGGTTGTTGAGAGTTTCCTCATGCAAATCAGGAGACCAATAATGTTGTTGAGTCATACCATTGTTACCTAAAAACAACATTTCTATCTGATAGAAGGAAAAAATGTGCCCGGAGGATGGATTGGTTATTGCATATGTTACTAACAATAGTTGAACCTTGTTATTGGTTTAAGGAAATCTTAAAAGAAGAAATATTTTAAACAACTACAAGAGAGAAAAGAAGCTAGAATCATCAGGGGAACGAGCAAGAAAAATTATGGATACTCATTGTTGTCCTCATGAGAACATAACCCGTGCTTATTGGGTGAGAAGTCAGACATATCTAGGTAAAAAATACCTTGTCACCTGGTATCGTAAGGATTTTATAACATGTGAATGTCCATGGTCTATTTGTGGAAACATTTGTAAGCATGCCATAAAGGTTAATTGGTTGTATTTCCACTCGAATAATTGAAATCCATTGCGTCATCAACATGCAGAGGATAACATATGCAATGACCCACCTAAGATCAATATAGAGCCTCAAAACCATGATGCAGATGTCGATGCTACTCTTATGGCCACAAATGTTGTTGATGCAGATGCCGAGGCACTTCATTTGGCAAGGGAGGAGTTTTTTAGCTATACACATCTCATTTTAGATAACCCTCATACTACTTTGGTGAAGACAATCCAGTTGACTGGTATGCTTAAAAAAATGTTGGATGAAGCCAATAATTTGCACGTTACTGATTTTGACTTCACACCTGGATTGGGTTCTCTCGATCCATCTTTGAAGAGGAAGAAGAGTTTCCTTAGCCCCACAAAGAAAAGAAGAAGCAGCAGAAAAAACAGTGGTTTGGAAATTGATTTAAATGTTGATCCATCAGAATATGAACCATTTGATTTTCGATACCTCAATAAGCAAGGACATCATCGATCAAATAATGTCATGTCTATGGTTTCAGGTTAGTTTCATGTGTTGAATAGGGTCATGGTTTTAGATTTAAGTATTTAATCATCACTATTCTTTAACATGTGGTATGTTTATTTTTACAACAATGCAACAATCCCCAACCATGGCGATAACCCAAGACCAAAGGGAGATGCAATACAATCCAACCTTACTTGCCATGCTAGGTACATTTGATACTCTTTCATTGTGTGTGCATATGTACCTTGATGCTTTAGAAATTTCTTTGTGATAACGTTTAACATTTTTCTAGGTAACTATAGAATAAGTGGAGAAGCATCATCTTCTACCATGACTGAGCAGCTATGGAAGGACCTCAACTCTAATGGGAATCAATGAGGTATGCACAAAGAATAGATAAGCTAGGTTATCATGGCATCGTCAGATAAGCTAGGTTATCATATGATGAGTATATTTATGTTTTCCCATTGTTATGTTTTTATGAAAATACCTTTTTCATAATCTGTTCATGGTCACTAAAAAATTTGCTCGCTGTCAAATAGAATCTCTTTACTTATTTATGTTCATGCAACATGTTTGATTTTTATACTTAAACATGTAATTACTATGTTCTCATACCTATGTTCATGGTTCGATGTTTATTAGATTTATAGATCTTTATATTTTACAACTTTATAAAGTTATGGTTAGATGGTCAAAGGCCAACGAGATTTGAACCTTATCATTGCATTTTTTGTTGTTGGATTTTTGATTCCTTACCTCTAGTCAAAGATCTCGTTGGATTTTCATGAATTCATCAAGCTAATTTTGCCTCCATGGAATAGTATATGATAGCGTAGTAGATTGTTATGTTATTTTAAACATGCCCTCTTCATGATTTTTTGATGTTCAATGAACAATGTTTTGTCCTTTTATGCTTGTGATAAAGTCTTAACTATCTTGTAGACTACTCCTTATTTGTAATCCTGAATTTTGTAGGCATAGGAACTCCTTCCAGAAAGGGCAAAGACAAATGGAAACATGCATTCTGCAAGAGAGCTAAGAGATGACTAAATAACAAAAGTCCTGAAGGTGCTTGAATGCTCTTTGAAGAGACAAATGGAAGGGACACAGATTTTTGTTGATTGAAGTGGACAGATTTGAGCCGAGGAAACTTTTAAGGCTGTTGACTTATGCACTGTATTGGATTCGCTACTCCTTTATTTGAGCTATTATGTTCTCTAGCCTCTAGTGTGCCTCTTTTATTGTCGTAGTGGTTAATTCTATTCACTCAAAAAGTGATGATTTGTAAAACTTTGAACTCAGATCAAGAAGGATATATATATATATATATATAGCCATAGTAAAGTTTTCCTGTTTATGAATTTTTTGTGTAAATTCCCATAAAAAAAATATTTTCTAATTGTTCCTAACGGAGTAGTAAAAAATGTGATCTTAAAGTGCCACGATGTGACTGTGTATCAATTAAAATACATGAAATAGATATCGTTAGTAACCCAAATGATAAGCATGTTCCATGTTTTCAGTAAAATTAAAATGATATTGAAGGGTAGCTTGAAAGAGACCTTGGATGAAGGAAATCAAAGCAACAACATTTTGTGGCAAAGGATTACTCTATTAGAGTACACATAACTAATAATATTAATTACAAAGTTTGAGTTGGTTAGAGCATTGCATCAGCCTCTGAAACAGCAATGGCCAAAACCTTCACACAAGTAAAATATATATAAATCCACTCTTCACTTCACTACTTTATGAATTGTGACAAAGCAGAATCTTACATCATCTAGAGCTGAAGATTGTTTAGATATTGTTAAGTTGAGCTTCTCAAAACTTGACAGGGACGTTTCATCAAGTGCATGGCCTAGATTATGCATATCTTTGATGCCATAACTGTATGTTGTCTTCAATTTCCCCTCTCTCTCTATTATTCCTTCTGTAACCTTCGGCAGTGTGTTATAAAATGGCATTGTAAATGAGGACTGCTTATATTAACAAGGAAATGGAGCCAAAACCAAAAATCAAATTCTTGTTTACAGTCTTGTGTTAACTACTTTTTAGTAGAAACAAAAAGTTGCAATTGTTCTTCCATACTTCTTAGCTGTTGTTGCTGTTGTGAGACTGAATCTGAAACTGATCTATGTAGCATATGTATTTTCAAATCCTGGAGTATCCTCAAAAGGGAATGGCCATAATAATCAGAAATAACAAAGTCCCATGGGATGGCCATGCATTTATGAATCATGTAGAGGGAATTATTAATTTTCAGTTATCGATTTTCACCATGCATCTATAAAGCATATGGATTTTAACCATGCATTTATGAAGCATCTAGGTGGATCTATAATTTTTGAAGCTATGGGTTTGGCATTATGGATAGATTCACTACCTTACATCAAACAGCGTTGAGAGGTTTTTTCCTTCAAAATTTATGAAAAGTTGACATTACCTTATCTTAAATATTGCACCCTGGATGCGGTCACTTTTTTCCTTTCATGGTATTAGCATTATGTAAGTGTAACACAGGAAATCTCTCAACCAAAAAGAAACGGCGTTGGAATTTTTTGGGTAAGAATTTGGTGATTATTTTTTTCAGAAAAAACTGATCATATACGTGTTTGAATGGTTTTTTTTTATGGTGGAAATGGATTCAGAACCATCAAAAACCACCTGGATACCCAAAATCCTAAAGTTTGACAGTTATAACCCATCTTTCCCAAAATTTCTGCCAGATTTTGACAAAAATCATGACTACTCTAAAAGAAACAGGTTGATTATGGAAAACTAGTGAAAATACTTTTTACAAACAAATATATTTATAGAGAAAAGGCAAGTGCACACACAACCACAAACCTGAAACAAGAAGGTATGTAGTAGATGGCCAACAACCAAGCACATCAACAACCATTCAAAACACTCATATTCAGTGGTCATATAAACATCTCTTAAAACTTTCATCGTATAAGTCTCCAAACTATAAATATTTCTTCTAAACCACATTTGAGAATGTTCTTGAAAAAAGGAAAATTGTTGGTCAAGAAACTTTACATACGAGAGTGAACCATGAAAGCAATAACACTCACCTCAACTATTCCAATTGTTACATTTATTTTTTTAAGGTTAGCAGAACATTACATATTACATATGTTCACATTGTTCAGCCAAAAAAGATTTAGAAACAAAATCCTCCTTCACAACCATTGACTGAACAAAAAAGATTTAGAAACGTTGGTGGGAAATTTCCCATTCCAAAATATTGTATGAGATAATTTAATTAGGCCAAAATTACATAAATGCAAAAACATTTATATTAATAAATTTCCATACTATGCATGAAATATTTTAACTCTTATGAATTGTAACCTTTTAGCTGGGTTAACATACATGTTCAAGGAAATATTCTAGCAAGATTGTGCAATCACATTCCTCAGTCTATTAACTAAAAGAAGTGGAGGGTAAAACCTAAACATAGATTTACTGATAAGGAGTAAAACCTAAAAAACAAAATTCATTACCTTGTTGATAATGGTATGATGGTTGTGTGTGAGAATACCTAATCGAGATGCCAGACATAAAATATGTACTATTTAGCAAAAGTGGGCACATATCAATTAAGCTAGTCCAACTCAAATATACATGTTTGATAATATAGAAATTTTATATCAATTACAAAAATGATCAAATTAGGTCAATGGGACCCAAAGGTACATCAAGCTACAATGACCATGTGGGGGTGATTAGGCATCTCCTAGAAGGGTAAATTACAGAGGTGAGTTGGACACCCTGAATTTCTATGTCATCCATCTCCTTTATGACTGATTAAATACTGTACAAAAAAAAATCTTGTCAAATAACAGAGATATTTACATTTATTTTGATTCTTGTCTTCCAAAGAATATATGTACAAGTAAAAGCCAAGCCCCTACATGAATTGGTGGAAAACTGGCAGCTGCTTCACTAGTGTGCTGAAGTGACTGAATTGCCAGTCTCGGGCAAGAGAATTGTTTGAGCAGTTCTTGAAGAGTCCCAACTGTGAAGGATTCTAAGAAGAGAACGCGCTTTCTTTCTTTCTTTAGGAGTACCAGATGTGGGAAGATTATACAGAGAAGGCATTAATTATGGCAATCTCAACAAACTATTTACAATTTTGTCACTTCCACTGCAACATAATGATAGCAAAACATAAATAAATTGTTCTTGCATTTAGCTGAAGATGAACCCAATCTTAAATGGTTGACTATTAGAGGGATTGCAGAGGTTTCGTTAACTGCAAGTAATCCTCTTAGCTCTCTTACAAGAACAGCCAGAACACCAACTGCATATTTTCTAGTTTTTATCTAAGAATCCCTTTGTAGAGGAAAAACTAGTTCAAGATTTGGAGGAAGTGGAGTGGTCGCATGGGAGATTTAGCATAGTAGACCATCATGATGGATGTGATTTCTTGGAGAAATATTGACGTTTCCTTACTTATGACACACTGAGCATGAGCAATATTTGCTTTGATTTAAAAAGACTAGGTCCTTACTATCATGATAAATCCACAAGCACAAGATCTGAAATACAGATAAGTCAAGCCAAAATAGAGTTGTGATCTGGGAAAACTATTGGGATGAAATCCAAGGGGGAGACGGGAAGAGTGACTAGGTGACTGAGAAATAAGTGTTATTACGAATAAATTGCTTATAAACATAGTAAAGAAACCTTTCATAATTGATCTACAACCAACGAACAAATCACATAGCATATCAATATCACTCCAGAAACAAAGATCTGAGAAGGTGTTTGGAAGGATCAGACAACATCATAATGTATTGATGATAATCACAAAACCATGAACCAGTTACTTTTCTCAAAATACATTTGTCCATGTACATGGAATATATTACATTTGTCCATAAATTTGTCTCCCATACAAAAAACCGTAATAATTGCATGTTGGGGAAAAATAAAACATTAATAGGTTCTTCTTTAGTGAAAGAACCATGCTATGATAGACCCAACAAAATGATAACAACAACCCATTCGTACAATGGGGGTTTATATTGATGGTGATCCTATGTCATATTTGACATCTACATATGTGCTTAAAAATGCTCTGGACATTATATCAGTGGACATCTTTTCAGTATCTGCAGAGCGATTGATGGTAAAATGTTGAAATTGACAACTCCAATTTATTGCTTCCTTATGAAGAGGTTTTAAATTTCCCTTCCGAACCCGATAGATGCCTTTCATCTGATTACATATCAACTCCAAGTTTCAATATCATTGACATCATGTTGTTTTGCCTCTTTTAACCCTTCAACAAGGGCAATGTAATATGCCTCATTATTTGTTGTCATTCCAGGCACTTCTCTCTTTCCATGAAATAAATGATTTGTTGCCATATTGTAAAGGACGAATTTAATAACTGCTCAACCTAGATTTGGAAAGTAGGACAATTCAATGCATAAACGCCACTTTTGCACCATTTTTTACACTTCAAAAACCTGAAAAATAAGAAAACAATAAATTCATGTTAAACAAGTAGACAATTATCTATTTCCCAATACTCAATATGTCTTTCAATCATATATAATTAAAAAAAGCAGATAATTTGTGTTCATTTACACTGCAACACTTTCAATACTAGCAACTATTTTGAAAAAAACAAATTTAACAATCACCACTTTATATAGATGAAATGCTCATTATAGGACCCAAATACATCTATGAGTTTTAAAATAAATGATACTGAATTAGGCTTCTCAAGTTTTTGAATGCCATATGCAAACTCTAAAAATATTTATCCTTACCGACTGTCCATACACCAAAAACCACATAACCCTAGACTAACAGAGCATTGTCTAAGCAAAACATGATTCATGTATATGCCTTATGTGTGACAAAAATGCCATTTGTCATATAACATCACAAGAAATTTATTCAGCAACTCTACATTAATGGTTCCTTCACACTACACTTGTTAAAGGTTGAACTTCATCAACAACATTTGGAACAACTTTTCTATTACAATTGGGGGATAGGTTAGACTCTGAAGCTATCTTTGGGTTGAAGTAATGGCACTCCACCACTCTCCTACCAATATTATGGGTAGTTTTGTGCTATGCCTTGTGGATATTGATGTGTGGGTGTTTTATAGTGCATTGACTATACATGGCTCACCCTAGAATGACATCGAGGTGGGTATTTTATAGTGCATTGACTATACATGGCTCACCCTAGAATAACATCGAGGTCTTCCTATCCATTTCAGTGATGGCTCTTATGTGTTGAAGAACATCCTTTTGAGTCCCTTATCTTGGTCTAGATTTGTGATTCTGGTTTCTCAATTGATGTCTAGTGCCATTGGTGTGTCCTCCATCCATCTTTGGCCTTCCTTGGTTGTATATCTGGCTATAACATGTGCTTTGGCCAACCCACTTGGATCCCTCCCTTTTTGATTAGGATCTACCTTGGGCCTCATGCACTTGTTAGGGTATTAGTTGAGGAACCTACTTTGAGTCCCCCAAATGTCCCTAATCCATTAGAGCATACTGTTTGAGGCACACACTTAATTAGATTTCATATAACTTAGTGGTCTAGGCATGCACTCCAAATTGTAGATTGTTTTAAGACTACCACACTTGTTTACAGCCTCCACACTTTCCTACATTACAGAGAGTGGGCTTTTTGGAAATTACCTATGGTTAGGCCCATTTGACTATGTACATTCGGTCAAAATATATGATTTGACTCTTTTCAAAAAGCCGCCTATCCAATGGTCTCTATTCTCACTCTTGGAAATTCCAAAACTATCAATTTGAACACTCTGCAATGATCTCATGATCTCCTTCCTCTCTTGGGCTTGCTGGCGTTTCTTGTCTCTATGAACCTTCCACCTATTTGGAGGTTTCTACAGTTGTTCTCTTCCTCTCCTTTTAGCTTAACCCTCCATTTGTTGCTTAGGTTAATTTGATTGAGTTGTTGGCATGGTCCCTTATTCACATCTAGTCATCCAATCTCTCCTACTTAAAGGGAGTTCAATGCAAATCTTTGGATGAGGAGTCTAATAACCTTCACAACTGAGGGAATACGGGTCATGCATAGTTTCACTTTACTGATTCATCTTTAGTTGTGTAATTTGTTTGTTGCTATTGTTCATTTCATTAGGAGATAGCATATCTAAACTTGTTTTCAAAATGTGAGAAGTGCTACACAAGTACATAGAGTAGGGTCTAGACTCTAACCCTCTTTGCTACTTCTTGTTTGACTCTTTTCCTTTAAGCCCTTGTAGCTTGTGATAGACTTACAGTATATGAGGGTTAAAGGCTTTCAACCACCTAGGACAGTAATAAACCCTAGGTTCCCTTCCTAGTTTGCTTACTCGTTAAAGGGAAATTCGAAAATTTTCTTAATGCTTGCTGCTTCAATTAGATGGAAAAAGAGGTTAATTAGGTCGTCATCCTTTCATTTCTAACTCTCTTTTCTTTCATGCAAGTAGTTAATTAACACACTAAAGAAGGCAAAAAATAAACCCTAGTTAGTCTTTTTTCCTTCGTCAGTTATTCTTTGTTATTTTACTTTCTGCCTCTAGCCTAAATAAACTCACAAGAAGCTCTAATAACAGTGATAGATCACTGAGGACACGATTAAGTTCACAATAATCTTAGCAGCCTCCTCTTCCCCATAGTAGTTTTCCCTGTTACCCACAAAATTGGATGGCAACTCCACTTCCCTTCCAAGCACTCAAGCTTGGGCCTCCCTTCTCATGGTAATGTGGTGCCTCATTCAGACCATCATCCCACACTTTCTAGTGTTGAAACATAAGATATATTTCAGAGCAGCAAACTGCTTGTGCTTTTTAGGACAGGTAAACTGGATTATTGAAAAGATGTTATAAGGCTAATTTATTCCCATCTAAAGCATGTGTTGATGGCTACATCGAAACTTGCTTTTCTAATTGGTTTTGTGCTTTCCAAAGTTTTGTTGTTCAAATGCATTGATGATTTATCATAGCAATGTTTGCTTTTGACCTCTTATCCTTTTCTAGATAGAGGAATGTTCTTTTATGACTAGGTCTAAAGGAATGTTTGCTTTTGACCTATTATCCTTTTCTAGATAGACGAATGTTCTTTTATGACTAGGTCTAAAAGAATGTTCATTTTGGCGTGAACAGTAAACATCTGTATTCAAACAATTTTGATAAAGTTTGGGGTCCCTGTTCAATTTATTTTTCCAGGAACTATTTTTTGGCTACCATTGTTAAATATGTGAATAATTGTTGAATCCATTATACCTATGATGCAGAAGCCTGTTAAGATTAATGCATTGGTGATAGTAGAAACAGGGGACCCAGATATCTCTCTTTCTTATACACAAATCCAGGATAAAGGGTAGCGACCTTCCTACTAAAATAATGGTTGATTAGTTGCAGGATGGATATGTACTCTTTCTTGACCTCCCCATCTTCCTTTGGGAGACTTAAGCTTTCTTGACCTCCCCCTCCTCCTTTGGGGGACTTAAACAAGGGACCCATATATCTCTCTTTCTTATACAGCAACCCAGGATAAGGGGTAGTGACCTTCCTACTAACATAATGGTTGATTAGTTGGTGGATGGATATGTGTGCTTTCTTGACCTCCTCCCACCTCCTTTGGGGGACTTGCTGTGTTGGTGGGTGTGTGAGAGTAAACAATGAATGATAAAATGTCAAATACACAATGTGACTTTAAAATCTCCACTCCTTTTGTGTGCTATCCCACATTTTTATGAGGTCTTTTCCGCAGCATCACATAATTCCCTATATACAATGATCCTTAACCCAATATGGTGTCCAGAGAAGTAACATCCCCCTCACCAACATAATAGTGGATGGGCTGATCTACTGCATTCATTAACCCTTCCTATATGGCAGTAAGTTTATGTATTTTCAGCTCTGATATAGCATCTATGTTATGTGTTGTTATTAAAGTAAGTCATTGCTCTGGTTTTTAACTCTTACGATGCCATTTTCTTCTTTGATGCAGAGAATTTCATGTCAGGTTATCAAATTGTCTTTGACCGGGACGAGCTTAAACTGGGGTGGAAGGAAGCCAACTGTAAGTGCCCACTTAAATCTGGTTCTAGAAAACGGATATTTGTTGGGGAGTAAAGCATATTGATATATTAATTGAATATCTTCTCCATGCCTTCTGTGATGGTGAGTTTCAGGAACATGCTCTGACTAATTGTCTCACATCCTTTATGGTTTCAGGTTATGATTTGGAGTATAGAAACAGTTCAGCATCAGCACCAACACCATCAAATATTACACCACTTCAGTCTCCCCTTGGCCCTTCCTCAGTTGGCAGCCCAGACACATCTTATACAAGTAGTTCCAGAGGTTCACCTCCAAAACAATCCATATCCCCTGATGCTCTACCAGCGAATCCTAATTCCACTAGTGATGCAACCCATTTAAGCTCATTCTTTCTGCACATTGCCCTCTCATTTATAGTCGCTATTGCCATTCTTACAATTTTCATTTAATTTATTTCTGTGCAATGAAGATGTCTCTAGAGTCCGGGGACATGAATTTTTTATCACAGAAGCTGCAAAGTTAATTCTATTTACAGAGGTACATGTGTATGTGACATGCATTGGGCCATTCATTTACAGCAGAATTTTTTACCACAGAAGCTCCAAATTTAATTCTATTTACAGAGGTATATTTGTATGTAACATGCATTGGGCAATTCGTTTACGGAAGAAATTTCATGGTGATGATTACGATTCATATAAAATTTCAGTTTTGCTTTTAACTTCAGTTTGCAAGGTTGAGAAGGATCTCTCCTGTATGTGGTGCACATATTGTATATAAAAGGAGCCTGATTTGAGAATGATCACATAATTTTTTGGATTATGGTTTAGTACATGGTTTCACCATGTTTAAGAATATTCGGTATCCAAATCAACCCAAGGATTATGATTTACTATATGGTTTTACCATGTTTATTGATCCTAGGTACCCAAATTGGCCCAAAATTTTCAGTAATTTTTTTTGAAACAACACCCAGATAGAAGCCGTGAACTTTGTTTTACCAAATTCCAAACAAAATAACCAAAATAGGTACGCTGTATCTGCTTGATAACCAACATTCCCTTACAGTCAAACTGCGATGGATAAGGAATAACAAAAATGCAAAATTTGATTTATTTCATATCATCAGCGTGCGTGTCAAACTGCGATGGATAAGGAATAACAAAAATGCAAAATTTGATTTATTTCATATCATCAGCGTGCGTTAGGAGATTTTCAGGATTTTTTTTTTTTAATGAAAGGGATCCTTTGCTGTAGTTCCATCATCTTTTTCTTCTTAGTCCTTTCCTTACAAAGTTTGAACTAGGGCAATAAAATGTCTCCTAAGCGCCTCCATTGCCATTGGCTCTTCATTCTGAGTAGAATCATCATAGTTCTTCTGATTGAACGTCAACTGATCTGTAGACCTCTGAAACTGAGAAGGCACCCATGAAACAATTGCAAGGCGATTATCTACAGGTTTAATGTCTAATGTCCTTCTACTTACAGAGATTGCCCCAGAGTCTGATGGTCTCGCAAAGCGGAATAGATCAGGCAAATTGGCCTGTATCTGCCAAGCCTTTTGATTCCATAAGGAGTTTTTGTTACATTTGATAGGAAGATCTGGTGATCCAGCGGCTGGACCACCTAGAAATACTAGTGGATTTATGGGCTTGTAAAGCACGAGTGACTTTTCATCATTAGGGACTGTTGACATTAGCTCTGTTTCCATTAACAAAGGTTCAGTAGTCTGTTGCAATTTTGGTATTTGGACTGGCTGCGATAATTGCCAGGGTTTAAATTTAGAGTTTTAATGGCACCAAACTAGCGGTTAATATGACTAAAGAAAATTAAACAGCCGAACAAACCTGATACTTCAATAACAAATGACATTTTTTTGCTACTTCTTTAAAATGATGCAAATTCTTCTCTTGCATCCATTGTTTTGGTGCACTCATTCATGGAAAGGTGTGTTAGTCCAGTGTACCTGGGTGGCGAGCTGCAGAGCGGGGGAATTGCAGAGCGGCAGGCGCCGAGTTGAGGAGGAAGGTGAGTGAGCAGCCCGCGATCGAGCAATTCCTCCATTTCGAATTGGCAATGGCATTATTCCTCCGTGATAGTGATCTGTCAGGAAATGTTAGGATTGCCAGCTCGGATCCGATTTGCGTGGAAAAATCAAGAAGTGAATGCGGAGGAAAAATCAAGAAGTGAATGCGGAGCGATGGACGGAGGGTGGCGGAGCGAGGGGAGGGTGGCAGAGGGCGGAGGGATCGTCGGTGGCCGGAGCCGGACAATTTTCTGGGCAGCGACGGAAACCGGGCAATTCCTCCGCCTAGGTAGACTATTCTGATCCCTTCTCTGTTTTTCTATTTTCTTTTATAAAAGTTATGTATTTACAACTATGGTTTGCTATTTTATAATTTTTATAATTTTTTCTAATACTGGATTTATCTTTTTTTCTAGTTTTTTAATAAGGGTTATCCATTTAAGAAATGATCTTTTCCAATATAGAAATTATGATTTTTTGTTTTTTTATATAAGAGTTGCCATTTTGCAACCAATTTACTATTTTATAACTTTTGTTAAGATAGAAGTTATCTTTTTTTATGTTGCAATTTTCCATTATATAGAAATTACTAACTAGTTATCCATTTAACACTCAAATTTGTATTGTTTATAATTTTTTTCATTATAAAAATTACAAATTTTATTTTATATACCAACCTATATCCTTCTTAACTCTGGATCTATCAAGCACTGAGAGAGATCAAATCTCTTGACATGCAAACTTCTTTTTTGAGTGCAAAACGTGAGCAAAGGTTTGCACCTCGAGAGATTTGATCCCTCTCGGATTTTGATAGATCTAGAGTTAAGATCGATCTAGGCTAGTTTTGTAGTTTTAGGAGTGAAGGGGTGGCTTCCATCATAACAATTTTTCACAAGGATCCATATTCTCCACCATTTACTTAAAGTCATGTCCATTGTTTGTTTCTCTAACTAAGAGAACCCTTTATTTATGGAGGTTGAATTAGGGCTCTTACCCTCATTTCTTGTTTGTGGTTAAAACCTAGCATCCTTGCATCTAGTGCAATAAATATTCTTCCCTCTCCCCCCTCCATATATATATATATATATATCCCTCCATCTCTCCTTCTTTGTCTCTCTATCTCAACCCCCAAACACACACACTCTCACTTCATATCTCTTTGTCCCTCCCTATCTCTCCATCTCTCTCTCCTTCCCTCTCTTCACTTTCCATCTATATCTTTATTTCCCTCCCTCCTCCTCTCCCTCCTTCTCTCTCTCTTCCCCTTCTCTCCCTCTCTCTCTCTCCACCTTTCTCTCTCTATTTCTTTATTCTTACCTCCCTCTCTCTCCCTCCAACTCCATCTCTATTTCCCTCCCTCTCTCCACTCTCTCAAATCTTCTCTCTCTCTCGCTCTCTCCCTCTCTTGACCCTCCAACTCTATTACTGTATCTTTCCCTCTCCCCTATCCCCTTCTCTCCCCCATTCTCTCCATCTCTCCTTCTTGTCTCTTTATCTCATCCCCAAACATACACACTCTCTCTCCATCTCTCCCTTTTCACTCCCTCTCTCTCTCCACTTCTCACACTCTATGTATTTCTTCTTCCCTCCCTCTCTCCTCCTCTCTCTTAAGTCCACTCTCTCATACTCCCTCTCTCTCCCTTTATCTCCTACCTCCCTCTCTTTCCCCATCGCTCTATCTCTTTGCCCTCCAATCCTATCTCTTCCCCCATCACTCTCCTCCTCTCTCTCAAGACTTGTCTCTCATTCTTCCTCTCTGTCCCTTTCTCTCTCTTTCCCCTCCAATCCTCTCTCCCTCTCTCTCTTCCCCCATCTCTCTCTCTCTCTCTCCAACTATGTTACTATATCCCTTCCTCTCTCCTTCTCTCACTCTTCTCTCTATCTCTCTTTCTTTGTCTCTTTATCTCACCCCTAAACATACTCTCTCTCTCCATCTCTCCATCTCTTCCTTGTCACTCCCTCTCTCTCCACTTCTCACTCTCTATGTCTTTCTTCTTCCCTCCCTCTCTCCTGCTCTCTTACAATTCGCCTCTCTCCCTTTCTCTCCTACCTACCTCTCTCTTCCCCCATCTTTATCTCTTTCTCTCCAATCCTCTCACTATCTCCATCCGTCTCTCCTTCTATCCCTCCCCATCCATCTTTGTGTCTCCCTCTCCCTCTCTTACACTTCTCTACATGTCTCACTCATCTCCATCTCTCTCTCTTCATTCCTCCTCTCCCCTTCTCTCCCTTGTCACTCCCCCTATCTCTCTACCTCTATCACTCTATGTCTTTGTTCTTCTCTCCCATATATATCTAGAGTTAATATATATTATAATATAACAAATTTAATATTGTATTAATTCAAATTTATTAAATTTAGTAATATTAATATTATAATATATTAATATGAATATTATATTTAATAAAAATAATACTATTAATATTTTTAGTATTAATATTAGGGTTAATAATGTTTTTTTTATGGTATTAATAATAATTTGGCCCATGGTATTTGGCCCATAAGGGTCATCTAAATAAAACCTATTTTTTTTAGTGTTAATAAGTATAAAGAAGTTTATGGAGTAAATATAAAAATATGTTTTATTTATTTACCATATCTATGGTTTATTTATATTTTTATTTATTTATCATCTCTTTTATTTACCATAGTACTTAGCCTATAGGCTTGGTATATAATTAGATGTTGATTTCTAATCCTATTTGATATATGTTTATTTGTTTATCATACCTCTTTATACCTCTTTCATATTTATTTATTTACCAAAACTCTTTTATAAATATGGTATTTGACCCATGGTATTAATAATTATTTGTCACATGGTATTTATCTTATAGGCTTCATCTAAATAAAACATATTTTAAAGTTTTTGTAAATATTAAGAGGTTTATGGAATAAATATAAAAGGATATTTTATTTATTTATCGTATCTAATTTTTTTATATTTTTATTTATTTACAATACCTCTCTAATAAATATATATATTTATTTAAATGTTAAACATTACATTTACATTTACATTTACATGTTTACGTTTTATGTGAGATCTACTCCCATACTGAGATGTTTACCTTTACACTTACATTTACATGTTTACGTTTTTATGTGACATCTACTCCCATACCAAATTGTAGAGTGCTTCTCGGCCCAATAATTTGCAACGAATTTACTATTTTATAGTTTTTATTAAGATAAAAATTATCTTTTTTTGTTATTGCAATTTTCTATTATATAAAATTACTAACTCACGGTTCTCATTGAAAGAATCTCAATTGGTTGTTTCAAATAGTAGACTTAAAACCAAATTTGAGTTACATCTGGTTAAGCAAGGATGCCTCTGGATATATATAAGAGCTATTTATATTATTTGATGTTGTGAATAATAGTGAAATAACAAAATCAAAAGAAGATTGAAATAATCAAATTTACATTTGAATTTGTAACCAAATTTAAGTTATATTATTTTTCTAATATAGAAATTATATTCTTGCGCTTCTGATGTCCCATTTTCGCGCGACTTTCTTGCGCTTCTGATGTGGATCGGCCTCCGCAAACACTACAGATTGTGAAGTTCAAGAAAGCCTCGGTCTTCTTTTTCAACTGAAGAAATCACTACATATTGTGAAGTTCAAGAAAGCCTGGAAAAATATTGAATAAAAACGGAAGAAATCATTACAGATTGTGAAGTTCAAGAAAATTTTGGAAAAAAATAAATAAAATTCAAAAAAGTTTTGGTTTTTTTATTATTAACCGAAGGAATCATGCTAGGAGGATACTTAGTCCGGTTTAAAATTGGATCATAAAATTTATAAAAACCAAATTTCCTCACCTAATCATTAGATTTACAAAATTAATATTTTAATTTTAAATTTTTTTTATTAATTTTTACAATAATTTTGTTTTGAAAAATAAACTATAACTTCAACTGGGTCTTAAAGTCACTGCTCAGACTATTTAACACGCTAACCTAGATCTGTTTCTTCAACTTACCCACGATGAACCACACTAGTTGGTTCGAAAAGCGTCGACAAATCTTTGTCTACATGTGATTTAGGCTGAAATTATTCTTTCAAACTAAAACTTATCAAAAAATGGTTTAAGACCCACTCTTTTTCTTTCAGATTGCAGGGTTGTTACACATCTGTAAGATCTCTCAGCGTTATAGGAAAGTTATTTATTTTTGTAACGAAAGATTTAAAAACTAAACTAAATTTGATCAAAATTATTTTATTTTGACATAAATAATTAATATAAAAGTTGTTTAAGATCTGACTCTTTTTCTTTCAGATTGCAGGGCTGTTACAGGTTCGTAAGATCTCACAGATTTATAGAGAAGATATTTATTGTTGCAATAAAGGATTTCTATAAATAAACTAAATCTGATTAAAATTATTCTGAAGTAATCTATTCTAACATGGATAACTGATCTTTTCGTTTCACATTGCAGGGCTGTTACAACTATAAGATCTTTTCGTAATAAGGGATTATAAAAGATAAACTAGATTTGATCAAAATTATTTTAAAATTAATCTATTCAACATGGACGGACAATAACTGATATAAAAATTGTTTATAAAATAAATTTATTTTCAAATAAAAAGGTTCATATAAAAATTACTTCGGTTATAAATGAATTTCTAAAGCAGTGATTATGAAAATTGAGTAATAATTTTATATAAATTTCGCATATTGTTATATGATTGGAAAATTTTCCAATCAATTTTAAATAAATCTACCTACATTTTACATTTATATATAAAACAACTATTTTTAATTTTACTAAAATCTAGCACATATATATAATTTTTAAATATGATATATATATTATTGATGATTGTGTAAGAGATGACCATATAAAAAAGATGTGATGCATTTGATTTAGGTTATGCAAGCATTTTGACTAGGTCAAATTATATAAAAAAAATAAAATTAAAATAATTAAAAAGTAAATGAATTATAATTATAATTATAATTAATAATTAAACCATTATATATTCATCTTAATTCCAGATTTATAAAGTATAAGAGTAATTAGATCTCTCAAGGTGCTAAACTATTTTTTGAGTGCAAAAGAGATTTGATCACTCTCAGTCCATGTTGTAATGTAATCTAAACATTTTAAATAGTTCAAAATAAAAATAAACATAACTCTATAAAAAAAAATGACCCATGGTATTTATGTGGAATATAACTTATTTAATTGGGGGAAGTAAATTGGCCTAGATTCATGTTAACTTGGATCTACCAAGCTTGGAGAGGGATCAAATCAATGAAAAGAGATTTGATTGCTCTAGACACTTGGTAGATGGGGAGTTAAGATGGATCTAGGTTGGTTTAGTTTTAATTGCAAATCCGAAGTTAAGATGGGTCTAAGTTGGTTTACTTCTAATTATGTTATCTCTCTTTAATGTTGCTATGAAATTATATGGATTCATGTGGACATCCAAATATTTTATTTATGGCACAGAGTGAGTGAAATATTTTTAACGCATTGTATTTTAATATCAACAGCAATAGTGAAGTTTTTTTTGCTAAAGCAAGAGTCGGACCTTCTATTAACTTGTGACTGAAAATATGTTACATAAGTTACAACAGGCGTTAAGAGGAAGCAATTCCTTCCACAAAGGGAAGAATTAAATTAGCCCTTAGTACCCGTACAAAATTTGATGCCCCGACAAAACATTCAACGGACTTGAAGAAGGAAATATAAATTGTATCCAAGAGATTTCGGGTCCGCTGAGATTTCGTGAATTGGGACCCACTAACTTGCTCGACAGCCTATAGCCGTCGATCTGCTCCCTCATGATCAAACGGCCAGGGGCCATATCGCATGGAGCAGAAGCCCGAGGTATACCCGCGCGATGAGGGCGGTATTCACTCTCCACCCCAATCCACGTGTTGACAGTTGAGTGGCATCGCGTGCTATTCATAGATACCACTTTTGGTATTGAGGGTGCCCGAAAATGGTGGTTTACCATAAGCTGTTTTGACTTTTTCCCGGACCCACCAACCTGCTCGTTGGCCTGTAGCCTTTGATCTGCCTCTCCATGATCCCACAGGATACCCGCCCGATAAGGGTGGTAATCCCTCTCCTCACAGAGCCACGCGATGTACAGTGAGTGGCTTCGTTTGCTATTCTTGAAGGCCGTTTCAGGTTTTGAGGGTGCCCGGGGACCTGGAAACCACTCTGACCCACTATGGCGCCAAGCCACTGTGACTCTGTGCCTGTTGCCCTCCTTACTTCTGAGCCATCCGTTGGGACTAAATGTTACCGTGTGCCTGGTTACCCATTCTTTGGCCCAACTTCCAATGGCACCAATGCAAAGGCAAACCATGGTGATCTCATTCGAGACTCGCAAGTTCCCAAACACTGTGTATCTTTCTAACATGCTCCGATTCTTCAATGGTGAAAGGTGATAGTCAGTTGCCCTGTCTGTTATGGTATTGCTCCATGTCTATGAGGGCCCGAGATGTACAGCTTTCCTACATTTGGCTGTCTGGTACCTCCTCCCACCTACAACATATGTTATCTCATTTGCATCTTACCCCTTCATTGGCTAGCCAATCTGCTACATTGTTGGCTTCCCTGCGAACATGCACGAAACTGAGAGTTCTTAGAATTCTTAGGTGTGATTGAATTCTATGATAAACCTGTAGAAGCCTCCAGTGGCTTGAGATTTTATCTGGAGCTATTCCTATGCCTATTCACTTGACCGAATTGATTACTAACTCCGAGTCAGCCTCGATAATAACATTGTGTGTATTGTGAGCTATTAGAATCTCCAAGCATTGCTCCATAGCCATGAGTTCAGCCATATTATTGGTTGCTTTTCCCAGATGACTGTGAAAGATGACTTTTATGTTTCCCTCCTCATCTCTTATGACTCCTCCATAACCAGCGTCTCTAGGGTTACCTTTTGAGGCTCCATCTATGTTGAATTTTAAAAAACCCTGTGAAGGGGGTTGCCAGAAAGCCTTTCCCTCTGAAGTATGCTTTGTGGTATGATTTAGACTCTGAGGGATATGTGTCTGAAGTTCCAACCTTTCCAGAATGCGAGCCTCTCTGTGGCCAGTGTGCTTTCCTGTAGTACAACCACCAAGGGTGTTGACCGTCTCCTTGAGATGTTTTAGGATTAGCACAATGATGCTTCTAACTGGGCCATTTTTGTCTTTGAAGATCCTATTGTTGCGCTCTTTCCATACATTCCAGATCAAGAACCCTGGAATCAGAGCCCAGGCTATGTTTATTGTCTCATTGTCCGAGAAATCTCTTCTCCAATTTTTCAACGTAATCATTATATTATTTTCATTCCTGTCTGTTTGCTTGAAGACATCTGCTATCCAGTCCCATAGGGTTGATGTGTAGGAGCAGAGGTTGAGAAGATGATTTGTGGTTTCCTCTTGCTGGCCGCATAGGTGACATCTTGAGGGGCCAACAAAACCTCTCTTTCTTAGATTCTCCCAAGTTAGAATCTTGTCTTGTTGAACCAACCACCTGAACAGTTTGATCTTCATCCAATGTGGGTTATTCCATAGGTCTTTCCATGATTTGTTAGTGTTTGGAAAGTTAAGACCTGTGGCTATTCTTTTGGCTTCTTTGAGGTTGAAAACTCCCTGATTATTGCTACCCCATCTTAATAGGTCATCTGAAGTTGAGGTTAAAATTTGTCTCTTTTCCAGAATAGTTGCCAGAGCTTTAGCTTGAGTTTTCAATGGAGTCAGCTCACTATAGTCTGGTAGCTTCCAAAATCTCCATTTGTCATTGTCCCTTGACTGATCCCAATAGTCACTTACTTTCTTTAATCCTTTGTTAATGGTATCAGTTTGGATGCTTGCTAATTCCTCTCTGCTAAGGTTACCTTCCTGTTGCCAGTTGTCCTCCCAGAACCAGGCTAGATTTCCATTTCTGATCTCCCAGAAACTATGTTTTTGAACTAAAGCTTTGTTCTCCCAGGCCTTGTTCCAAATATGGGAACCTTTTATGTGTCCTGTCATTCTTATGAGGTCCGTTTCTTGCCAGTTCATAGCATATTTTTGTTTCCAGAGTTTCGCCCAGGGTTTTTGTATTTCCTTTAGCCATCTCCACCATAGTTTTGCTCCCAGAACTTTGTCTAGGATATCTGGGTCATGTAGACCCAAACCACCATGTGATTTGGGTTTGTAGATCTTATCCCAAGCAACTAGAGCCCATTTCTTTTTCTCTTCCCCTTTGCCCCAGAGAAAGTCTCTTTGAATATTTTTGATTTGCTGAAGGACTCCCTTTGGAGCTGGAAGGGCTGATAGCATGTAGATTGGGATAGTTTGAAGTATCGCTTTAGTGAGGACCAACCTCCCTACTAGGTTCAAGGCTCTGCTTGTCCACTTGCTGACCTTGTCTTTCAATTTATTTGTTACAGACTCCCAGATGTCCTTGTTCAGCGGTTTGTCAGTGAGTGGAATTCCCAGATACTTTGAGGGAAGTGAATCTCTTTGAAAGCCTAGAATTCTGGAGAGATTTCTTTGAATAGAAATATCAGTATTGAAAAAGAAGATCTTTGATTTTGAGAGGCTTACCTCAGTGCCAGCTGCCATTGCAAACTCATACAGAATTTGCTTGAATGCTTTGGCTTCCTTGACTGTTGGAATTCCCTGCAGCATAGTATCATCCACAAATTGTTGATGTGTCACAGTGTCTTCGTTCTGTGTGAGTCTCAGTCCCTGTATTCTTCCTTCCTTCTTGGCAGCAATGATCACTCTGCCCAACCCTTCCATCATGAGAATGAAGAGGAATGGGGAGAGAGGATCTCCTTGTCTGAGACCTCTCGAAGGCTTGAAGGTTCTGGATGGAGAGCCATTGAGAAGAATTGAACAACTAGCCGTGGTAACTAGAGCCATAACCCACCTTATCCAATTGTGGTCAAAGCCATATGCTTTGAGTACAACCCTTATGTAAGCCCAGCTTAATTTATCGTAAGCTTTTGCTATGTCCAGCTGTATTATCATTCCTTCTTGCTTATTGGTTTTGAGGGAATGTACCACTTCATGAGCTTGAATGATGTTATTGAGAATTTGCCTCCCTTCCACATAACCCGTTTGTTCCTCTGACACCAGAGTTGGGAGGAGGGGTTTGAGTCTATTGGCAATGACTTTGGAAATGATTTTGTACACCACATTGCATAATGCTATGGGTCTGAACTTGTCAGGAGAGGTGGCTTTTTCCTGTTTGGGGATTAAGGCAATGAAGGATTCATTAAGCGCCCTCAAAACTAATTTAGAGTTTCTCGAGTCCTCCACTACCTCCAGAATGTCATGTTTGACAATCTTCCAGCATATTTTGAAGAAGTCCACATTGAAACCATCTGGGCCTGGAGCTTTTCCATTGTGCATATCTCTGATAACTTCATTGACCTCTTCCTCCGTCACTGGCCTATTGAGATTATGATTTTCTTCCCTGGAAACCAGCTTAGGAATGTGCTGAGTGAATCTTCTCGTGAATTGGGATCTGTCTGCTATGGTTTCCTCAGCAATGCTTTGAAAATGCTGGACCAGTACATCTTCCATTTCCTCATGAGTATTTTTCTTCGTTCCTTGAGAATCTGTGAGTTTCAAAATCCTATTGTTAGTCCTGTGTGCTATGGTGGATTTGTGAAAGAATTTGGTGTTTCTCTCCCCTTCCTTAATCCATTGTACTCTGGATTTCTGTCTCCAGAAGATCTCCTCTTGGAGACATCTGTTGTCCCATTCTTGTTGAAGAGAGTTGGCTAGCTCTTTTCTTTCCTCTGTGAAGCCTTCAGTGATGAGAATTTGGTTAATTTCCTGTAATTTCTTTCCCACTTCTCCTTTAGCTTTGAAGATATTGCCAAACTCATTTCTATTCCATTCTTTGAGTTTTCTCTTGATGTGTTTGAGCCTGAGATGTAGAAGGAACATCTTCGTGCCTTGGGAGTGTAACTCTTCTTTCCACCACTTCTCAATGTTTGTGAGGAAATCAGAGTGAGTGAGCTAGACATTCTCAAACCTGAAGGGTTTGTTTCTTGGTGTATCAGTTAAGGAAGTTTCCAGCTGGATGGAACAGTGGTTTGAGCCTCCGAAAGGGAGGATGAACGCTGTCAGGCTTCGTCCAGTGAGCAAAAGTTCTTTTGATATTATGAATCTGTCTAATCTTGAGGCTACTTGGGTAGTACCCCCTCTTTTGTTATTCCATGTGAAGATGCCATTACTTGTGTCCATATCCACCAGTCTCATATTGGTGAGGAAGTTCTGGAAGGCAACTGAGTCTCTACCAAGTGTTCTGGTTCCCCCTTTTTTTTTCTGTGAGAGATTTAATCATATTGAAGTCTCCCCCTAGAATCCAAGGTATTGCTGGGTGTCTTTGCTTCATTTCCTCCAGAGAGGAGAGGAGTCTGATTTTATCTTCCAGTAGTTGAGGGCCATAGACATTGGTGATCATGTAACACTCCTTGTCCCCCACAGGTTGAATAATCAAAGAAAGGTGGTGTCTGGACGCCTCCGCATCAAGTATACCAAATTTCTGAGGATTCCATAAAGTGAGAATTCCACCAGCTGAGTTAGTTTCTTTGACTTCAAGATACTCATATTTACTTAACCATTTGCTATGCTTTTCTCTGATCTTCTCTACTAAGCATTTGGTTTCCTGTATGAACATCATGTCTGGTTTTTCTTCTTTGATTCTATTACTTAGATTTCTTTGTTTTCTTCTACTCCCTAGTCCTCTAATGTTCTAGGTAGTGAGCTTCATTGAGGGGGGTTTATAAAGGAGTAACTGGAGAGATATTTCATCTTGCCTGAGTCAATCATGAGTTTTCCACATTCTAGCAGCAGTTCTTTCTGTCTCTTCCTTCCTCTTTTCTTACCTAGGTTTTTGGAGGATTTTCCTAATATTAATCCCATTTATGTAACCCCTCTGTTTTCTTGGTTATCATGGCCTCTTTTGACTCCTAGAGCTTTTTGATGTGACCTGTTGAGGAATAACTGGTGCACCCTATCAACTTCCTCCTGAGGTAGAGAGTTAATTCCTTTGTTGCTTCCTTGTTCTAGAAACTTTTCTAGTTCAAGGTTCTCCCTCTCAAGGATCTCCTGTAAGTCTTGGTCCTCTGTACCACTTTCACTTAGGGTCATATCATGGTCCCTTTCTAGATCCATGGTACTCAGTGGGTCCATTTTGTTTTCATTCTGTTCCTGTGTGATCTCCATGCTAGCCTCTTTTCCTTTTCCACTTTGCTGGTCCTCTTGTTTCTTTTGTATTCCTTCCTCTTCCACTTCATCCTCTAAAATTTCAAAACTGTTGTGACTTGGTCCTTTGCTCTCACTAGGTTTCTTTTGGGTCTTTTTTCCCCCTCCTTTCCCTTTTCCTCCCACTTTCGTAAACCCTATAGGGTCTTTTCCTTTGTTGGTTTTCTGGTGTTCCTCCCTTTTATTAAGAGGGAAGTCTCTGAATAGGTGTCCATGTTCATGACATTTGTGACATCTAAATGGTATGTGTTCATAGTCAACTGCTTGAACCCACTCCTCGTCATAAACTTCTAGGATGACTTCATCTGGAAGTGCTCCTGATAAGTCCATCTCTACACATATGCGAGCAAAGGAGGTATATTTTCCTCACAGAGTCGCCTCTGATATCTTTATGAAATGACCTAATTTGTTACCTATAGCTTTTAAAGATTTAGGCATCCAATAATCTAAAGGTAAGGAGTATAGTCTAATCCATACCGGGACCAATGTGAACATTTCTCACTTTGGAACAAAGTTCAACGTCCAAGGTCGCATATAGAGACTAGTAGCCACATAGAAGTATGGTCCTCCTTCAAAAATTTTGTCCTTGTCCTCTAGGTTCATGAATACTACAGTAAAAAAACCCTTGGATCCAAGATGTATCGTTAACTCTCCTTTTGGTTTCCAGGTGTTTTTTATCCAAGTGTACAGTGCTCTCTCCATCGGCCAGATGCCCATAAACTTGCAGATGATCACATAGGTTGTCATATGATCCCTGTGCTCTAGCAGAGCTGGATCATTTAGGATTACCCACGGTTTAATGTTGGACTTTGGTTTGCAGGGCCCCATCTTAGCTATATTCTCATATCCCTGACCGTTGTCTTCTATTTTCTCCTCCTGTCGGACCTCCTCATGGGTCCCTTCCTTTTCATGGGGTTTGCTGCCTTCTGCCTTTTGGATGTCAGAGATTTTTGTCTTGTGCTCCGAGGAGCTTTGTGGCTTGTTTCTATTCTCTGCTCTGCCTCTGTTTGAAACCACATTACTGTAGGAGGGAGTGGAGCTCCCTCCTCCTTGCCCCTCCATGGTTACCAACTTGATTCTGTCGCTTCCAGTGTCGAACCCTAGTTTTTCACTCTCTCTCCCACAACAATAGTGAAGTTAAGATTATTGATCTTTTATAATATTTTTTTACTAAAGCTAACAAGACATGCATATTCCTTTTTATCTTTTATTATAGCCATTGTGTTTCTTTTTAGATAATATTTTTGCTTTTATTTTTAGAGGAAAACATGTCAACTCCACATTGAGCACATAAGAAATCATAGATTGCCGTCATAATGGGTTGTAAAATGCACCTCTTGGCCCAATTATGGTGTTGGTTCGTAGAGTTAAAATAATTACACAGTGTTTGTTTGAAATGTTTAAAGTGGGTTAAAATATTTTTTACGAGTGAAGTTATGAATTATAATGATGATGGTGATTAACATTTATTAAGAGAAATTTAAGCTTATAAAATATTAAAAAATATAATTTTGAAGCAAATCAAATTATTTGGTTTGCTTTAAAATTCTATTTGTATGTTGTAAAAGCTTTAAAGAAAGTAAATAAATCATCATAATTTTTATTAGTTAAAAGGGTGAAAATTAATATTGAAACAAATGTTTTGAAATTGTGATTTAATGTGGATACAAAGGCGACATTTTAAATGAACATGTTTTTTCATTTTTAACCTTTTTATTGTCATTAAGTTTTAGAAATTTATAGTGCTCTATTTCAATATCTACCTTCTAAGAGTTTATTCTTATTTTAGTAATGTTGATTTTCTTCTTTATACTATTTAAAATAAATAAATGTTTTTGATCTTTTAAAAGAAGAAGGTTCACTTCCTTATAATATGTTAATTTCTTAAATTTTTCAATAAAATGGAAAACCAAGAGTACCCTTTTGAAGAGGACTCGTAAAGGAAGATAGTAGTATTTTTTGAAATTTTTTAGGTCTACATGTTTTATGTTATTAATTTTTTATTTAACCCATTTTCAAACTGTCTAAAAAAAATTCAAGCATTATATTTAAAAGGAATTAGATAAAAAAATATCATATGAATTGGAAAATCTCAAACTCATATTTCATTGCATAGATGGCTCCTCGAATCTAACATTATCAAATTCTCCACTTGAAGATAATTTTTTCTTGGAGTCTGCGTGGGTACAAAACTATGTTGCATAAGAGGAGCTAAAAATTTGTTTTTGAGGCCCTTAATAGTTTGATCAAGTGCTTAAAAGGCTGGATTTAAGAAACCCTTGATCGAGCCCTTAACACGGTTAAACAGAGGCCCAATCAAGCCTATAGCTAAACCAAACAATCATAATTATCTAAGAAAATAAAAATAAAAATGAAGCCTCTCAATATCAAATATATTCGAAACACTAATTTTCCTAAATTATAAATTCAAATTTTATTTTATTTTAGCAAGAAAATGATAATTATATATATATATATATATATATATATATATATATATAGATAAGATTTTAATTTTAATTTTTCAATTTTAAAATTCTTAAAAATGATAATTTGTTTATTGTTTTGATTTTAAATATAACATATTTTTAAATATAAGAAGCTCATGGGTCCCTTCTCTTTTTTCCTAACCCCTATGTTTCCTTGTCCTTTTATTTCCTTCTTCTATCCTCATTGGTGTTCGTTCTATTCTAGGATCTCTTTTTTTTTTTATTTTTTTTGAATTTATTTTCAATTTAGTTTAATTATTGTATTTATTAGTTTTTATCATTCATATTATTATAATATAATTTTTCCTTTCTTTTTAGACAGATATAATTTTTAATCTATCATTATTTATATTTAATATAATTTTAATTCATAAGATATTTTTTTTTTTTTTTTTTCCAAAGGAAAAAACGGCAACCTTTTATTAAAAAATGAAAAGTTACACTAGCAGATGCATTGAAGCATTTCCATAAGCTTCCCATATGGGCTCGAGTGCATTCGCACCCCTCGCAATGTTAGAAGACTAACGTGCATAAAGAAGAATAAGAAAAGAGAAGAGAGGAGAGAGAAAGGAAGAGGCAAAAAAATGAATTCCGGCAGTGAGTAAAAACTCACGCTTCAAGTTTTTCTCCCCTTTTTCTTTTCGACCTTGCGCCACTCTCCTTGAGTGGGCTCGATTGAAGCTATGACTAACTGTGTTTCTGCTTTCTGTGGGGTTGTTTCCTTGTCCGAGTCTGAAGTATCTGTGTGGTGATGCCGTTTGATCCCTCCCATGTTTTGATCCTCGCTTGTAATTTCTCTGCCTGATTTTGGTGGATCTTTGTGATCTTGTTTTCTGATGTAGCTTCCTTCTGAGTCTCCATTTCTTGGGATACCTCTGCATTCTCTGTGGGGATGTCGTCCTCTTCTGCTTCTGATTCTTCATCATCTGAGTCAGGGGGGGAAAATTGCCATCCTTTCCTCTGCTTCCCTTTCTGCTTCTTTTTAATACTGTTTGCTTTTTTTGCTTCTGGGCATGTGCTTTGCAGGTGTCCTGTCTGCCTGCAGAGCCTGCATCTAAAAGCAGTATTTTCATAGTCTAGTGCTTGCAGCCAATTTTGTTGTTTGTAGATCAGTCTTATGTTGTCTGGCAACCCTTTGCTTAGATCTACTTCCACACAAATGCGTGCAAAAGTGTATACCCCTTCATCAATCCTTTCCAGATTCATAAGATATTTTAATCTTAATAAATTAGATAATAAAATGTTAGAAATTTTTAGAGTCATATAATAATGTCTGAATAATAAAAATGGAAATTAAATAAATTAAAATTAAATTAAAAAATTACTGATAAATAAATATCTTTTTATCCTCATGATGAACCTAGATAGAGGTTCGAAACGCGTAGGCCCTAAGTTGTCTATGTGATTTCTTTGGAATACCTTGGCTTAAATCATGAATCATAGAATCATCCAATCCCATTTTATAAAAACAAATTGTATAAATTTTCAATAAAAATAAATCAAATTATAATAAATAAATTAAAAGAACAACAAACTAAACTAAATTTTATAATATTATTATTTTAAAAATAATTCCATACACACATTTAAATTACTCTAATTCAAATTAATCAAATAATGTTTTAAAATTTATGATTTCCTTATGTTTTTATTATTTAAAAAAAATATATTACAATCCTTAGTCACAAGTAAAAATTTCTATATATACCTTGCACTTGTGCAGGCTGAAGACATAATTGAGTGCAATTACATTTTACAGTTTGAGACAAATTGATAACATCAGATACCATTGCATCCATTACAACTATATTAATTATAACTTACAACTATTACAATTGCATTAATGAACTCTTTAGTGAATTTTATAAAATATATATTCCCAATAGCGTCAAATTCACGTTTTTGAGTTACACCCTTTCATATAAAAAATTATATTAGCAATTGCACCAGATGTTGCAAAGGGAACATCGTAAGGTGATAGCATATGGAGAAAGAGCATGGATGAGGACATATGTGATATGTTACAATTTGAGTGAGAGAAATAACGTGGTGTTAAAAGTAAAGTGAACTCCTCTTTCAGTATCCAAATGATTTGAGTGAGCATGGATGAAGGCGTATGTGATATGTTACAATTTGAGTGAGAGAAATAACATGGTGTTAAAAGTAAAGTGAATTCCTATTTCACTATCCTAATGATTTGAGTGAGCATGGATGAAGACATATGTGGTATGTTACAATTTGAGTGAGAGAAATAACATGGTATTAAAAGTAAAGTGAAATCCTCTTTCACTATCATAATGATTTGAGTTGCAATATCTCAATTGAGGGAATGCTTAGCAGTTTCAACATTGTACTTGTAGCCTGTCAATGTGTTTTTTATTCACTTTATATTGTCTTTTTTATACCCTATACATCCTCTCCCATGAATACTCCTAATGATTTCCTATGATTTATTTCTCTTTACTAATTTTAGTTTTGCTGAAGCAAGAGTAGGACCTTCTTTACCATTAATAATATACAAAATTTACAAAAAGCCACTCTGAACTGAGAACCGGCCTAGGCTGAAGACTCAGCACAAATAACTTACCTTTCAACACATCAAAGCTAAACAAGAAAAGCCAAAAATAAACCTAAGTAGTGGACGGACCAGAGCGAAAGAAAAAAGGGCCCCACCGGCCTTCCAAGACCTAGAGAGAACCGAGCCCCACCGAAACCACGCTAAACCCGCCAAAAAACAAAACTTTCATCAAAATCTGTCGTGATGAACCATTGCGCCCCATCCAACGGCTCCAAACAATATCACAAAGGAGAGAAGCACGCCGCTTAACTGGCATCGCCTCCAACCTGCTCAACCTATCGTCGTCGCTGATTTGAAAAATTGGATCCGACGGTCAAGGGACATATCGCACCCACCAAGAATGCCGAACATTAACGCGTGATGGGGCCCCACCAAACTGCTTGTTCAATCTCAAGTGTTGATCTCCCTCACTCCATGAAACAGTTGAGATGAAAATCGCATGCCCGAAGTCGTCACCCTTTAGGGAGTGGGGAGAGTGGTTTTTGGAATGGGCCCGCCTCCACGTGTCCTGCTCTCTATGGCATCACTGCCAAAAAATAAAAACCACTTTTGACATAAAAGTGGTGCGATTGCTACAAAACCGCTCCCTGGGCGGAATTGAAATCAGCCAATGAACAAATAGGGTGATCCGAAAGTTTAGATGCTACTTTCTTTGGTTAGGGAAACTCTGTCGCCAATTGCAGAGAAAATTCTTGATCGTGGTCAACAATGCCGCCAACTTTTTCTTACCTCCCATCATGTACCTTTCAGTCCAACCTTGTGAAGCCCTCAATCTGCTATTCAAAACTAGTTGGATTCCATATTTCTGCTTCTATACTCTTCTTTTTCCTCCTCCGCTTGGTTATGACAGAGTTTTTTCAGATCTCTCTACGCCATTGTGCTCCACCTCCTTAAAATTGCGCTGTTCTTGTAGCTGACACCTTGATTGGCTAGAATGTCTGTCAATTTGTTGGACTTTCTCCTCATGTGATTAAATCTGAGTGTATGAAGTTCCTGTAGATGCACTTGAATCCTCTGTAGAACCTAAGTTAACCTCCAGTGTTTTGTGACCTTTTCCGGCCCTGTACCATTACTGATTCTCTTGGCTGCATTTATGACTAACTCTGAATCTGCTTCTATTATGACATTTTGACAATTGTTCTGTATCAAAAATTCTAAGCATTGTTCCAAGGCCATTAGTTCTGCCATGTTGTTAGTGGCTTTTCCTAAGTGTCCATGGAAGAGGGAGATTATACTACCTGTATCATCCTTTAGAACTCCCCCAAAGCTAGCCACCCCCGGGTTGCCTTTGGAAGCTCCATCAATGTTGTACTTTAAAAAACCCTCAGGGGGAGGATGCCAGAATTCCTCCACCTTATCTCTCATGCTTGCTTTCCTGTCTAGACCTTGAGGAATAAGCCCCTGCATGTCTAACAGCTGGAGGATTCTTAACTCTTCTCTTGAGGGAGGATTTTTGGGGAGATTCCTAACCGTGGTGCCAACTGTCTCCTTAAGTTGTTTTACGATCAGCTTCACCTGGCTAAGTGACTTAGTCTTTATCTCTTTGAATATTATTTTGTTCCTTTCTTTCCACACATTCCAAATAATGAAGCTCGGCAAGAGATCCCAGGTTGAATTGAGAACTTCATTATTATAAAAATTAATCCTCCAATTGTTAAGAGTGTTAGCAATACTTTCTTTGTCTCTATCAGACTGTTTGAAGATGTTGGTAAAAAAATCCCATATCCTATCAGTGAAGATACAGCTGTTGAGAAGTTGCTCGACAGTCTCCTCATGGGTCTCACAGAGATGACATCTGGAGGGTCCCAACATGCCCCTATTTTTAACGTTGTCCCAGGTTAAAATTTTCCTGTGGTGAACTAACCACATGAAGAGTTTGATTTTCATCCAACCTTTGTGTCTCCAAAGCTTCTACCAAGTTTTATTTGGAGCTTAGGTTTCCTGATCAAGGAGAAAACATTTAGCTTCCTGTTGAAGCCCCAAAAATCGCGTCTACAACAAGGGGGATACCCACCCGGTCTGGACCTTGGTTAGCAGCTCCTTTTCCGTTTGGTATAGTGGGTCCGACTGGGGATATGGGACCAGTTTCCCAATTTATGTGTGTGTGTGTGAAGAATTGATATTTTCTTTCTAAAAGTTCCTAAGTGAGATGCTCTAATTCTAACTCTAATCTAATAACATGCAAATTGTATTCTAATAAGCATAAATATCTAAGTCTACACTAACCCGGGTGTAATCCTTCTGTTATGCGATCTAAAATGATTTCAAATAACAATCAATAATAAAGATCATTCAACTGTTATGAGAAAAGAATTCAATACAGATAAACCACTTCGTATAAAACATTAGACGAAACAATTGTGAAAGGCATATCACATAATAAGCTACTCATACATTAAGCATAAATAAATAGCTATCACCGTACAAAAGTGCCAAATGATAACTCAGGCATTCACGCATCAATATATAAACAAATGAACATGAATATCACTTTTAACACAAAGACAGAAATAGTTAAGAGATAGAAGTACCATTTATAACTAGTTCTACTCATGAGCTTCAAGCGATAATGATTTATCTCTTCTTAATCCAACATCCACTAAGGGTACAGAAGTGCAACATCAGTAGTAGATATTAAATATAGATATCAATAAATCATGTTCCATTCATTCATCAAAACCTCCTCGGAGGGTGCAAAAGTGCATGTTCTGAGGACAAGTTTTTGATAAATTTCAGGACCCTTCTCTAAATGCATGAGAAGGGTTTAAATACTAATAACTAAATCTAAAAATAGCTTATTACAAAAATGTAGGATACGGTTTAAATGTTCTGAGGACAAGTTTTTGATAAATTTCAGGACCCTTATCTAAATGCATGAGAAGGGTTTAAATACTAATAACTAAATCTAAAAGTAGCTTATTACAAAAATGTAGGATACGGTTTAAATGACCGTCCTTTTTTCAGGAAAAAATAAAGAAAAATTGATACTAATATTGAATCTAAAACTAACAACTAACTATTTTTGTATCTGATCCTTGAAATCACAAGCATTCAGCATTTTCTTGAGAGGAGTCGGATGACCGACTTCAGACTTTAACTGTCTTGCAAAAACGGAATCAGCGAGAGATGGCACCATCTTCTCAGCAGAATTGATTATGCATTTGAGAGTCATATACTGGCTGTGTGGCTTTACCAAATACGCCCAGTAAGAATCCCAATTCAACTTAGTTAATCTTTTGATTGATTTTGCCTTTTCTTGAGCCTTCTGTCTCCAGCCTGTTTGTAGTTGTTGTACTTTCGGTAGATACCCTGGAGTGGTTTCTGAGATCAGATTTTCTCTATGCAAATTTTCATTTATACAGTCAATAACACTATTTGCTGCCGTGGCTGCTTCTTCTACCGCTTGTTCTGCTTTTCTAATTTGCACATCCCATTTGTTAAAGAGCATTTCTTTGTGATTGTCATTGATTATTGGTGTGCCTGCTCTTTTTCCCTCCTCTGTTTCTTGCCAAGCCAAATATTCAGTAACTCGTTTATCAATTAAATCATAATCATGTCGTAAATCCATGACTTGATTAGTGATTTTATCACTTATTTCACAATATGAGTTCCACTGTGATATTATTTGGCTCAATGCTTCCTGTTGCTGTAGTAGTTGTTTGTTCAAGGAAATGGATTCTATGATGAATTCTGTAAGTTTAGGATCATCCTTGTGCATCTCCTGCATATCCTGTAACTGTTTTTCTCTCTCAGCCAAACTGTTCTGGTAGCCTATCTGCATTCGTTGGAAGTCCTGTTGTAGCCTTTCAAGCTATTTCTGTGCTTCGTTGTTGGCGTTGGCTTGTTGCAACTGTTGTTGCAAAACTTGTATCTGGTCTTCCTTTTCTTTTAGCAGTTGCTGTACCTCAGATGCTTTATCAATAGTCGCTGAGGCATATGCTCCTGCGATCTGAGATAATTTGGTGAGATTCTCAGTGGGATCGGTAGTAGGATCTTGCCATAGGACGTCTAATTGCTCTGCATCATGAGAGAGCACGTTTTCCAATTTCCTTTTCTTCCTTTGTCTTCTCACTACTGCCTTGTGTTGTGGACTATAAAATATATCAAGAGGAGGAATCTCTTCTATCTTGAGTATAAGTTCAGAGGATGGGGTAATAGGAATATGTTCCATATCTGAGACATTGCTAATTGTTCCTGTGACTATATCTTTTGTTTTCTATACATTGCTCACAGGTGTCTTTGTGCTTTGTCCTTCAAGATTGATCAAATCATTGAAGGTCTCCCATTCTTTATCTAGCTATGTTTTGACTGATGGTGGTTGAATGATGAGAGGGGGAGGATCTATTTGTGGGGAGGTAAAAGCCTGTTGCTATGGGAGCTCTTTTGATTGGGCAGTATCCTTTATTGACCCTCGCTTTTACCATGGTCACTTTCTGATCTCTTGGAATGTTCAGATGTTTCTTTCCCAGACTTAGATTTGGATGTATTTGTGCCTGAACTTCCATAAGACTGATACTTGGAGTTGGTTCCCTTATGGGTTCTAAGCGTAGTTTTTCCAAAGGAATACTAGTTAACCTCCTCTCCCTGTATATCTTGAACTGCTGAAATTCTACTGAAGGGAATTGCATTTGAGCCGAATGCAGAACTTCTTCAAGCGTACTTTTCTGTTGGAAAATGTCATCAAAAAGATCTTCTTCTTTATAAAACACCTTTATTTTGATTATGACAGTGAAATTCTTAGCAATATCATGAGGGTCGAATGGTCTTCCTGGAAACTTGAATAATTGTAGACACGTTGTGTTGTTTACTTCATTGAATGCATGGCCTACATCAAATAGTGAAAAGGCCCCACAGGCTACGGGAAATTGTGGCCAAATAGCCTTCTTTTTGTTCTTAAAATCTGTAGTCAAACCTCCTTCTCCGCAGGTCTGATAAGCAATTTCTCATGCCATGAGTTTATCAGGGACATACAAAGGTAAGATGTGAGGGGAAGCGGCACTTCCGAATACCCTGACATATGTAAAAAATTCTTCTCCGAACCATCTCGCGACAGGGAGTATGTCTACCTCTGCTTCAAGAGAACATCTTGGAGCATCTTTATCATACAATATTTTGTACAGAGGCAACATGATTCCATGACAAATCTTGTAGAAGAATGGACTGAACTTAGAATCCCACAATTCTTTGTGATCAACATGAATGGGTAAGGGGTCTTGAGTCATCCATTTCCATACCATCAAAGGAAACTTGGAAACATAGCAAATTGCATTCATTACATATGCTGATAAGTAGAAAGGGGGATAAATTCTCTGGGAAGCAGTTCTTTTAGACCGGTAATTTAAAATAGCAGCAGCTAAATTGTCAGACAATATTTTAGCCCAATCTATGACAGTAGCATTAACAGCAACATCTAATAATGGTAGCCATTCAGATGAGAATTTGTTAATGTCTAGCTTCCTGAAAAGTCTACAGAGCATAGCAGCAGCAAAGCAATATGGGGAAGTGAGAGAACCAGTACTATACATACCATGTTTATCTATTTTCAGCAGTTCGTCTCTCCTTAACCAATCTTTGGTGGATTCTGCCAGATCTTCATTCTCTTTGGAAAATTTCTCTATGAACTGTTTGTTATAAGTTGCCTATGGCTCTAGTAAATGATACATTAGCTTCAAATCTTGTGAAGTGAATGAGCCGATAAGTCCTTGACCTTGAGTTTTAAATTGTCTGTTTTTTATGTCATCGTTGTCCAGTACCCATTTAACCATGTCTGTGTATGGGAGAATTTTGGGCCTCGCCGCTATCCGGTGCAAAAACAAACAAGCTAAATCTGCAACTGATGCCTCAAAAGACCCTTGTGAACCTGCAGTAGTCGTAACCTCCATCACCTTAGGATTCTCTTCTTCAAGTAGATTATACATGCCTTCCCAAGTAGTAATACCAGCGTCTCTATTACAGGCAGTGTCTGTATATAGGGGCGTCATTTCTTTGTCGTTAGAGCTTGGAGCTTTGCCTTTCTTCCCCATAATATCCTGTATACTGCTTTGTATAATTCTTTGTTCTTCATTCCTGCAGTTTACAAGTAAGGTGAGAGTAATGATAAGGAAAGGTGACGGGAAAGCTTTAAATGCTGAAGACATATAAAATATACCACCTTACGTGAACTGGCTTTTCGATAAGCACAAAACCATATTTCATTAACAACTGGCAACTAACTCATTAATTAGCATTAACGCGCATAACCAGGTCTTGGTTTATGGAAACAGTTTTCTCGAATAATGAGCCCTAAAGATTTGCGACGAAGCGATTTTGCGATTTTCTTCGCAATATCGCAGATCGCTGTGTCGCAATATCGCAATATCGTTCTATCGCTTTACCGGTAATATCGCTTTGCCCCTCTATCGAAAAATCGCAATATCGCAATATTGAAGGAGCTTGGCATATGACAATTTTATGTTAAAGTGTTTTTTGCGAAATGCCATTTTGTGATATATGCCATCGCATATCGGTGATTTAAGATTTTTTAGTGTAAGCGGTCTTTGATGCATGCGATGTGATATATGTTTTTTTTTTTAAATATGTAGTCTCGCATCGCGATCTCGCAATCTTAGAATTCGGCTTGCAAGGAGGTATCCTGTTATCCTTTTTGCGATGCGATTTTTCTTAAGGAAAGATTTCGTCTTGCCTTATCATGAAACTTAAACTTTTTAGATTTTTCAAGGGTATTTTCCTAAGTTTATGATGGTAAGTTTTGTTAAAAAGGAAATACAAGCACTAAGTAATTTTTAAATTTTTGACTAAGGGTCCCCACTTATTTAGTATTAGTAATAACACCAAATAAGAAGGGGAGTTGTTGCTGGCCACAACAATTGGCGATTCACTTGGAAGAACCAGTTATCTCTGCTTTTCTTTTGAATTTTCTAAACTTCCAAAACAAAAAATTTTCTAGAAAATTGAACTTTATTATAGAAAGACAAAGTACATTATGCTTTTACCTATCAATGATATTTTGTTTCTTCTATTTTCAACTTTGATTATTTACTCCCTCAAGCTAGTCCTTGTATCTACATCAGTTATTACTTGGTTTATAAAGATAAAAACAAAGCCTTCTCTGTAAATCAGTTTTGAATATGCTCATTTGTCGTAGGTAGAGCCTCTGCTGCCAGCAGGTGTTTATAGCCTCAACAGGGTTACCTGTTACCAAGCAATGATCCCGTATCATACTTAGAGAAATTTACAACTTTCAAAGAGAAATCCATATCCACACTTATTGCTTTCATTTTCTTTTTTACCCTTAAAGAACAATGTCTTTGTTTGATATCCAATTTATGACACAGTCATTCACTTGATTTATGGCTTTGCTGAACAAGTTGGCTCGTGATGAGACCCCTTGTCTTTTGATTGCAACAATCTTGAGCCATTTCCCTGTTGTGGTGTGCAGTATTGGCAAAGTCAGCAAGCTATAATATCTATGATCATGATAAGTCGGCTCGTGATGAGACCTCTTACTCTTTAAGTTAAAGTGTATCATTCGATTATTCTCTGAACGTTGAATTTTCCTAGGTGGGGAGGAAGTCACTGTTTCCTTAAGACAGCTCTGGACGAAAATGGTAGAGTTTTTTGGAAAGAGATTTTCTACAGAGAATCTTCATTTTTTTTATTGATACCTTTCATTGGACTGATATAAAACAATTTCCCACTAAAGGTCGTTTTTTGTCAAAATTTACAAAGTTGAAACTAGTATCATTTCTAGGCCTAGAGTCTTTAACTGTATCTTTCAATAATAATGATCAATTTTCTAAAAGAATTCTATTTATACAAGTGAAAAAACAAAATCTAAAAGAGAATTTGTGTCTTTTTCATAAATCTCAAATGTAACCATTTACAACCGGTTTTATTATGGCAATAAAAACTAATCTACAAAATAGAAGGATGATCTCCTATGGAAAATATTTTTTGAGAATCTTTCCATTAACAAGTAAAGAATCTCTTTTTCCTGTTAAATCCTGTAACATAAAAGTGGACGGACCTATGACTTCTATGATTTGGAAAGGGCCAAGCCACATTCTTTGAAATTTTGTATGTTTCCCTTTTTCCTCATGAGCCTTGTCCCATTTTAAAACTAGATCTCCCATCTGAAAGTCTTTTCTGGATATCATGTTTGAATCAAAAGAGGCTTTTACTAATGCTTGATGATGAGCGTGAGTTATTTTGGCCTGTTCTCGTTGTTCTTCTAACTTAATTATTTCCAGCTGCCTTAGTTGTAAGGAAGAAGTTGGTGCTTCATCAATATATTGAACCAAGGCTAAAGAGGTGTTATAGACATTTTTGGGCCCTACAACCCCAAGCATGAAATGTCCATAAACCAAGGGCTCCTAAGTCCCTAAAAGTGTTGTTCTAACCCCTAAAGGAACAAGTTCAATAGATTACAGCTTCTCCCAGAAGTTCTCCATGAGAAACTGCTCAGAATTGGTTAAAACAGGATCATTGCAGCTGCTCCACTGGCTAAGTGCGTTGCATCTCACCCAAATACACTGTGAGGGTGCGTTGCATTTCAAAAGTCCCTTCTGTGGGGTGCGATGGGCGAGAAATGACAAATGGAAGTGTCATTCCGCGAGGTGGAGAGGCAATGGAAGCTTCCAGAATCTTCTCCTGTGACACTTGCCTCACTGAATTCGACCAAGGATGAGTAAGATACCATCAGTCTCCAAGTGGAAGCAAGAACTATCAGAGGGAGGACATTAATCAAATCACAAGATAACTCATCCCCCTTACAGATATCTATATATGGATCCCTTATCCCAGAGATCCAGAGGCTGGAATTTTTCATATTGTAAGGAATTGCTGTTGGTTTCTTGAGACAAACATCAGATTGTTGGGTGATCTAAGCTTTGTTTGGGGTGAAGAGGAGATTCTTTGCTGGGAGGTTGATGCTGGGTCAGAACAATTGGTTGTAACTCCTCTTGGCTCTTTTCTTGTTTATCAATAAAAGCTATTTGAGTTTTCCTCAATGCTTTTGTGTCATTGATGCTTGTTACATTTGTATGGTCAATTTACATCTGATCCTAGATTGTTTATGATTATAGATCCATGTATTTGTATAGTGCTATGCTTCTGTGATCTTACAGGTACTTTGTGAAGCTGGGCGTGCAAGGGAGCAGGTAGCTGAGGACTATCAAAGAAGAGAGGGATTAAATCAAGAGATTAGCGCAAGACAGAGGTTGGTCTTTTTGTTCCTCTCTATCTATAATTCATAAAGGAAAAACGAAAGTAGCTTTTCTCTGTTTGTTTCTAAGGCAACTGTCACACCTTAGTGGGATAAAGTGGTTCTATATAGACACTTTTCCCTGTAACAAAATGGCGACTCCGCTGGGGAAGTATTAGTTTGTTTGTTTATCATTCTTTGTTGTCTGTTTCATAAACTTACATGTAGCGTTCAAACTGCATTTGCCATAACAAATTCAAAGTAGATAAATGCTACTTCAATCCATCTACTGGATCTGTTTATGATTTAAACAACTGATTCACAAACTATCTGATTGCCCTTGTGATAGCTCTTAGATCCTCCTTAGATCCACCCCTGATTGTTGCATTACTGATTGCTTTTTGCTCGGCCAAAACCCAAGAACTTAACTGCAAACTGTGACCCAGAACCCAAACAGAATCTCGTTTCTGGCCCAATGCAAGTACTGTTCAGAGAATCTGAACTTCAGCGCACTTCCCGAGTGGACAAGGTGCGCTGCATTTCAAATCCTCTGTGTTACAGGTGCGCTGATCAGACTAGGCTCTGTGCAGTTTTGGTTTCTGTGATTCATTCTTTCCAGTTCTATTCCTGAATTTTGCTGCCTGCGATCAGTAAATGTCTATTTGAAACCCCTTTTCCTTGCTGTTATTCTGCCTCCTTTGTACAAAAGAACTGTAAATGTTTTTGTGTGTTTGTTGAGTCATTTTCAGTTCTCCTTTGCAAAAGTAGCATAATCGTACTGTCGTCCTTTGATTTGAAACTGTCGCAAGTGTCGATTTCAATCGTAGGAAAGAGTTTGATTTCTGTTGATGGTCGATTATCCTATTACTATTGTTTTTGGTTTGAATTTGTAATTTTCTAGTGTCAAGAACAAGTATTCATTTCAAAATCGTAAGGTGTTGTGATCGTCTCCATTTTTTATTTCAAAAAGAAACTTGTTGATATTTGTCGCTTGAAAAGAAATTCAAATTTGTGCACCAACTTTCTTTTTAGCATTCATATACTAAGAAACTCGAAAACAAATACATGCATGTGCATTTTCATATAGACAGTCTGATTGGCTTGATTTAGGAAAGTGCATTTATAGTGTGCTCTTTGCTCTTTGTGAAAATATTCTATCTTTCTTTCCTTAGTAGCTAGGATTTTCATTGCACAAAGAAGATAAAAAGTTTGTTTATCATCTTAGATTGCATTTTAGGAATTACATCTACATCTCGCGGTGAACTTGAAAGGCAAACTTCATAAACAAGATCAACTATAAAATAAATTCAATGAATCTAACAACGCTTTGGAACTTAACGCACAACATTTAGAAGTCTAGGCTAGAGACATATTCCAGCGTCGTAAAGCCTGGTAACTGTTGTTCTCACTGATGGTTGGGTGATTCCTCCACTTTGAGACAATAAGTGCCAGTATGGACTTGTGCTCCCATGTACCATCGAGTATATTTTGGGAGACCCCAATAGGCTTAATCCTTTATCCATAGGAAGCTGTGTCTGTCGCCCTATCGATCGCAATGCACTGAACACAGCGTTCGGGAAGATTGACTGCCATACCGTAAAAAGTATTCTGTAGTTTTGCGATTGGTTTGGTAATCCCTCTACCTAGATTTCCAGAGCAGTCCCTTTCATTCCTTTTCAGACTCCTTAACGGAAAAGGTCCATCTGAGCACTTGTCACTTCAGGCTCATTAAAAATCGAAGGAGACTAGAGTCATATTTTGTTTTTTCTCGACTCTTTAGAATTGAAAAAACAAAGTTGTGTCAAAGCGTCTAAAATTTATTTTAAACGGAATATTCATTACCCTTTCCTACGTTGATCTTGGGTTGAGAAAATGGAATCCACTAACCAAGGAATTCCCCTTGGAGGAAATCCTAGTCCCTTCTCCTCTTGGGGAGATGTTGGTGCACCCCATATGGCCACATTGTCGCTTCCAGGACTGACAATTGGTTTGCCTGTATGGCTCTTCTCAACCTCTGTCGTTCAGAACACCACAATTCCTGAACAATCGAATCAGCAACTAGATGAGTCGAGAGTTACCCACCAACCTTCTACTTCCTCTAATTCTTCCTCTCCTCCTTCCTCTTCGCTTGATGGGGCTGGTAAAGCCAAAAGTCAAGTACCTAAGGAGAAGAAGGAAAAGAAGAAGAAAGAGAAGAAGAAGAAGGAGCCAAAAGTGAATGGGGGCAAACGAGTGTCGTCTAGCGAAAATCCACACACTGCACCGACCAGGCCTAAATCGCCATGTGTCATTTGCAAAGGAGACCACTATCACAGAGATTGTCCTTGCATCCCTCGGATCTTAAGGGACTGGTCTCCTCGTATGCACAACCCGGTGTCGTCAACCTCTGATGATCATGTTGAAAACACACCGTCAACTAGTGAAAGCGAAGCCCTAGGACAAAAAGGAAAATATAGATTTCCCTTCTAAATTGTGCGAAGGCGATCATGCCATCCACCGTTGTCCCTTCTTAGACGAAGCTAAAAGAGTTTTGGACGATCGACCGGTTTCACCATTACGACTTCCTCCTGGATATAAAAAACTCTTGCCGAGTACGTCACTAGTTGAAAATCCAGCTAACCCGCTCAGGTGGTCAGCCGAAGCATCTATCATTGAAGATAAACCATCTGAACCCATACCAGATGAAAGTCAAAAGGTCGAGGCGGTAGTTGACCCGGTCTTGCCTTCAGAGGTTCCATCTTCAGTTGATACAATCACTGAAAAGAACAAGGATGACACCGTCCAAATTCTTTTCATAAGCACAGACTCCAATGAACATGGGGGCAATTTACCCGTTCCTTTACCGCAGGAAGGAAGTTCGTCAGAGTCGTACCCGGCCGTCTATTCGGTCCCACCTCCAAGCAACCTAGTTGTCTCCTTCGACTGGAATCAACTAGGCAGACCCTGTTTACCAGCTAGTGTACCATTCTGAATCATTGTTCAAATATATAGAATGGTTATGGCTGGTACCATCATAGATGAGGGGGCTTCTATGAGTATCCTTTCCTCAACTGCTTGGAAAGCGCTTGGTTCGCCATCGCTTTTGCCTGAGATGAGAAATCTAACAGGTTTTGATAAAGGAACCGGCCGACCGTTAGGGATCCTTCCCAATGTGCCCATAACATTGAGAGGGAAAACCGTTCACATGAACGTTATGGTAGTTCAAGGACCCCTGGATTACAATATACTCCTTGGACGAGACTATATTTATTGCATGAGAGCCATCGTCTCATCACTCTTTAGAGTGATGTGTTTTCTGCACGAAGGAAGAGTGGTTAAGCTCGTAGACTAACTTTCATTTCCCGGATCACGCATAGCAAATAGTCATATACCATCCCTGAATGGTCTTTTCACGCAAGAAATGTCTCAATCTCCAGTCCGTCCACCCGATGAGCGCGAGTGATTCGGGGGGACATGACTGAAACCCAGGGGGCATGCACCCTGGTCTGCTTCGGCAGGAAAACTTTGGGTATAGGGTAGGTTTCCGCGAGAAAATATGACTAGTCTGTACTCCCGTCCGTGATTGGAAGAGGGGGTTATTCTAGAACAAGATTCTCTTGTCAAAGTTATGTGAGTTGGCGGGCATCGCCGCTCACCTTTGTTTATCTCGGTAAACATCGCCGAAGAAGTGTTTTGTTTGCGCTGTGAATAAAACAATCTTTGGGTAACCTGTAAGAGGTATACCTTTCCTGATAAAACAAATGTTTTGTCAGCTCGAATAAAAGGTGACCTTGAAACTCTGTTTTATACCTGGGGGCATGCAAACCTTTTGGAGTGCAAGCAAAGAGCGATCATTTATCTGTTTTTTGGATTGGTCGTTTCCTAACTTGCATAAAGAAAGGATGTGGGGCAAAACTCTAAAAGTTGTTGTTTTATATGAGACATTCTTATCACACGACTAGATTAATCGAGCAGTTTTAGCACATAGTTCAAGCTCGTTAAAAAATAAAAATAAGGCATGAGCAAATGTTTCCACCCGCGTTTAAGCTCGTTAAAAAATGAACTATTCCCCGGTAAATAACCATCGTGAATGTAGTACTTCAGCCATTAAAGCCTTGGTCGTGTTTGCACCGTCACCTCCACTTTTTCATTGGCCGATCATTCACCTCCATTTGATTGTTTACTCATTTTGAGGAACAACTGCGAAGAGTGATTTCACTAGCCATCCTTGTGACACTGCCGTGATTGGAAAATTCCAAACCTTACCTGGAATCAGCTGCTACCCGATTTATCACTCGTTCCTCAAAAGACGAGTCTCCTTTAAGCTCTTTTCAACTGACTCGTAAAATATGAAAAGATTGCCGAGCCATTGGCCTCTCCAGCTCGTTAAAGGGACAGGAAGTGCTATCCCTCCTCTAGATTTTAATCTTTTTGGACCTGAGGGATTATTACACAAAAGGATCGAGTGCTTGTTTTGTTCGGCTCGTTAAAAGTATCGAAAATCTATCCCTTCTGTATTGATTTATACTTTTTCGGACTTAAGGGATTAGATGACGAAAAAGGAATTTTGGAGTTACCTTTACGTTCCTTTTCAGACTCTCTAAAATTGAAAAGGACCGAGTTATCTTTGTCATTAAACTCATTAAAAAGATTAATAACGACAAACTTGTCTATAGACGAGAACGAGTTTCACTGTCGCTAGGCTCGTTAAAACATAGCGATGGGTTTGCCCGAAGGGAAAATTATAGAACAAGCATATGTTATCCTCCTCAAGCTTGACAAAAATAAAGAGGTACTGGTCAGCAATGACTGGGGAAAATTGGGAAGAAAACTTAAAGAAACTTTGTTGGTAGCAAGTCGCTCTTGAACATGACACTTCCACTCCGTGTCCAAGTCGGGTTGGGTTGTTTCGTTCACCGGTCACATCACCATGGTCACGCCATACCATCAACATTTGGGGTTAATGCTACCAATCCATCACATCAGTGTCGCCGATATGTTCAAGAGAAGTCATTCAAAGAATTCACCTGTGTCTCACCCACTACCATAAATTATACTCCATTCTTTCATGACCGCCACCCTGAACCTTATGTCACCAGATCGTTTTCACCTCCATTAAAATCATTTGCTCCGTTCCGTGTCATTGATATGGGATTCATTAAGGCCCTCCTGTGATAGATCACTTCTTGTCGACATCAGCTCATTATCCAAGAAGTTGATCTAGGAACACCCCATTCAGTAATTTGAAGCTTGCATGCCTCAATGGCAAGTTTCTCACTTCCGGCGACAGGTTTACATCAATGGCCTTCGACCGAAAGATTTTGCGTGGTGTTCGACGCCAAGTCCTTTATTCACACCACGTGAATTGTACTGCAGTACCTTGAGGGTCATTATCATTATTGGTGATTCCTCTCGCGCTTGTTAACAGTTTACATCATTGACTGGTAATCAAGCGATGTCTTTCCATGTTCGACTTCAGAACATTTCTCACATGGATCGACTTGTACTTCGAGTGAAGATCGGACGAGATTGAAGACCCCGGATCTAGTTTCATCCATCCAGGCTGTGATATATATATTCAGGGAAATAAAGACATTAAATGTACATCATTGCTGCACAGATAATCATCCACTCAAAAGGATGATGGCTCTATCAGAATCATCAGTCTACACTCAGACGATTGTCTGTCCTATGTACATGAAAATGAATTTATAAAGCTGAGCATGGGAATGCCTGCCTCAGCTAGATCATGAAAATAGTATGAAGATAATGTATTGTATTGTATCTTATTACAGGTCTCCTCCCAACATTGAAAGAACTTCGGATCCTCATAATAAAGCATTTCACCCGACACCAAAAGATTAACGGCCTCATACTTTAGGGGGCAACTGTTATAGACATTTTTGGGCCTTACAACCACAAGCATGAAATGTCCATAAACCAAGGGCTCCTAAGTCCCTAAAAGTTTTGTTCTAACCCCTAAAGGAACAAGGTCAACAGATTACAGCTTCTCCCAGAAGTTCTCCATGAGAAACTGCTCAGAATTGGTCAAAACAGGATCATTGCAACTGCTCCACTGGCTAAGTGCGTTGCATCTCACCCAAATACACTATGAGGGTGCGTTGCATTTCAAAAGTCCCTTCTGTTGAGTGCGATGGGCGAGAAATGACAAATGGAAGTGTCATTCCGCGAGGTGGAGAGGCAATGGAAGCTTCCAGAATCTTCTCCTATGACACTTGCCTCACTGAATTCGACCAAGGATGAGTAAGAGACCATCAATCTCCAAGTGGAAGCAAGAAATATTAGAGGGAGGACACTAATCAAATCACAAGCTGACTCATCCCCCTTACAGATATCTATATATGGATCCCTCATCCTAGAGATCCAGAGGCTGGAATTTTGCATATTGTAAGGAATTGTTGTTGGTTTCTTGAGACAAACATCAGATTGTTGGGTGATCTAAGCTTTGTTTGAGGTGAAGAGGGGCTTCTTTGCTGGGAGGTTGATGCTGGGTCAGAACAACTGGTTGTAACTCCTCTTGGCTCTTTTCTTGTTTATCAATAAAAGCTATTTGATTTTTCCTCCATGCTTTTGTGTCATTGATGCTTGTTACATTTGTATGGTCAATTTACATTTGATCCTAGATTTTTTATGATTATAGATCCATGTCTTTGTATAGTGCTATGCTTATGTGATCTTACAGGTACTTTGTGAAGCTGGGCGTGCAAGGGAGCAGGTAGCTGAGGACTATCAAAGAAGAGAGGGATTAAATCAAGAGATTAGCGCAAGACAGAGGTTGGTCTTTCTGTTCCTCTCTATCTATAATTCATAAAGGACAAATGAAAGTAGATTTTCTCTGTTTGTTTCTAAGGCAGCTATCACACCTTAGTGGGATAGAGCAATTCTATATAGACACTTTTCCCTGTAACAAGAGGGAATTGCCAAATGAGTTGGAAGAACCACTTCTTTACCATAAACTAAATTGAAGGGGGAAGTACCAATGGAGGTTTTCCGCATTATTCGATCTGCCCATAAAGCATATATTAAAGATTTGTGCCAATTTTTATGATTTTGGTCAATGGTTCGCTTAATAATTCTGGTTAAGTTTTTATTTGTAGATTCAGCTAATCCATTCCCCTATGGATAGTAATTGGCGGAGTATTTAAGCTTGGAACCCCTTTTGAGTGCAAATTTAGTCATTGAATTACTAGAAAAATATGATGCATTATCAAACATTAAAGTAGAAGGTAACCCAAACCTGGTGATTATGAACTGATCTATAAACTTAATGATATGTTCACCATTAGTCATCTTGAGTGGAACTGATTCTACCCATTTAGTAAATTAATCTGTTGTTGTAAGGATATATCTATGCTATTTAGAAGAGTGAGGAACGATCTCACCTATTATGTCCAATCCCCATTGATCGAAATGCTGCTTAATGTTAACTAGTTGTAGTGGCGAGGATAGTTTCTTTTCTCTCCTAGCAGCAGTTTGACAGACTTGACATTTCCTCACATAGTTATGTGAGTCTTTGAATAATGTGGGCCAGTAATAGCCTGTGCATAAGATTTTATGAGCAGTAGCGTCTCCAACATAGTGTCCGCCTGCTGGCCCATCATGGAGTTCCTGCAAGACTTTTTCAACTTCAAATTTCTCAAGACATCTAAGGAGAACATAATCATAATTTATTCTAAAAAGAACATCGTTCACGAGCTGATATTTTTTGGCTTTCAACCTTAGAGCTCTTTTCTTGGTATGATCGAGGTTTGAAGGAGCGTATCCATTATTTAGATAATAAATGATATCAACGTATAATGACTCAACATCATTTAGCCTTATCTCGTACATTTGTATCTCTAGAGATGGAATTTCAGACATAAGCAATGCTCCGGCCAGCATTTTGCAAAATCCTTGACCTTTTACAATACTTGCTCGTTTGATTTCTACGTCATATTCCTGTAAGGCAATAACCCAATTGGCTCTTTTCTCACCCACATCCTTCTTTACTAGAAGATTTCTTACCGCTGGAAATGGTACAATGATTTTTGTATGTGTTTTGAGTAGAAAAGGTCTGAAATATTTAATTGCTTTGAAAACAACATAAGCTTGCTTCTCCACATCTGAATAATTTAACTCAGCCCCTTGTAAATTTGAACTGAAAAAAGCAATTGGGGCTTCTGTCTTTTCTTGATTTTCTTGAGTGAGTATCGCAGCATATGATCTATCAGAGGCAAATGTATATAAAATAAAAGGATCGGAAAAATTTGGAGTTGCTAAAGATGGAGCATTAACAATTGCTTGTTTGATCAGATTGAATGCCTCATATTCATCTTGGCCCCATTTAAAGTTTGAGTTCTTTTTAATCATTGCTTGTAAAGGAGACACGATTCTTGAAAAATCTGGAACAAATATCTTTACAAAGTTAATCTGGCCAAGAAAAGATTGCATGGCTTTCTTGTTGTGAGGTAGGGGTATTGCAGAAATCTCCTTGATTTTGTCAGGATCAATGTGAATTCCAGATTTTGACACTATGAATCCGAGAAGCTTTCCTTCACTTAATGCGAAAAATGATCTTTTCGGGTTAAGTGAAATTCCATACCTTTGACAACATTGGAAGATTTGTTTTAAATCTCTAAGATGATTGTTTCCTTTCTTGGAATATATAGTTATATTATCCAAATAGATTACCACTGATTTATTAACTAACCCCTTGAATGCGATGTCCATGGCTCTTTGAAATGTGGCACTAGCGTTAATCAGAAAAAATGGCTTCTTTTGATATGCGTATGTGCCCCATTTAGTTCTAAATGTGGTTTTTAATTGATCATCGGGATGTACCAACACTTGATTGTATCCTGAGAATCCATCCAAGAATGACATTAATTCTGACCCCGCGACTGCCTGCAGTATTTGTTCCATGGGAGGCAAAGGAAAATTATCCTTTTGGCAGGCTTTGTTAAGATTTTGAAAGTCAATGCAGATTCTAATGTCTCCATTTTTCTTTCTAATAGGGACCATATTGGAAACCCATTTGGAATTTCGAATGGGAAAAATTATTTTGGCTTTCAATAACTTATTGAGTTCAGATTTGATCTGGTTTTCTAGATTGAGATGGATCTTTCTCAACTTTTGTTGGATAGGCTTTTCATCGTCTATCATTGGAATAGTATGTTGGATGATGGAGGTGTCGTACGTTCTGAGTTCATCATAATTCCAAGCAAAGACACTTTTGTATTGTGTCAAGAGACGAATATACGCTAATTTTTCTTCAGGAGCTAGACCAAGGCCTAGATTGATATTCTGTGGTTTGGTATCAGTTCCTAGATTTACTAATTCATAGTTCAAAGTTGAACTTTGGAGTTTTGAATTGCTAGATCTTTTAAACTGATATTTCAAATCATAAAGGTCTTCTAACTTGACTACTGACTTAGGTATGGCATTATTAGTGCTATCTTGTTGCAATTGTCAGTCATGTTGGTCTTCATCAATTATTTGATTGGTGTAGGATGCTTCAAATGTGAGGAAACTCACAATATCAGGATCGTCGTTGAAAATCCTCCAATTGGTAATGTTATCAGGAATAGATGGTCTAAAAATTAATTCAATTGAAAATCGATCAGGGTTGAAATCTTTTAAAGGAATGAGCTTGAAAGCTACGTTAGCTAAGAGGTCTACACTAGCATTCTGGAGTCTGGGAATTGATGAAATATTAAATGCTATAAAGTGTTCAGTCAGATCTTGAACTAAAGATTGGTAATGTTTTAAATGACTTGATAAACAATGTATAGTATTACGTACCTCTCTGATTACAATTTCAGAATCTTCGAAAACTTGAAGGTATTTGAAATCTAATCTGATTTCTTTGTATAACCCTTTGACTAAAGCCTCGTATTCTGCGGTATTGTTGGTGTAATAAAATTCGAGTCTGCAAGTTAGCATAGTTTTATCTCCCTCTAGACTTATTAACACGCATCCTACTCCTGCTCCTTTGTTAGACTTAGGACCATCAAAAAATAATTTCCAAAATAAAGATTTATTTACAGGACTATCCATAAAATTAATACATTTAGAACTATCTGTTTGAGAGAAATTTTCTACTTGAGATAAAACAGAATGTTCTAAGTAAGGTGAAGTATGAGCATTAAAATTTCCTAGGAAAGAATCTATTGAGTAGTTGCCAATGATGTTATTGCTGTATGCTACTGGTTCATTTTCTCCCTCCAGTTCTGTTACTATGTATTTTTTATGTCTTTCCCGCTCAACTTTTATTTGATTTGGTTTACCATTGTAAGGGAGCCACATGTGCGACCAGTCAGATGCAAAGTTTCCATGAAGTTTTTCTGACCAATCTCTGCTAAGAATTAAGCCATAAAATTCCAGAATATCAGCAACTAAAATGTCGATAACTTGACATACCTTTGGGTTGGATGAGAGCCTTATGGTAACCTCATTTAATTCACCAATCACTTCGACTTGCAATCGATCTAATTGAATTATGCACACAACGGATTTTTGTGGTTGAATGTTCAATTTTGCACATATTGAATTTGGTAAAATATTTGATGAAGCTCTAGAATCCACTAAGCAATTATGCAATTTTTTATTGAAAATTTCATAAGTAAGAAGAAATGGGGGAGTATGAGATCACGATCTTCCTCCAACTAAGGCGATATCATTTGGATCAAATTTATTAATCACATTAGTTGGAGGTCTTCCCATGTCATGGGAAGCTTCAGAGATTACAGCGGCGGGAAAAAGTGCAATTGGTACAACATGTAATTCTTTCAAAAGTATATTTTGCTGGTGTTTTAACTTGCTCAATTCGTAAAAGGTGATATTGGCCCTAATCTTTTTCATGTCTTCTATGATATTATACCCCATTTCATCTTAAACGATCAGCGTTTTAGATGGAGTTGATGGGTCTGTTTGGACTGGGCTGGTTTGAGTCGCTTTAGGTGTCGTTTTCTTGGCTGCGACTTTATCCTTAGTCATCGAGCTTGCACTCTTTGGCTTAGGTGTAGGTTGAGGAGGATCAAGTTGATTTCTAATGCGAGTACTAACCGGGGATGCCTGTTGATCCTCTTCATCTGGGAGGATGAAATCCCACATACCTTGTAACTCTACAACTTCTTCTTCATCGGTATGTTCTTCAGTAGCGATTTCCTCCTCTTCTTCTTTAGATTCAACACTTGTAATAGCGTTAGGGGGTTTGGAATTGGTCGAAGGGTTTCTTTTAAAAGGTCTGTACAACTTTTTAGAAAAAGTTTCTGCCACTTGTTTCTTAATGTCAATCATCTCGTTAGACATGGTCTTCAAAATTTTTTGTAATCCTTCTAAATTGAACGGATCTTTCGATTGTTTTTTCTTGGGATCTTCCTTGAAAGAAACCTTCTTGGATTTTCGTTCTTCTATCACGTTTTTCTTTTCTAAGGCTATAATACATTTCTCTACTGCTATTGCTTCTTTCATATTTTCAACTAAAGTTGTTTTTTTAGCCCTATCAACAAAGATTGCTATGTTTGACGGTAAAGCAGTGATGTACCATTCACTTCGCACTTCTTCGCTAGGCTTGGAAGTAGTAGGAATTTTGTTTAAGAGCTTATTGAAATGTGAATTGAAATCTTTGATAGGTTCTTTTGACTCGGCCCTAAGGTTAGAGAGGTTGTTGATCAATGTCGCCATAGACCTATCATCACCAAACTTAATAAGGAATTGTTCTTGGAAGATATCCCAACTAGTGATAGATCCAGATGGTAATGAAGAATACCATGATCTGACTGCTCCTTGTAGAGTATAAGGAAAAATTCGAACAATAGCATCTTCGTTGGTAACTCCATTGAGATTTATGGATAGCATAAAGTTATTTATATGTTCTTCCGCTAGCATGCCTGCTTCAAGATTAAACTTAGGCAGCCATTTTTCAGGATGGGCCGGTAGCTGACTCAAGGGTGTAGGCATTAAGACTGCCCTTGGGTTATTCCATGGAGATTGGGCCATCATTGATCTATTAATAGAGGAAAGTGCAGAAGATGATCCCTACAGTTGAGAAGATGAGGATATTACGACTCTAGATGATTGAGAAGGAGATGTGGGAGTACCGGTGGACTGATGAACAATGATCTAAAGTGGAGGAGTGGATGGTTGACATTGCGGCGAAGAGGTTGAGATGGATGATGATGATGAAAGAGTCTCGCTATCGGACCCTTTAGGAGATTTCCTTGCTCTCTTCCTTGTGGGTAGAGGTGACTCGGTTGGCTGAATGCCAAATTTTTTGCTCTTTAATTAGGTAAGAGGATGAGTAGGGTTATATTGCGAAGTCACCCTGCCTTGAGATTTATCAGATATTTGAGGAGATATAGAAAATCGCTAAAGTTTGTGAATCAAAGATTCAACTTCAGGAGGTTCAATAGTAGATTGTTCTGAAACGTCAGGGTTTGTAGCAGCCACTGTTGCTCTTGCGACTTCTGGCTCTCGATTTAAGGATTCTAAATGTAATGGAGAAGTCGGGGGAGATGGTGAGGATGATTTACTCTCAGAATGGTATTTAGATTTAGACTTGCTTTCCATTCACAGTTCGAGGCCCTCCTTCTAGCACCAAATATTTTGAAGCCCCGAAAATCGGGTCTACAACAAGGGGGATACCCACCCGGTCTGGACCTTGGTTAGCAGCTCCTTTTCCGTTTGGTATAGTGGGTCCGATTGGGGATATGGGACCAGTTTCCCAATTTATGTGTGTGTGTGTGAAGAATTGATATTTCCTTTCTAAAAGTTCCTAAGTGAGATGCTCTAATTCTAACTCTAATCTAATAACATGCAAATTGTATTCTAATAAGAAGAAATATCTAAGTCTACACTAACCCGGGGTGTAATCCTTCTGTTATGCGATCTAAAATGATTTCAGATAACAATTGATAATAAAGATCATTCAACTATTATGAGAAAAGAATTCAATATAGATAAACCACTTCGTATAAAAAGTTAGACAAAACAATTGTGAAAGGCATATCGCATAATAAGCTACTCATACATTAAACATAAATAAATAGCTATCACCATACAAAAGTGCCAAATGATAACTCAGACATTCACGCATCAATATATAAACAGCTGAACATGAATATCACTTTTAACACAAAGACAAGAATAATTAAGAGATAGAAGTACCATTTATAACTAGTTCTACTCATGAGCTTCAAGCGATAATGATTTATCTCTTCTTAATCCAACATCCACTAAGAGTACAGAAGTGCAACATCAGTAGCAGATATTAAATACAGATATCAATAAATCCTGTTCCATTCATTCATCAAAACCTCCTCGGAGGGTGCAAAAGTGCATGTTCTGAGGACAAGTTTTTGATAAATTTCAGGACCCTTCTCTAAATGCATGAGAAGGGTTTAAATACTAATAAATAAATCCAAAAATAACTTATTAAAAAAATGTAGGATACGGTTTAAATGACCGTCCTTTTTTCAGGCAAAATAAAGAAAAATTAATACTAATATTGAATCTAAAACTAACAACTAACTCTTTCTGTATCTGATCCTTGAAATCTCAAGCATTTAGCATTTTCTTGAGAAGAGTCGGGTGACCGACTTTAGACTTTAACTGTCCTGAAAAAATGGAATCAGCGAGAGATGGTTCCATCTTCTCGACAGAATTGATTATGCATTTGAGAGTCATACACTCGTTGTGTGGCTTTACCAAATTCGCCCAGTAAGAATCCCAATTCAACTTAGTTAATCTTTTGATTGATTCTACCTTTTCTTGAGCCTTCTGTCTCCAGCATGTTTGTAGTTGCTGTACTTTCGGTAGATACGCTGGAGTGGTTTCTAAGATTAGATTTGCTGTATGTAAATTTTCATTTATACAGTCAATAACGTTGTTTGCTGTCGTGGCTGCTTCTTCTGCCGCTTGTTCTGCTTTTCTAATTTGTGCATCCCATTTGTTAAAGATCATTTCTTTGTGATTGTTGTTGATTATTGGTGCGCCTGCTCTTTTTCCCTCCTTTTTTTCTTGCCAAGCCAAATATTCAGTAACTCGTTTATCAATTAAATCATAATTATGTCATAAATCCATGACTTGATTAGTGATTTTATCACTTATTTCGCAATATGAGTTCCACTGTGATATTCTTTGGCTTAATGCTTCCTGTTGCTGTAGTAGTTGTTCATTCAAGGAAATGGATTCTGTGATGAATTCTGTAAGTTTAGGATCATCCTTGTGCATCTCTTGCATATCCTGTAACTATTTTTCTCTCTCAGCCAAACTGTTCTGGTAGCCTATCTGCATTCGTTGGAAGTCCTGTTGTAGCCTTTCAAGCTGTTTCTGTGCTTCGTTGTTGGTGTTGGCTTGTTGCAACTATTGTTGCAAAACTTGTATTTGGTCTTCCTTTTCTTTTAGTAGTTGTTGTACCTCAGATGCTTTATCAATAGTCGTTGAGGCATATGCTCCTGCGATCTAAGATAATTTGGTGAGATTCTCAGTGGTATCGGTAGTAGGATCTTGCCATAGGACGTCTAATTACTTTGCATCATGAGAGAGCACGTTTTCCAATTTCCTTTTCTTCCTTTGTCTTCTCACTACTGCCTTGTGTTTTGGACTATAAAATATATCAAGAGGAGGAATCTCTTCTATCTTGAGTATAAGTTTAGAGGATGGGGTAATAGGAATATGTTCCATATCTCAGACATTGTTAATTGTTCCTGTGACTATATCTTTTGGTCTCTGTACATTGCTCACAGGTGTCTTTGTGCTTTATTGTTCAATATTGATCGAATAATTGAAGGTCTCTCATTCTTTATCTAGCTTTGTTCTTACTGATGGTGGCTGAATGATGAGAGGGGGAGGATCTATTTGTGTGGAGGTAAAAGCCTGTTGCTGTGGGAGCTCTTTTGATTGGGAAGTATCCTTTACTGACCCCTCGCTTTTACCATGGTCACTTTCTGATCTGTTGGAATGTTCAGATGTTTCTTTCCCAGACTTAGATTTAGATCTATCTATGCCTGAACTTCCACTAAGACTAATACTTGGAGTTGGTTCCCTTATGGGTTCTAAGCGTAGTTTCTCCAAAGGAATACTAGCTAACCTCCTCTCCCTGTATATCTTGAACTACTGAAATTCTGCTAGAGGGAATCACATTTGAGCCAAATGCAGAACTTCTTCAATTGTACTTTTCTTTTGGAACATGTCATCAAAAAGATCTTCTTATTTAGAAAACACCTTTATTTTGACTGTGACAATGAAATTCTTAGCAATATCATGAGGGTTGAATGGTCTTCCTGGAAACATGAATAATTGTAGACACGTTATGTTGTTTACCTCCTTGAATGCATGGCCTACATCAAATAGTGAAAAGTCTACAGGAAATTGTGGCCAAATAGCCTTCTTTTTGTCCTTCAAATCTTTAGTCAAACCTCCTTCTCCGCAGGTCTAATAAGAAATTTCTCGTGCCATGAGTTTATCAGGGACATACAAAGGTAAGATGTGAGGGGAAGTGGCACTTCCGAATACCTTGACATATGTAAATAGTTCTTCTCCGAACCATCTTGCGACAGGGAGTATGTTTACCTCTGCTTCAGGAGAACATCTTGGAGCATCTTTATCATACAACTTTTTGTATAGGGGCAACATGATTCCATGACAAATCTTGTAGAAGAATGGACTAAACTTAGAATCCCACAATTCTTTGTGATAAACATGAATGGGTAAGGGGTCTTGAGTCGTCCATTTCCATCCCATCAAAGGAAACTTGGAAACATAGCAAATTGCATCCATTACATATGCTGATAAGTAGAAAGGGGGATAAATTCTCTGGGAAGCAGTTCTTTTAGACCGGTAATTTAAAATAGCTGCAGCTAAATTGTCAGACAATATTTTAGCCCAATCTATGACAGTAGCATCTAATAATGGTATCCATTCAGATGGGAATTTGTTAATTTCTGGCTTCCCGAAAAGTCTACAGAGCATAGCAGTAGCAAAGCAATATGAGGAAATGAGAGAACCAGTACTATACATACCATGTTTATCTCTTTTCAGCGGTTCGTCTCTCCTTGACCAATATTTGGTGGATTTTACCAGGTCTTCATTCTCTTTGGAAAATTTCTCTATGAACTATTTGTTATAAGTTGCTTGTGGCTCTGGTAAATGATACATCAGCTTCAAATCTTGTGAAGTGAATGAGCCGATAAGTCCTTGACCTTGAGTTTTAAATTGTCTATTTTTGATGTCAGCGCTGTCTAGTACCCATTTAACCATGTCTGTGTATGGGAGAATTTTGGGCCTCGCCACTATCTGGTGAAAAAACGAACAAGCTAAATCTGTAACTGATGCCTCAGAAGACCCTTGTGAACCTGCAATAGTCGTAACCTCCATCACCTTGGGATTCTCTTCTTCAAGTAGATTATGCATGCCTTCCCGAGTAGTAATACCAGCGTCTCTGCTACAGGCAGTGTCTGTATATAGGGGCGTCATTTCTTTTTCGTCAGAGCTCGGAGCTTTGCCTTTCTTCCCCATAATATCCTGTATACTGCTTTGTATAATTATTTGTTCTTCGTTCCTGCAGTTTACAAGTAAGGTGAGAGTAATGATAAGGAAAGGTGACGGGAAAGCTTTAAATGCTGAAGACATATAAAATATACCACCTTACGTGAACTGGCTTTTCGATAAGCACAAAACCATATTTCATTAACAACTGGAAACTAACTCATTAATTAGCATTAACACGCATAACCAGGTCTTGGTTTATGGAAATAGTTTTCTCAAATAATGAACTTTAAAGATTTGCGATGAACCGATTTTGCGATTTGCTTCGCAATATCGCAATATCGTTCTATCACTTTACCGATAATATCACTTTGCCGCTCTATCGCAAAATCGCAATATCGGAGGAGCGTGACATATGACAATTTTCTTTTAATGTGTTTTCTGCGAAATGCAATTTTGCAATATATGCCATCGCATATCGGTGATTTAAGATTTTTTAGCGTAAGCAGTCTTTGATGCATGCGATGCGATATATGTTTTTTTTTTTTTTAATATGTAGTCTCGCATCGTGATCTCACAATCTTAGAATTCGGCTTGCAAGGAGGTATCCTATTATCCTTTTTGCGATGTGATTTTTCTTAAGGAAAGATTTTGTCTTGCCTTATCATGAAACTTAAAAATTTTAGATTTTTCAAGGGTATTTTCCTAAGTTTATGATGGTAAGTTTTATTAAAAAGGAAATACAAGCACTAATTAATTTTTAAATTTTTGACTAAGGGTCCCCACTTATTTAGTATTAGTAATAACACTAAATAAGAAGGGGGGTTGTTGCTGGCCACAACACTTCCTTAATATTAAAATTGCCCTCTTTGTTGTTACCCCATCTCATCTGGTCTTGCCCTTCCATTACTAAAATTATTCTCTGATCCAGTAGTCTCTTAAGGGACTCTGCTTTAATGTTGAGGGTCCTATCCTCTCTATCCTCTATTCTTTTCCAAATTCTCCATTTTCCAACATTATGTGGATTCTCCCAAAAGTCTTTCACCTTTACTAAACCTTGATTGTCAGTCTCATTCTTGAGGCCTAAAAATTATTCCTTCAGTAGATTAGGTTCTTGTTGCCATTTGTCCTCCCAGAAAAGTGCCAGATCTCCCTCTCTAATTTCCCAGAAACTATTTTTTTGAACCATTTCTCTATTCTCCCAATGCTTGTTCCATATGGGGGAGCCTTTCACTGTTCCAGTCATACGTATGATTTCAAAATCCGGCCAGGCATTGGCATATTTTTCCTTCCAGATGCTTGCCCATTGAGCTTTAGGATCCTTAACCCACCTCCACCAAAGTTTGGCTCCAAGAGCCTTGGTGAGAATCTCAGGATTGTCCAAACCTAGGCCTCCTTGGTTCTTGGGTTTGCAGATCTTTTCCCATGAGACTAAAGCCCATTTTTTCCTTGTTTCCTCTTTGCCCCAAAGAAAATCTCGTTGAATATTCCAAAATTGTTGTAAGACTCCTATTGGATTTGGGAGGGCTGATAGAATAAAGATTGGGATCGCTTGGGGAGAAGATTTAGTAAGAACCAATGTACCAACTAAATTTAAAGATCTATTTGTCCATTTCCTGACTTTGTCTTGCATTTTAGTTACTAGAGGATCCCATATACTTTTGTGTCGGGGTTTAGCTGTAAGAGGAACTCCCAAATACTTAGAGGGAAGGGATTCTCTTTGAAAGCCTAAAATTCTGTAGACATTTCTTTGGATGGCAATATGAGTGTTAAAGAAAAAGACTTTTGATTTGGAAAGGTATACTTCCATACCTGTGGCCTTCGAGAAGTCATTCAAAATTTGTTTGTAAGCAAGTGCTTCTTTAACTGTGGGAATTCCCTGTAACATGGTATCATCTACAAACTGTTGATGAGTCAGAACTTGGCCATTCTCCGAAAGTTGGAGTCCTTGAATTTTTCCCATTTCTCTTGCATGGTTGATGGACCGCCCCAACCCTTCCATCATGAGGATGAAGAGAAAAGGGGAAAGTGGATCTCCCTATCTAAGACCCCTGGAAGAGAGAAAAAGTTCAGAAGGAGAGCCATTCACTAAAATTGAAAAGCTGGAAGTAGCCACAAGGGTGATGACCCATCTGACCCTATTATGATTGAAACTAAACGATGTGAGTACTTTTTTGATGTACATCCAATTTACTTTGTCATATGCTTTGGCTATGTCTAGTTGCATGATCATGCCCGCTCTCTTGTTGCAAGTTAACAAGTGAACCACCTCGTGAGCTTGAATTATGTTGTCCAGAATTTGTCTTCCTTCTATGTACCCTGTTTGTTCCCCGGAGATGAGCGTGGGCAGCAGGGGTTTAAGTCTGTTAGCCACAACCTTGGAAATTATCTTGTAGACAACATTGCATAAGGTGATGGGCATGTATCTCTCTGGTGTTTGAGCATTATCCTGTTTTGGAATAAGGGCAATAAAGGAGGTATTGAGAGCTTTCAAAATGGTCTTGTTCCACCTGGAGTCTTCGACAATCTCGACAATATCCCTTTTAACAATATTCCAGCAGGCTTTGAAGAAATCCACATTAAATCCATCCGGACCTGGTGCCTTGCCATTTTGCATTTCCTTGAGGACCTCACTAATCTCCTGTTCAGTCACAGGTCTGTTGAGATTACAATTATCCTCTCTGGATACCAGTTTAGGTATATGTTTAATTAAGTTCTTAATGAAAGGTTCTCTTCCTAAAAAGTTTTCCTTGGCAATGTCCCGAAAATGCTTTACTAACACTGCATCTATCTCCTCATGGGATTGAAGAATTTGGCCATTCTCATCCTTGATCGAAGAGATTCTGTTGTGAGTTCTGTTCGCAATGGTAGATCTATGGAAAAGTTTAGTATTTCATTCTCCTTCTTTTAGCCATAGAACCCTAGATTTTTTTTTCAAAAAATTTCTTCTTGTTTACACAACATTTCCCATTCTTGGTGATATTTCTCTACTTGATCATTTTTGTCTTTATCAAAGCCATTCTTGATCAGAGCTTGGTTGAGCTCTAGGATTTTGTTTTCCACAATTTTTTTACTTGTGAAATTATTGCCAAATTCCTTCTGGTTCCATTCCTTTAGCTTCTACTTGATGTGTTTTAATCTCTTATGTAGTAGGAACATGGATGATCCCTGAATTTGCAGGTCTTCAGCCCACCATTTTCAAATGTTGCTGATGAAATCTGGGTGTGAAAGCCGAATATTTTCAAACCTAAACAGTTTGTTTCATGGGGTTCCAATGCCCTTGATCTCCATTTGAATTAGCCAGTGATCTGAGCCTCCAAAAGGAAGAATATCTACTATTATTTCCTTGTCTAGAAGCATGAGCTCTTCAGAGATCATGAATCTGTCTAGCTTGGAAGCTACCTAGGAATCTCCTCCTCTTTTATTATTCCAAGTACAAAGGCCATTATTTGTCTCAATGTCTACCAACTTCATGTTTTCTGAATAACATTGGAAAGCTAAGGAATCTTTGTTTAGTGCTCTTGTGGCCCCTTTTTTCTCTGAGAGAGATCTAATCATGTTGAAATCTCCTCCTATAACCCACGGTAGCGCTGCAAATCTATTTCGAAGGTCTACTAAGGACTCAATAAACTTGATTTTGTCATCTAACCTTTGAGGGCCATAAACATTTGTTACAAGATAAGCGTCCCTGTCTCCTACTAGCTGTATAACAACTGATAAATAATTCCTTGCTGCCTCCGCATCAATAATACCTATTTTTTGGGGATTCGAAAGGATGAGGATACCACCTGCTGTATTTTCTGCTTTGACTTGTATAAACTCATATCTGCTGAGCCACTTACTATGGATTTCTCTTATCTTTTGAACAGAGCATTTCATTTCTTGGACAAAAATTATATTTGGAGCTACCTGTTTCATTCTATTATTCAGCATTCTGTTAGGCCCCTATACTACTAGTGTAACCTGTTATTGTTATTAGTACAACCCACTTATTATATTGTTGTACCCATGTAGTGCCCATATTGTTACTATTGTGCCCCATAGAAACCCACTATTGTTATTATTGTGCCCTTACATTATTATTGTTATGTCAGCTCTGATTATGTTATGACCCCTTAGACTCCTATATATAGAAAGGAGGTCTTTTCATTTGTATCATCCAAGAATTGTTCATTAATGTAATGTAAATGAGGTTGCCACCTCGAAGAGGCTGAACTATAAGGCATTGATCTATCTTTTCTATCTTTTCTTGAGCTGGTTTCATAACATTTGGTATTAGAGCTTTGCATTCTAGGGTTTCACTGCTCCAAACAGGTCATCATGGAATTTTCGCTATAACTTTGTTTCTGCGACGTTTCAGAAGCTAAAAAAAAAAAACCCATTTGAGAAGAAATTGCGCTGAATCTCAGGTCCAAATTTCAAATATTTTCGCACTATATTTGCGGAGATATGATCTAAGGAAGTTGGTCTTTTTGTCGACTCCTGAATTACATTCCAAACAGGGGACCTGGGGAAAATTGTCATAACTTTCTCTCTGAGCATCGATTGGAATTTCATAAGAAGGTACAAAAAGAGGATGGATTGTAGTTTCTTGTATATATTTTTCAGAGCCAAAGGTTAAAACAAGGACACGTGGCATGTCGTACAAGTTCACTCTACTGAACTAGTCTATAATCAGGTCATTGTGGGAGATTTGGCATAACTCATCCTTGGAGAATCCAATTTGGATCAGACTGGTGGCATTGGAAAGAGAACGCAACGGGCTACTACAGTTCGAAATTTTAGAACTTAAAGATCCGAAAATACAGAGTTACAGTCATTTCAAGATCGAGCTCCTAAAATAAAAAAAAAGCAAGATGAGGAAGTTTGATGGCAAGGATCCGGTAAATTGGATACTTCAGATGGAGCAATATTTTGATCTACATGGTGTACCACTGTTACAAAAGGTATGTATTTCATCTTCATATTTAGAATTGGATCAATTTTTATGGTATGCAGGGCTTTGTTCTCGTAAACAACTTGTTATGTGGTCAATTTTCACGGAGGAAATGATAGCACATTATGAGGATACAAAGAGCAACACCTTCTTTAGAGAAACACCACAACAATTGGAAAGAGTAAAAGGGCTTTGTGACATAGTGGAAAGCAAAATTATGGAAACCATGAAGCATACCCCTCAAAACTATAAAGATGGAAGTGTTGTTTCTCCTAGCCTTCCACAACCTACAAGGGTTACACCACAACAATTGGAAGAAAAAAGAGAAAAAGGGCTTTGTTACAATTGTGATAGCAATTACACTAAAGGTCATAAGTGTGCTGAGAAGAAATTATTTTACATAGAATATGAAGAGGAGGAAGAAAAGGATCAAGAAACATCAAAAGAAGAAGATATACACCAGGACCCCACCCCAGAGAAAGAAGAAATGAATCAGACCATATCTTGTAAAGCATTGGTAAGAATTACCACTCCTCAAACTCTCAAGATAGAAGGACATATAAAGAAGAAAAAGGTGCAAGAAGCGAAAGATCACATCGAGAAAGAAGAAATGAATCCAACCATATCTTGTAATTCATTGGTCGAAATTACCACTCCTCAAACTATCAAGATAGAAGGACATATCAAGAAGAAAAATGTTCAAGAAGTGAAAGATCACATCGAGCATCAAGAAATGAATCCAACCATACCTTGTAAAGGATTGGAAGAAATTACCACTCCTCTAACTCTAGAGATAGAAGGACATATCAAGAAGAAAAAGGTTCACAAAGTGAAAGATCACATCGAGCATCAACAACAAGTTCTCCAAATTTTAAAGGATAGCGCCACTTCGGTGCAAAATCAAATGAAACAACAGGTAGATCAACATCATAGTGAAAAAATTTTTGATGTAGGTGATTGGGTATTTTTACTACTACATCTCAAGCAAGCTACTTATGAGAAGGAAATGTTGGCAATACTACATGCACTTAAAAAATGGCGACCTTACCGAATGGGAAGACTCTTCAAGGATGAGGATGTGGAAGCATTGTTTTGTGCTATTTCTATTATCCAACCAGATTGGATAAACGAAGCAAGGGATGAATGGAAGAAGGACGAAGAAGTATGGCCACTTATTCAAAAGTTGCAAAAGATCCCAATTCAAACAATATTTCCAGAAATTGAAGAGGAAGGAAAAATCATATTGGAACCTGGTGCAGTCACAGAAACAAGAACCCGAAAGCTACGAAATCGATCAATTTCAGAGTATCTGATCAAGTGGAAGAACTTACCCATTGAAGATTCCACATGGGAGGACAAGAATTTTATACAGAAGCATCAAGAACTACTCAAGCGTTGAGGACAATGCTTTTTGAAGGAGAGTGGCATGTTAGGCCCCTATACTACTAGTGTAACCTGTTATTGTTATTAGTACAACCCACTTATTATATTGTTGTACCCATGTAGTGCCCGTATTGTTACTATTGTTCCCCATAGAAGCCCACTATTGTTATTATTGTGCCCTTACATTATTATTGTTATGTCGGCTCTGATTATGTTATGACCCCTTAGACTCCTATATATAGAAAGGAGGTCTTTTCATTTGTATCATCCAAGAATTGTTCATTAATGTAATGTAAAGGAGGTTGCCCCCTTGAAGAGGCTGAATTCTAAGGCATTGATCTATCTTTTCTATCTTTTTCTTCCTAGACCTCTGATGTTCCAAGTTGTAAACTTCATAATTACTGATTGGTAAAGGAGTAATTGGTTAGGTCTTTCATCTTACCTGAGTCTATCATGAGCTTTCCACATTCCATTAATAGCTCGTTCTGCTTTTTTCTGCCTCTTTTTTTCCCTGGGTTTCTTGGAGCCAATACTAGAGTTGGTTTTACTGCTTTCATTCCCTGCTTGCCCTGTGTTTTGAAACTAGCTCAAGAAAAGATAGAAAAGATAGATCAACGCCTTAGAATTCAGCCTCTTCGAGGGGGCAACCTCCTTTACATTACATAAATGAACAATTCTTTGATGATTCAAATGACAAAACCTCCTTTCTATATATAGGAGTCTAAGGAGTCACAATATAATCCAGCCGACCTAACAATAATAATATAAAGCCACAAAAATAACAATAGAGGGATTATATTGGGCACAGTAATAACAATATGGGGGCAATAGGGGCACAACAATATTAATAAGGGGTATAACTACAATAGTAATGGGGTAATCACTAGTATTATAGGGACCCAACATGCCCCTCTCCTTCAAAAAAGTGTTGTCCTCAACGCTTGAGTAGTTCTGGATACTTCTGCATAAAATTCTCATCCTCCCATGTGGAATCTTCAGCGGATAAGTTCTTCCACTTGATAAGATACTCTAAAATTGATCGATTTCGTAGCTGTCGAGTTCTTGTTTCTATGGCTGCTTCCAGTTCCAATATAATTTTTCCTTCCTCGTCAAGTTCTGGCAATATTGTTTGAACTGGGAGCTTGTCGCCTATAACCTTCTTTAAACATGAAACATGGAAAACTGGGTGCAATCGAGAAGCTGCAGGAAGCTCCAATTTGTATGCCATAGTACCAATCTTTTGCAAAACCTTGTACGGACCATAATACTTTGGTGATAATTTATTATCCTTCTTAGCTTTCTTGAGGGACATTTGCTTATATGGTTGTAGCCGTAGGAATACCCAATCACCTACATCAAAACTTCTTTCACTGCGATGTTGATCTGCCTGTTGTTTCATTCTATTCTGTGCCAACACGAGGTTATCCTTTAAGAGTTGGAGGACTTGTTGTTGATGTTCGATGTGATGTTCCACTGCTTGAACCTTAGAATTTTCTCTTAAATATGATGTGATGGATGGTGGTTGATACCCATAAAGTGCCATAAATGGGGTCATTTTTGTTGCTGTATGGAAGGAAGTGTTATACCACCATTCAGCCAGAGGCAACCATTTGACCCATTGTGTCTGTTTATCAGATACAAAGCAATGAAGATATCCTTCCAAACATTTGTTTACTATCTCAGTTTTCCCATCAGATTGAGGATGATAAGATGAGCTATGAGCTAACTGAGTACCAAGACAAGAAAATAATTCTGTCCAAAAATTTCCAGTGAAAATGGGATCTCTGTCACTTACAATAATCTTTGGGTTTCCATGTAGCTTTTGAATTGTTTCCATAAATGCAGTAGAAACTGTACTGGCTTTAAATGGATGTGATAATGCACAAAAGTGTGCATACTTGGTAAGTCTGTCAACTACCACCATGATGACACTCTTTCCCTCAGACTTGGGTAAACCTGTGATAAAATCCATTGAAACCTCCTCCCAACGTTGGCTTGGAATGGATAAAGGTTGTAATAGACCCGGTGTCTTAATTGTTTCAACTTTATTTTGTTGGCAAACCAAACATTCCGCCACAAACTTTTGAATATCTGATTTAAGGCCATCCCAAAAAAATTCCTTCTTAACCCTGTGGTAAGTTTTTAAAAATCCTGAGTGCCCTCCTAAGGGAGAAGTGTGCAATTCCATAAGAATCTTTTGTTTTAGCTGGGAATTCTTACAGAGGTATAAGCGATCTTTGTACCATAACGAATCATTTTGCCAGCTAAATGTATCAGACGTACTGGAATCTTGTTGTAACTTTCGAATAAGTGCCCACACTTCTTCGTCATTCTTCCATTCCTCCCTTGCTTCGTTTACCCAATCTGGTTGGATAATAGAAATGGCACAACAATGCTTCCACATCCTCATCCTTTCTTGAGAGTGCATCTGCCACCGCATTTTGCTTCCCTTTTTTGTAGATGATTTCAAAGTCATAACCCAACATCTTTGTGACCCACTTTTGTTGCTCTTCAGAGGATAATCTTTGTTCTAAAAAGTATTTAAGGCTATCATGATCCGTTTTTACCTTGAAGTGTCTTCCCATTAGGTAGGGTCGCCATTTCTTAAGTGCATGGAGTATTGCCAACATTTCCTTCTCATAAATAGCTTTGCTTAAAAACTTTCCCTTGATTGGACGACTTTCAAAAGCAATGGGTCTTTCATCTTGCATTAGAACAGCACCAATTCCATTTCCTGAAGCATCACATTCCACAATAAAGGTTTTTGTGAAGTCCGGTGTAGCTAAGACCGGTGCTTGGCACATTGCCTCTTTAAGATGTTCAAAGGCCTTTGTTGCTTCTAGAGTCCATGAAAATGCATCTTTCTTCAATAATGTTGTTAGAGGTGCTGCTATTCTCCCATAATTCTTAACAAACTTGCGATAATACCCTGTCAACCCAGAAATCCTCGCAGATGCTTTATGGATGTGGGGATTTTCCATTCCTTAATGGCTTTAATTTTGCTAGGGTCTACCTTAACTCCTTCATGAGATACAATATGACCCAAATATTCCACCTCCTGGACTCCAAAGAAACATTTGGATCTTTTTGCATATAATTGTTTCTCCTCCAATAGTTGTAGCACCCTGTCAACATGTTCAACATGATCCTTCCAAGACTTGCTGTAGATTAGTATATCATCAAAAAATACTAACACAAATTTTCTAAGGAATGGTTTGAAAATTGAATTCATCAAACCTTGAAATGTTGAAGGTGCATTGGTAAGGCCAAAAGGCATGACCAAAAATTCATAATGACCCTCATGAGTTCTAAATATTGTTTTCGGAATGTCTTCAGTCTTCATTCTGATTTGATGATATCCTGAACGAAGATCCAACTTGGTGAAGTAAATTGATCCATGCAATTCATCCAGTAATTCATCAATGACAGGAATGGGGAACTTATCTTTAATAGTGAGCTTGTTGAGCTCCCTATAATCCGGACACATGCGCCATGATCCATCCTTCTTGTGCACCAATACTACTGGAGCAGAGAAAGAACTTTGACTCGGTTGAATTATACCAGCCTCTAGCATTTCTGCAACCATACGTTCAATTTCACTCTTTTGGACATAGGGATATCTGTACGGCCTGATGTTTGGAGGAACACTTCCTGGAATCAGATGAATAGCATGATCATGATCACGCATAGGTGGGAGACCTTTGGGAGTCTCAAATACCTTGGAATGATTGTCCAAGACTTTTTGGAGATCTGGAGAAATAGATGATTCCGATGTGGAAACATCTAGCGAACATAATTGTGCAATTACACCTCTTTGCTCCTTTTTTAGAAGCTTTGTCATACCATTAGAGCTGATTATCTTTCCTGGTTTCCCTGCAATACCCCTTAATTCAACTTCCTTTCCTTCCGTAGAAAATTTGATGAAAAGTTCTTGAAAATTAAAAGCTATTGTACCCAAGGATTGTAGCCATTGGACTCCTAGTACAACATCAGCACCTCCCATTGGAATGGAAAGCATTGGGCTAGTCAATACATATTCTCCCATGGATAGCTTGATATTATGGCACTTTCCAGAGCAATTTATTGTTCCTCCATTTGCAATCATCACTTGACACTCTGGTGCTGGATATAGGAAGCAATTCAATTCTTTTGCTACCTTACAATGAATAAAATTGTGGGTGCTTCCTGAATCAATCAACACTATTACCTTTTTCTTCTTGATTTGTCCTTCTATCTTGATGGTTTGAGGAGTGGTAATTCCCGCCAATGCATTACAAGATATGGTCGGATTTATTTGTTCTTCATCTAGGCTTTGTTCCTGGAGTATATCCTCTTCTTTTGACCTTTCTTGCTCCTTTTCTTCTTCCTCTTCACAATCTATGTAGAATAATTTCTTCTCAGCACACTTATGACCTTTAGTGTATTTGCTATCACAACTGTAACAAAGCCCTTTTGCTCTTTTTTCTTCCAATTTTGTGGTGTCAACCTTATAGGTTGTGGAAGACTAGGGGCAACAACACTTCCATCTTTATAGTTGTGAGTGGTATGCTTCCTGGTTGCCATAATTTTGCTTTCCATTTTTCTTGCTAACCTGAATGCCTTCTCTAATGAATCAGGTTCCCAAAGGCAACATCATGTTGGATATTATCCTTTAAAGACCCTATGAACACATCAATCCTATGCTCCTCTGGAATATCTTTTACCCTTATGTTCAATTTTTGGAACTCCTCAATGTGCTCCATTATTGAACCCTTTTGTTTGAGACTTATCAATTGGCTAAAAAAAGTGTTGCTTTTTGTATCCTCATAATGTGCTATCAATTCTTTCGTAAAAATTGCCCAAGTGATAAATTGTTTACGAGAACAAAGCCATTGATACCATACAAACTGATTTGGTTCCAAATATAAAGTTGCCATACGTACCTTTTGTGTGTTTTGCACATTATTGAGATCGAAGAATTGCTCCATCTGTAATATCCATGTGGCGGGATCCTTGCCATCAAACTTCCTCATATCGATTTTTGGAATATGGTGGGTCTTCGATCCAACATTAGAGTCTATGGAATCATGATTAACATTTCTTTTGTTCACATCATGAGTTTCCTTTACAACCTTTTCACCATTAGTAAGTATTTCTTGTAGAAAATTTGTCAAATATGTCTTCAAATCTGCCATGTTTGTCTTCAAATCTGTCTTCAAATCTGCCATGTCTCTCTTCAAATCTGTCTTCGAATCATCCATCTTAGCTTCCATGCCCTTTATCTTATATTCCACTCCATTTATCTTAGATTCCACACCATTTATCTTAGCTTCTATTAGCTTTTGTGAGCGTGACATTTGTTGCACTTGTTCTTGTAATTTTGATATATCATGTAGCATTTCTTCCTCTTCTTCATGAGTCATGCTAGAGCTTTCAGGTTCCTTACTAGGTGTTTGCATTTTCTTTCCTCGGGGCATTAGTTACCGATAATAATGCTTTACTATGCCCTTTGAATTCCTTCAAACCAAGCTTACGCAAAAATTTAAAAAAAAAACTACACACCTTTTTTCACTTTGTAGAAGCCTGATATTGAATCTGATGTATCTCTGTAAATTCAGATCCTCCAGTTCTGAAATTGCGACTTGTAGTAGCCTTCTGCGTCCTCTTTCCAATGCCACAAGTCTGACCCAAATTGGATTCTCCAAGGAAGAGTTATGCGAAATCTCCCACAGTGACTTGATTATAGACTAGTTCAGTAGAGCGAACTTGTACGACGTGCCACGAGTCACTGTTTCGACCTTTGGATCTGAAAAATGCATACAAGAAACTACAGTCCGTCCTCTTTCTGTACCTTCTTACGAAATTTCAATCTGATCCCCATAGAGACAGTTATGACGATTTTCCCCAGGTCACCTCTTTGGAATGTAATTTAGGAGTCTGCAAAAATACCAACTTCCTTAGATCCTATCTACACAAATATAGCGCGAAAAGATCTGAAATTTGGACCCGAGGTTCAGCGCAATTTCTTCTCAAATGGGATTTTTTTGCAAATTTTGAAACATCACAGAAAAAAGGTTATACCAAAAATGCCACAATGACCTGTTTGGAGCAGCGAAACCCTAGAATCCAAAGCTCTAATACCAAATGTTATGAAACCAGCTCAAGAAAAGATAGAAAAGATAGATCAACGCCTTAGAATTTAGCCTCTTCGAGGGGGAAACCTCCTTTACATTACATAAATGAACAATTCTTCGATGATTCAAATGACAAGACCTCCTTTCTATATAGTCTAAGGAGTCACAATATAATCCAGCCGACCTAACAATAATAATATAAAGCCACAAAAATAACAATAGAGGGATTCTATGGGGCACAGTAATAACAATATGGGGCAAATAGGGGCACAACAATATTAATAAGGGGTATAACTACAATAGTAATGGGGTAATCACTAGTATTATAGGGACCCAACAACCTGTCTTTCAATGTTGTCATCTTCTCCCAAGCCCTTTGTCTAAGTTTTCCATAAGAATAACTACTTTATTCGATTGCATTCTTCTTGTGGTAGAGATTCTACTCCACTTGTTGTTCCCTTACTCAAGAACCCTTCTAGATCTAGGTTTTCTCTGTCGAGAATCTCTTGTAACTCATTGTCTTCCATTTCCATCTCACTCTGGGTCATTTCCTGATCCATATCCATCTCTGATTCACTCATCATGATCCCTTTCTATTTTTCCTTTACCTGTTCCTGATCTTGTTCTTCTTCCTTTTCCTGCTTATCATCTCCATCCTTCATAACTTGATTTTCAACTGCTGCATCTTCCTCCTCTTCAAGAACATGGAACTGATTTGGCCTCCCTTTTTGGTCTCCACTTTGGTGATGTTTTGGCCCTTTTTTTCCGTTTTTACCTTTGTGAGCTACTTTGTGAAAGCCATCTATTTCTTTCATTGTGTTAGGTTTTCTTTTGTTCTCTGCCTTACTGAGAGGACAGTCTCTAAGAAGGTGCCCGTGTTCATGACATTTTCAACATCTAAATGGAATGTTCTCGTAGTCAAGCGTCTGCACCCATTCCTCATCATAAACCTCCAATATGACCTCGTCCGGGAGTGCTCCAGATAGGTCCATCTCTACACAAATGCTGGAAAAGGAGGTATATTTTCCCCTTCTTGTGGCTTCAGAAGTTTTGACATACCTTCCTAATTTATTTCCTATGGCTATTAGTGGTTCTATTTGCCAATAATCCAGAGGTAGCGAATAGATTCTTACCCAAACCGGGACCGAGGTAAAGGTTCCCCTCTCTGGCACGAAGTTCATCATCCACGACTGCATGTAGAGCCCTGCTACTGCATAGAAGTAGGGCCCACCTTCAAACACTCTGTCTTTTTCCTCAATGTTCGCAAACACCACAGTGAAAAAAACCCTTGGATCCTAGATGAAGATCAATGCTTCCTTTAGGCTTCCAGTGGTATTTGATCCATGTTTGTAAAGCCTTTTCGGTGGGCCATAGTCCCATGAATTTGCATATGATTGCATAAGTCTGCATGTGCTCCCTATGGGCCTGTAGCTCAGGGTTATTTAAGATTACTCTGGGAGTGACTTCAGCTTTGGGCTTGCACGATCCTTGTTGTTTCCTGTCTTTTGTTCCTTGTTTTTTGTCGTTTTCCTCTTTGTCCTTTGTGCCATCCTTCTCCTTCTCCTTATTACTTTCTATTTCCTTTTCCGCATTTTTCCCCCTTCCATCGTGTTACCTCTGCCTGAATTTGGAGATGCCTTGCTCTTGTTAACCACTACCTCGCGGTAGGAGGGAGTGGATCTGCCTCCTCTGCACCCGTCCATGGAGAAAATCCTGCGTAGAAACCCTCAACCCTGGTTTTCCGCTCTTCTGATCTCTCAATACCTAGCTGATTCGATGTCCAATGTTGCAGACATTTCCACTAAGCCTCTTGGTAGGATTAAGTTTTCTTCTCTTTACTGATTTTCATACAAATGTACCAATTCTAGTTATTTTTTTCTTTACTTGATATTGTCTTTTTTATACCCTATACATCCACTCCCATGAATACTCCTAATGATTTCCTATGATTTCTTTCTCTTTACTAATTTTTCATACAAATGTACCAATTCAAATAACCAGAATGTTTGAGTGATATCATCAACTACCACATTTTTTTTGGTCTACAATTCTCATTAAGATGCTTTTGAGAATAACCAACAAACCAAAGCGACAACAACGTGTTTTGGCTTTGGAGATTTCCTTCATCATCTTCAAGATTTCCAACCGACTTAGCCTAAAACTTTAACAATCAAAATAGAGAGTGGCATTCAATTTTCTTCTCCAATGCACATTGTCATAGTTTCCTTAAACTTTTTTGGTCTATAGACCCCTTTAGGAGGATTTTAAGAAAAAACATTAAGCCAAAGTGATTTCAACAAGTTTTCACTTAAAGGATTTCCTTGAAAATCTTCAAGGTTTGCAGTTGTCTTAACCTCGAACTTTAACAATCAACTTAGAAAGTGATATTTCATTTTCTCCTCCCATGTACATTCTGATTGTCAACTTGCAATTTTTGTTTAAGGGGCCAGAATGAATCTAAATATTTGTTCCTCTGGTGTAGGTTCTGATTATCAACCTAGAGTTTTTGTTGAAGGAGCCATAATGAATCTAACTTTGACACTTTTTGTGCTAAAAATTATTGCTTTATGACAAATTTTTGTGCTTGCAATTGTCAACTATGATATATTTATGATCATTTGTAGTGTTGGATCACAACTTGTACCTAATGTATATCATTTTCGTAGTTGTAAACGTGTGTTTTGTTGAATGTTATCAATAAATCATTCAACATTACCTTTTTAATCTCTCTTTATCTTTGTTTTATTTCTTATACATTGAATTTCTTACCCATATTTTATTTAAGCATTGTTTGGTTTGCCTTAGTTTAACAATATCACATATATAATAAGTATGGTAACTAATAACATCACTTTGGGAAGGCCCTATCTGCGAGGAGAATATGGAGGCTAATTATTTGTACAAGCCTTTGGAAACAAGTGGTTAATGAATGCCACACTTACCACCTATTAGTAGAGGATTGAATCAAGCATAGGAATATATCTATTACAAATCCTTCTATTCTCTAAAGAGCTTTAGTTAAGGTTTATACCCTTCTAGGGAACTGGCTAGCCTTGCAATTTGTAAATGGATGGTTTGTGAATGTAGGTATGGATCCTTTATTGAATCAATCTATGCCAAAATAGGTGAGGAGTTACTAGAAAATATCATTAGCCAATATATGATCAATTAATTTTATATATTAAAATTGATATTTAGAATTTCTTATAATCTATCTTAAAAATATATAAAATCTTTTCTCCATGTGTGCATCTATATAATACATTTTATTAATTAAAATTTTGTATATTATTTTTAAATTTACTTTTAAAAACTCATTAAAAACAATTTCAAATACTCTAGGTCTCTATATGTATTTTAATGAAAAGGTATTAAATAAAGTATCGGTTTCCATTTAGGAATTGGATATCATATTCATTAGATTTTAATACTAATAACCTTCTCCATTAGCTATATGTTCAAATTGATATTTAGAATTTCTTATGATATATCTTTAAAATATATAAAAACTTCTCTCCATTTATACCACTATATATTACATGTTATTAATTAAAATTTCATATATATTTTCTAAATTTTATTTTAAAAACTTATTAAAAACAATTTCAAATACTCCATGTCTCTATATATATTTTTATGGAGAAGATATTTTTTTTTTTTCCGAAGAAAAAAGCCACTTTTTATTGAGCAAAATAAAAAGATACATACAGTGATCCACTTGCAGACCTGATGCAAGATTGTTGCGCTGTAGTATACACAAAAAAAACACAGTCCTTATTGACTGTTAGAAAGGAGTTCAGATAACTAACACTCCGGAGATATGGACATATAGCTACCTGTTTGGTCTTCCTCCTTGGGCGAGTCTTTGAGCACTAAAACTATAGAAACCTTTTTCAGTTCGAGGTCTCCTACAGAGAGGAAAAAACACACTCTTACAAAACTGTTTTCAGAACTTCAGGCGAGATGATAAGATCAGTATGATGCGGTATATATAATGGAGTTCCGTTATGAAAAAACTGTCCACATATTAAAACATGAAGTAGAGGAACAAAGACATATATGAAGAAATATCCAAGACCAAGAAAGCGTATAGAGACAGAGTGTCACTATCACTGAGGCTGTTCGAAAGGAGGGTTTGTCGAAACGATGGACTGCCCCTGTCTGTATTCTATAATTGACCAGCTTCCCAAAACTTGTTGTACACCAGACTTAGAGAACCTGTCGGCATCCTCGTTTCTGTCCCTGAATACATGGCATAGGATGAAGACATTGAAATATGACTTTAAGCGCTGTATTTCCTCAAGAATAATCTTCAGGATTTGATTTCGACATGCAGCATTTCCGTTCACCCAATTGATTACGTTCAAAGAGTCACCATAAATTTGAATTGAGTGAATATTTCGCTGAAGAAGAAAACATAGAAGAAAGCGTAAAGCAGAAATCTCAGCAAAGTTATTTGAGCCTGGTCCGAGGCCTACAGAGGCTTTAAGAGAATGTTCTTGATTAAAGTGAATACACAGTCCAATCCCTGCCTTGTTGTTCTGAGAGGCCCCGTCAAAAAAGGCCCAGGGAATACCCTCTTGGATATTTACAGGCTTTGATAATTTTTGAGGAGTTTTGAGATCAGGAACAGGAATGGTAGAGTAGATAGCTGCACAGTTTATCGCTGTAATTGCAACGAGGATGTCTTTATCTTGAAACAGGCTCTTATTTCTCGCAATCCACACTCCCCAGAAATAAATAAGAGGAAGGATTTTCATATTCCCTTCCTTGTAGGTTTGCCACCACCTACTCCAAACCGCTTCCAAAGGATCATCACCCAGCTGTGCATTGATGTTGAGCAGACTAGATAGCTCCCCCCAAATCTTTTTTGATTCAGCGCATGTGATAAAAAGGTGGTTAATAGATTCCTCTTCTGATTTGCACAAAGGGCATCTCCCTAGTCCAACTAGATATCTGGCTCGCAATGTATCCCAGGTTGGGACTTTCCTTTTTAGCATGCACCAGAGGAAAATCTTGGCTTTTGCAGGTCCTTTAAGCTTCCAGATAAGTTTCGACCACCAATCTGGATCCCCAACCTTTCTTTTGCATAAGGAAATTGTAACCATCCTTAGGGGCATATTCTCCTGTTTCCCCCTACACCCATATCAATAGATCTGATTCATTTTTGAGCCTGACATTAGAACGGTGAAGTTCTTGGATATAAGAACACCATTCGTTCTTCCACCTGATATTTAATCCCAGATCTTCTGCACTCTTCCAAGCCTGTCCCCATATTGAAAATTGACCAATTTTCTCCACCTGGTTTAAAGTATAAATGCCCTTGTGTTCAAGATGCCTGAGTAAGCCTGGGGATAGGGCATAAGCTTCATTACAGCCTACCCAGGGATCCCTTCCAATCCTGCAATGACTTCCATCACCTATCTTCCACGCTAGCCCTTGTTCAATCACAGAGAAAGCTTCCACCGTTGCTTTCCATACGACTGAAACATTTTTTTTCCTCTTTTCCTGGCTTCTGATCCAGTCCTCCATTGGGACAGGGTCGATATATTTTCTTCTGACCACTCTGGTCCAAATATTCTCCATCGAAATAAGCCGCCAACCTGATTTGGCTGCCAATGAAAGGCTAAACTCGGGGAGCCTTTTTATTCCCCATCCTCCCCAATCTTTGGGTCTTGCCAGCTTGTCCCAAGCTACCCATGGGAGGACAGAATTTTCTTTAGCCCCTGCCCATAAGAATTTGCTACAGATCCTCCTGATTTTTTCCATCACACCTTTTGGAACCCAAGTTAAGGCTGCCCAGTAGACAGGGATGGCTAGTAGAACTGATTTAATAAGGGTTAATCTGCCTGCTCTGGACAGCCATTTATGACTCCAGTGTGAAATTCTAGCTTCAATCTTAGCAATGAGCCAGTTCCAGTCCTCTATCTTGTATGCTGAAGGTTTTAACCAAAAACCCAAATATTTAAAAGGGGATTCCAGCTGTTGATGATGGAAGGGGAAGAGATTTTGCATCAAGGATCTTTCCCTTCTTTCAATGTTTGCCATAGATACCTGGGATTTCCTATGATTAATCTGCATGCCTGTAGCTTTTAGAAACAGATCAATTATGCTTTTAAGCTCTTTAATTTCATTGATAGATCCATTAGTGAAAAGCAATATATCATCGACAAAAAGGAGGTGGGTAATGAAAAGATTAATTGCTACCTCAATACCTTTTACCTTCTCCTCTCTTCTGGCTTTGTGAATCAACCTGCTTAAGCCCTCTGCCACTAGAAGAAAAAGAAGAGGTGATAAGGGACATCCTTGCCTTAATCCTCTTTGGCTTTTGAAAAAAGGGGATGCAGCTCCATTAATAAGTATCACATAGCTGACATTGGAGATACAGCCCATTATCCAGCTGATGAAAGAATAGTTGAAGCCCAAGTGAGTTAGCAGCATCCGAAGGTAAATCCAGTTTATTCGGTCATAGGCTTTAGATAGATCAATTTTGAAGACCACCCCTTTCTTTTTTTGCTGCCTGACACTGTGAATGACTTCCTGTGCTACTCCTATGGCCTCATGGATTTGTCTTCCGTCCAAAAACCCGAATTGTTCCATAGAGATATTCCTTGACAGAATGGGAGAAATTCTTATAGCTATCACCTTTGCAATAATTTTGTATATGCAGTCGCATAAAGATATCGGCCTGAAGTCATCAAAGGTCTCCGGATCATCCTTTTTAGGAATGAGGGCTAAGAATGTTGAATTGAAGGGCCTGTAAACTTCTCCTTTCTGTCTTAATTCTTCAACTACATCAGTTATTTCAGAACCTATTTGATCAAAGAAAGAGAGGAAGAGTTCAATAGTCCACCCGTCCGGCCCAGGGCTTTTATCTTTGCCCATGAGTTTCATGGCAGCTTCAACTTCATCCTTGGTAACAGGGGCTGATAAGTCCTCTGCTTCATCCTCTTCGACAAATCTTGGGAAACACTGTGCCGTTCTAATAACCTCAGCTATTGTGGCTTCTCCCGAATCTGAGAAAAGACTCTGGAAGTGTCTCTGTCCAAGACCGGAGAGGCCTGTGAAAGTATTTACCTCTCTGCCTTCTTCATCTTTTAGACTCCAAATGGTGTTAACAGATTTTCTCCCTTTTGCAAAATTATGAAAAAAGCTGGTATTCTCGTCACCTACTTTCAGCCATATAGCCCTACTCTTGAGCCTCCATTCTTCCTCCTTATCCAAAAGAATTTTGTTCTGAAGCTTCTCCAATTGAAGAATTTTATCCTTGGTTGCCTGCGACATATAGCCGTCCTCCTCGATGCTTTCCAGAATTTTCAACTCCTCCCTGATTCTATGTAATTCTTCATTTTGTTTGTATTTCCTATCCTTTGCCCAGGAAATAGTTGCCTTCTTCAGTCTCTTGAGATTCTCCATAAATAAAAAACTTTTGTCCTCCCTTGCATCCCTGTCCGGATGAATCCATGTTTCCACAAAAAGATTTTTGAAGGAGGGATCTTGTAGCCATGAAGAGTTAAATTTAAAGGGGGAGGGAGGTTTAGGGGGAGGGCAGGAGATATCAAGGAAAATAGGGAAATGGTCAGAATTGCCAATTTCCTCCACCCATTGCTTGAAGATAGGAGCCTTTGAGATTAAACCTTCAGAGAGGAGGAACCGGTCCAATCTTTTTGCAATTCGATCCTCCCCAATCCTTCTATTCCTCCAGGTAGGTTTTAGTTTAGAGGGGGATGGGTCTATGAGATTGTTATCCAAGAGAAGGCTGTGGAAGAAGTCCGACAGGGGGTCTTCCCTTGCTGGAGGGCCCCATGCTTCTGCGCACCCTATTGAAAAATTTAAATCACCTCCCACAATCAGTAGGGGCGATTTCATCAAAGATTTGTTCAACAACTCGTTCCAGAATGACTCCCTTCCTTGACAGGGGCCATAAATATTAACAATCAAAAAGGGAAAGGAAAAATCTGGGGAAATGATCTCCATACCCATTACTTGTTTCGACCCCCATAGGTTCATGACCTTAATTCTTCCTTCTTTATAGCCTATCGCCAACCCCCCGGAATGGCCTGATGAGTCGATTGCTGTGAATTTCCAACCTGGGAGAATGGAGTTTAACATATTTTCCACTTCCAACCCTTTTCCCAGAGTTTCTTGAAGGAAAATAATGTCGGATTTGGAGGAGAGGAGCCAATCTCTAAGGGCCAGTTTTTTAGGTTTGCTGGCCAAACCTCTGCAATTCCATGAAGACAGGATCATTTGTTTACTGAGACGGGGTTCTGCACTGCTCTAAGTACCCCAGGAATTGAATATTGTTTCCTGTCAGCTACATCCATCTTCGCTTTTAACTTAGCCTTTGATAGATCCGAGATTCTGCCCCTTTTGTTTTTAGGTAAGCTATGGGAGACCATAACCCCTAAACCACCTACAGAAACGGACGACCCGGACTTCCCAGCCATTGACCTGAGATTATAGGGACAAGGAGTCTGGGGAACCGAATGACCAAGAGGAGGCCACTTATCATCACTATTTAAATCTAAGGAAGGCATGGCATCCGGAAGGGGGTCGATGACAGGGGATCCCGCAAGAAGATCAGTGATATTATTTAAACCATGATTAGGAGAAGAATGAATAGGAGAGGAAATTTGATGGTTATCAGATAAATGCCCTGGAAAAAGATAAGTGGAGGGAGGAGGATTATCCTTCTCAGGTACTGAAGCTTCGGGCTGATCACCGCTTGGATCTCTTGCAGTCTCCTCCTTAGAATCCTCCATTCGTGCTTCTGGATCCTTGACCGCTTCATGGGACTGGGAATCCACCGGTGCTTCTGCGTTCTGTCCCCCCTCCGTCTCCATGACATCCGCTGGATCCTTGACCGCTTCATGGTGCTGGGAATCCACCGATGCTTCTGCGTTCTGTCCCCCCTTCGATTCCAAGACTTCCGCGTTCTGATCTGCCATGCCTTTTTCCTCTTGAGAGGCGAGTCCATGCCTGAAACCTGGTTGACTTGGTATGGGGGTCCTCCGGCTACGCCTTCTTCTTCTGGCCTGTGTGCAATCCTTGACAAAGTGACCATATTCATGGCATTGATAGCATCGAAAGGGAAGATGCTCGTAGTCCAATAACTGTTCGAACACGAAATCTTTGTATTGGAGATTGATTTTTTGCGCAAGACCGTTGCTGGGATTAAGACTCACCAGAATGTGTGCCATTGCTCTATCTTTGGTCTGCAAGAATGACATATCTGCCTCCAAGAAAGTTCCCAATCTGTTACCAATGGATTTGAAAACTGCTTCGGTCCAAAGGAACGACGGAAGTCCCGGGGCCCTTACCCAAACCGGGAAAACATCGGATTTTTCTTTGAAAGCATCAAACAATGGACTCCACTTTTTCAACAGGACTGGTAAGTTATCGATACTCCAATTCCTGCCGAGCACCCACTCCGCTGCCTCCTTGTCCTCGAACTTGAGCATAAACCAGCCCTTAGCTAGAGCTAAGGCTTCAAACCCCAGGGGTCTGTCATGGACAAAACGATGTTCTCCCCATGACTGCAAAAAGCCTGACGAAAACTTCTTACCTCTTACCCTGCCTACCAGCGAGCATTCTGCCATTACTATGGTTTCATCAATAGATACCTCCATTCCGAGGATCAGGTTGCCCTCCAACTCCTGGGATCCAATCGGCCTTTGATTTTTCCTTTTTCCCCCTTTTTTCCAGGATCCCTCCGCTGAATCCCTAGCTTCCTCAACAGAACCAGTCCTTTCTGGATCCTCCAAAGGCGGGACCGATTGTTTCACTTCCTCCGGAAAAGACTGATAGAGCCCAGCGTTTTTAGGTATAGGAGTATCTGTTTTGAGTCTCCCAGCCAGCAGTACCTTGTTGCCTTCCGGCTCTCCCTCATGGCTGCCAACCTGACCGTTGCGCCCTCCTACTTCGATTCCGTTTGAAAGAGAATGGTTTTTCGCCAGAGAGGCCCCTGCTTTGCCCTTTGACCTGGGTGAATGACCCGCTGTGAACACTCTATCAGTTGCTTCTTCACTGGCTGGCTGCTCTTGGAGAGCTTGTCTGCAAGCCTGGATGGCCAAACTGTCCTGGACCTTACCAGTTTGCTGTGACAAGACCTTATTTCCTTGCGAAACCGGGATTGACTTGGAGTATTCGAACCCCCCAAAATAACGCTCCACATTTTGTATTGTCGGTTCCTTCCCCCAAATAGAGAGAATGTCTTCCACCTCTGGGTCCAAATCGACCAGTTCGTTGGGGTTTACCATTGTTACGGGAGCCTTCCAAGATAAACACCTGAAACAGTGCTAAAAGCCAGCACAAACTTTGTCCTTACTCTGGTAAAAACTAGAAAGGCGGGGTCAGCCTTTACGATTGCTGATGGAGGGATTACACCTGTTGGAGGGATCTCACTGTGAAAAACTCTTTCGAAACCCCTCCAGCTGCCAGTCAAAGACGATGAGCCCTTCCTGCTCCTGCTGCTACACACTGACAGCAATGACTCGCTCCCTACCCGTGCCCTGTGCGAGGATCCGCCCGTGATCCTAGCTGCCGATCCCTGGCCATCGCTCCCGCCTGCAGATTCGATTCAAATTTTTTCTCCCATGGAGAAGATATTAAATAAACCATGGGTGGATATCATATACATTAGATTTAATGCTAATAACCTTCTCCAAAGTTATACAATATTAATTAATAATATAACAATTATATTTAGATAATGAACCATTTTTAGTGAAATTGTTCTCATTTTCTTATTAAAATTATAAATAAACAAATTGCATTGTAAATAACACCTTAATTAAAATTATTTTTATTTTTTAAGTTGACATTTTTATTTATTTGGAAAATATTTGTTTTTTATTTAGAAATCAACTTTATGCTGAGCACATATGGAATCACACATTTTGCTCATATCTTTTATTGGAATAGTAAAAAAGAACCAAACTTTGTGAGAGCTAGCAAGATCTTCCACACAGATGTATGAATCCTTAACCAAGGGACAAAACAAGTGTGTTGTGTATAGAACCAAACGATAAAACCGGGTCTTACATATCCACTGAACTATATTTTTGGTTAGTGGTTTTGCAATTATACATAAAATCCCTCATTTGGAGAGTCTCATAACAATACATGGAGAAAATGTGCATCAAATTCCATCTTTCCAACCACTGAGTACATTACCACAGTATATTATACATGTCTTCATCAAAGCTATGACAATGCTCATTACTGATATGCTTCTAACCCAAAAACTTTGAACCCCCAAAGAAGCCATTTATCTAAACATTTCCTGGACTATTTCTCAAACCTTGTATATAGGGGTATCCTCCTTTTGCAATGAACTTACCTTTAACTTTTTAAATGCATTCATGTTTTCCCACACAACATGATTAACTTGATTGTTTAATATCTCTTCATCCACTTCTCCCAAAGCCTGTTTTTCTGCATATCACTAGTTACATACACAATTTGAATATGTTTAATGGTATAAGAAAGGACTCTACACTTGATAAAAAAAACAAGTCTTAACATAACCATCAATCTCAACTACATTGTTGCATGATGGAGGAACAAATATTGGTAATATGCTACTACAATATACCTAAGGAAACAAAAACACCTTTTTTCCACCAATTTGCAATGAGAACATTGTATGGTATGCTGTAATCTTGAAGAGAGATGCAAGTGCTTCCAATAGTGTTGGATAGATCCTCCATAGTATGATCCATTTCAAAAACCAGGTCCCTCACAGGATAGTGGATAAGTTGTAAGATATTAACCGCACCTTTCTCACACTTCCATGGTACTCTCTTTGTGGGTGATATTTCGATGGGGAAAGGAATGTTAAGGAAATAAGCCTGCCACATTGATTCATCATGCCAATTTGTACAATATTAAGATATCACAATTGTAATCATATCTCTACAGTTCAAAATTAGTTATCGAATCGAAAAAAATAAAAACGAATGTATTTTTTAACATATTCTTATTTATGTTCAAAAGTTGCACCAAAACAATTTCAATGAGTAAAGAGTCACATGTTGCAACTAAAATAGTGGACTTAAGTGGAAGTGTAGATGGTTTATAGTTGCAAAAGCTTTGAGTTTTTTGTACCCAAGTTGAAAAAATTGGGTTCCATCCTTGATAGCCAAATGCAACGCTAACAACAAGTTATCATGGTCAATGCATTGGGGCAAGCATTCCAATACTCTAGGCACAATTACCACATGCCCCTATTCAATTGGATTCACCTGCAGTATAAGAAAGAATAACATGAGAAGTGCATCAAAGTGCACTCAAAACCCTCAAACACTGCATCAAAAGGTGCTTCCATCCTCGCTATTTATGCTTACATTTATGGAAATCAGATTTGGACTATCAAAGATAGGGAATTTTTCCAAGTGATGGACTTTGTCTTTTTTTATTTCATAAAAATAGAAAAGAACCTCTTCCTCACCTACTTTGGTGAAGTTGAATTTACTGGGGTCAAAGCCCTGCAAGACCTTCTCCACTTGAAATTCAGTAGGATGGTTCTTAACATGGCGCCCTTGATTCAACTAGGCTATGAAACCATATTTTATGGGGATGATCTGCAATTTAATACCCCCACACAGTTTGTGGATACAATCCATGTCAAAACATGTCCTTAAAAACATCACCCAAAAAGGCATACCCAAATTAATGTATGTTGAATAAGAAATTTCAAGAATTTGCATCACATTTTGCACTTTGAAATTTTATATGTTCCTACAATTTTCCATACTTTCAATGCTTTTATTGGATGTAATATTTTTAGTATGTATTAGGTTCCATATAAAAAAATTCCAACAATTCTTAGTAACTCTCACAACAGCTAAACTGTTTATTTACATACAAATGAACATAAAAGGTGAGAAAGTGAGTGTATTGATTTAAATCCTACAAAGGGGTAGGATACTTTAAAAAAAAAAGAGAAAATAAGTGTATCAATCTCACTTCGTAAAAACTAATAGAATTCCACATGAGACTGACATTCATGCCAACAATGGAGAAATTGGCACAGATCATCAATTTCGTAAGCTTAGAGAAAGATAAATGGGAAGGCTGGATATATTCCATACAACGAAGAATAATTATCATCAGTGTGGTCATTCCAAAAAAGTAAGCGTGTCAATGTAGTAGTTACATAGAAATAAAACAAGAACTCCACTTCCTATATCGGAGAATTCACCCATCTAACTCATATTCTTCCGATTCCCCCAAATTATGAACAATGTTGTGACCTAGAATAGAAATAAATGCAAATCACTCAAAATCCTCTCTCTCTCACAGAAATGTATATGTATTAGAATTTTGCATCAAATAAAAGGTTTCGAGCTTAATGATTTGTAAACAACACAAGTAAAAAATCAAAAGAAGTCATCTAACCAGAGAATAAATATCAATAAACTTTGAAATTACAAATGCTTCAATATGATAAAATTAAATAACAAGAGATCCTCTACATTGAGATGAGGTGTTTGTCTTACATATAAATTATTTGATAGTCAATGATGAGCTTACTATAGATTCTCAATAACCTCTATCACTGCTTTAGTGATTTGTAAACCACTTTCCAGATGAGATTTTTGAGCTTTCTGAGTTCTACGTTTTCAACCTTTCCAAATGTAATGAGAGTTTAAAATATTTTGCAAAAGTATAATTAATACTTTTAGTATAAGCAATATATAAACCCAATTTTATGTAGTTATGATAGTATTTATTAATAGGGAATTTTCCTAGCTACATGGACAATGCCCCTCTTGTCCTTTGTAAAACACTTTATTTCAACATGATAGAAAGTATCTTGACCTTGTATTAAAGACTATTATGGAGACTTATTTAATTTCTTCAAGAGAAAAATATAGATATATGGAAAAATACATATTAGAATTGAGGATTCACCAACATTTGCTAATTTTTAAAAGTAGACCTTGAAAATTTCTAGCACTAACTAGAAATTATGATATTTTTATTTCTATTTTAGTGCATTCCTTGTATCATAAGATTAGTACATACATTTGATACACCCCTCGTACAACATAATATCATATTTTTTTTATTAGTAAAAATTGATATTTATATTAATATATCAAAAACCGTAATTCAATGTTAAAGTACAAGAAGGAAGGAACTCATTTATAGCTAAAAAAAATGTCCCTAGGTTAGATTGAGCTTAGAATCACAATCTCTTGTAGCTCTCATGATGAGTAGGTTTTTGAATTGTAATGAGAAGAAAATATCAATGGGTTAATTGGTTTATACAGTATGAAATTAGTATGTTTTTGAATTGTAATGAGAAGAAAATATCAATGGGTTAATTAGTTTATACACTTACAAATTACTAAGCAGGCAATCTTGATAGCTATTTAGTTAGATAAATTTTCTTTCAATTTTGAAAGATCATAGATCTAGAGCAAAAGTGATGACTTGAAATGGTTTACCTTTTCAAGTCTAAAAATAGAATATCTATACACATAAAATCCTTCTTAGGGAGTGCATGATGTTGAGATTGCAACAAGATGATGGAGCTTAGTGAAAAGAGTCGCCTTCACTAAGTGGGCCCGCAGGCTATTTTTGGCGCAAGTCTATTTTTAGACTATGTCTATTTTTAGACATATGGATCATGTCTATGTTTATGGATGATTGATCAAGTTGGGAAAAATAGATGGACTTCTATTTTTGATGAAAGTGTGAGTGATCACAGTGTGAGTGATCAAGTCTATTTTTAGACTGGCTGTCAAAAATAGAAAAGTCAAATATTATTATCTCACAATAATATTTGGACTATAAACTTAATCTTATTCTCTTGGAGCACTTCAGTTTGAGCTACGGAAGTGGCACATGCAGCTCTCAGAAGGAAATTCGTTTTTCTTATGAGTCAGTTGAGTTGTTGCATGCATGACTTCAGTTAGAACTCAAGTGAGTTGAGTTTAGTGGACTGGAGGTACAGTTGATGGAGTTGTGTTCAGTTTAACTTAGTTAAACTGGTTGTAGTTAGTCTAACTGCAGATAGACTAATGATGAGTTGTTAAACTAATTATTAACTCATAATACAACTAAAGAATACATCAGTTAACTCAGTTGCATGTCAGTGCATGTTCAGTTCAACAGGGACAGGTGGTAGAGAATCAGATTGCTATCAGTTGTGACTATAGTTGTGCACCAGATCTTGCACAATCAAAGGATTGAGTATGCCAATGAGTTTGCTCACGTATTTGGCCCACATTTTAGCCTTTGCTCACGTCCACAAAGAGTGAGTGACTATTTTGCAGGTGAAAATCGAGTTTGGGAAGCCATTCTCATCAGTTCTTGAGCAGGTATTGAGCAGTGGAGGCAGGCAAGCAGTGGAAGAGATTTGGAGATCAGATCTGAGCTGTATTGTGTGTAACAGAGGTGGAGATACTTGTGAGAAGTATTATGCTGTGTAATGTTACATGACTCAATCATTAATATATAGATAGTGTGGGGTTTTTAGCGAGATGCTTTCCCCGGGATACATACTGTGTTAATGTGTGAATGCTCTTGATGTTTTATTGTTATTGATGCTGCTATATTCTTGATCAACGTAGAGGAGCTTATGTATTGTGTATGTTTTCCGCATTAGTACATGATCAGGATAATCTCCATTGAATATGTGTTAAATTATTCAAAATTTCTACACATGATCATGTCTTAGACTAAATAAATGGGTAAAAATAATATAAAGTCTTGTCCTTCAACCCCAAGGCTATATTATTATAGTTCCATATATATGTTTGAATTTCAATGCACTTGTTTTGTTTCCCTTTATTTTATTTTATTTACAAACTTATAATATTTATGTCCTATCTTCTTACTATGGATAGAAAAAGGTTGGTATTAAAAATATCAAAAAAAAAAATACATTTATAGGATATTTAGTAAAGTGTCAATTAGGGTTATCCAGGGTGATTGGGAGGAAGGAATGGAATCCTCCCCACAGAGATTCAATTCCCACAAGTGGCAGTATTGACAATATAGGCATACAATAATGTCCCTATGAAAAAATAAAAATAAAAAAAAGATATTCAATAAATAGGAAATTTTAAAATTGGAAAGATATATTAAGAGATGTTTTTCAATATACAATGAAACTAAGGTGTCATTTAATATACTATGAATGATGTTCTATATCATAAGTTCACTAAGTGAAACCTTTTGTCCATGTCATCATCACCACCAACTTAAAAGTAACAAATATATTACATGAATACAACAATTATTAAAAAAATATCCAACCACCTAAATATTTTGCAAGACAAATTGAATAAGGAAGATACTCTCATATTAAAAATGACTTAAAAAAATTGTTTCTATTTAAAAAATTATACAGTGCTAATAACCAAATCTGGAAGTCGCTGGAGTTTTTTTTTTTTTTTTCCTATAAAATGAGAATTAATACAAATTATTTTTCATAATTTAACAATGTCTTACTTTTATAATAAATAAATTTAAGTTTTTTTTTACAACTAACACTAATTTGTTTTTATAATTTCAATGGTTTAAAAATATTATTTTCAAAATTAACTGACTGAATTAACATTTTTTTAATTAACTTAAAAAGAAATATAAATTAGTTTTATAATTTAAATAACTTAAAAATATATTTAAATTAGTTTTATAATTTAAATAACTTAAAAAAATATAAATTAGTTTCATAATCTAAATTAGAAATATTAATTAACAAAATTGAGGTCTTGGATAATTAATTTAAATAAAATACATTAATCTTTTTAATGGGCTAAATAAAAATGTAAAATGAAATTGTGTTCCTATCCATACACGTGGAAACAAGAAATGTACCCTTATTATGACAATTTTAATGTACATCAAAAGAAAATTTAAAATCCCCTTAACATGATCAACATACATGCATGGTATATGAATCTTCTCTATAATTTACATAGTTATTTATATGAGTATTCTCTATAATATGTAGGTTATTGATATTGGAAATGCATATCAGTAAACTCTCGAATTAGAACTGCTTCAATATGATAAAATTAAATAGCGAGAGATCCCCTACATGGAGGTGTTTGTCTTTCATATAAATTCTTTGATAGTAATTGATGAGCTTGCTACAGATTCTCAATAAACTATATCACTTCTTTATTGGTTTGTTAACTACTTTCCTCATGATACTTTTGAGCTTTTTGAGTTCTATGTTTTCAAGCTTTTCAAATGTATGAGTATTTAAAATGCTTTGTAAAAATCTAGTTAATACTTTTACGTATAAGAAATATATCAACCCAATTTTATGTAGTTATGACAGTATTTATTAGGGGGATTTGCCAGACTGCATGGATAAGGCCCATCTTGTCTTTTGTAAAACACTTTACTTCAATATGATAGAAAATACCTTGACCTAGTATTAAAGACTATTATGGAGTCTTATTAAATTTTTTTGAGAAAGATGTAGATATATGGAAAAATTACATATTGAAATTGAGGATATTTCAACAACATTTTCCAAGTTTTAAAAATAGACCTTGAAAATTTCTAACACTAACTAGAAATTATTATATTTTTATTTCTATTATAGTACATTCCTGGTATCCTAAGATTAGTATATACATTTGATACACACCTCATACAACATAATATCATTTTTTGTTTATTAATAAAAATTGATATTTATATTAATATATCAAAAACCATAATACAATGTTATTTGAAAGATCATAGATCTAAAGAAAAAGTAATGACTTGATATGGTTCATCTTTTCAAGTCTACAAATAGGATATCCATATACATAAAATTCTTCTTACGAAGCACATGACCATGTCTTAGACTAATTAATTTCATAATCTAAATTAAAAATGTGAATTAATAAAATTGAGGTTTTGGATAATTAATTTAAATAAAAGACATTAACCTCTTTAACTCCCTAAATAAAAAATGTAAAATGAAATTGTGTTCCTATCAATACATGTGGAAATAAGAAATGTACCCTTATTATGGCAATTTTAAAATGTATGAAAAGAAAACTTAAAATCTCCTTAACATGATCAACATATATGCTTATATGAATCTTCTCTATAATTTACATAGTTATTTATATAAATCTTCTCTATAATATGTGGGTTATTGAGATTTGAAATATAATTAGTATGTTGTTGAGATTTGGAATATAATTATTGGTTGGTTGAGTTGTTTTAATTGTAACATATATTTAATAAACTATTAAATAAATATTTTGAATAATGATATTAGTATAGAAGAAACAATTTAAATTTAAATCGTAAAAATAAATACTTTATATTAATACATTTAATATTATATAAATTAAATGAAGATAATATATAATTAGATATAAAAAAAATATGTACTACCTAAATCCAACAATTCCAACATATGTAAATTCAATACACTATTACAAATACATAAATATATACTATGTCATCATCACCAGCAACTTAAAGCAACAAAGTTGTTACATGAATACAACAATCATTAAAAATAATATTCAACCACTTAAATATTTTGCAAAACAATTTGAATAAGGAAAATACTTTTATATTAAAAATGGCTTTAAAAATTGGTTTCTATATAGAAAAATTATACAATGTTAATTTCCCTCTATAAAATGAGAATTAATACATTTTGTTTTTATTTATTTATTTATTTATTTATTTTTTGTGTAAGCTTGGCAGAACTAGATCTTCTTAATGTCCAATTAATCACCTCAATCGAGGCAAGTTGACTTCACATCAAGGAGTTTATTTTTGAAAATTTAACAATGTATTACTTTTTTAATATTTTTTTTTTTAATTAACACTAATATATTTTTGTAGGTTTTAACCCCGTACAAAAATTACCTGCATACGAATTCTAAAAATAGAAAATAAACAACAACAATATCATAACACATAAAACAAATATACACAGAGATTTTCCCTTGGATCCCAAAAACGGGACTACTAGATTGATTTTTCATTATGTTCCTTTCAATGTTACAATACATATATATACATGCTGAAGCATCCAATACCATGGACTGAAAACCATTGCGCCCAAAACCATGTACAAAACCATGGGTCCCAAAAAAAATACCTGGGGCGCTACCTCGTACCCCGTACAAAGGGTCAGCTAACGAAGGGGGCGCATCGGTGCAACGAAGGGGGCGCTCCACTAGTCGTGGAAAGAATATAACACAACCCAATAGTTTTTCTAATTTAAATTATTGACGTTTTTATAATTAAATTAAAAATATATATTAATCAGTTTCATAAAATGACAAATGTTAATGAATAAAATTGATGTTTTGAATAATTAATTTAAATAAAACACATTAACAAAATGGTCTAAATAAAAAAAATGTAAAAGGGAACTGTGTTCCTATCAACACATGTGGAAACAAGCAATGTAACTTTATTATGCCAATTTTAAAATGCATGACATGAAAATTTAAAATCTCTTTAACATCATCAACATAGATGCTTATAAAAATTTACATAGTTATTTATATGAATCTTCCCTATAATATATGGGTTATTGATATTTGAAATATAACTGGTGGGTTGTTGAGATTTGGAATATAGTTACAGGTTGGTTGAATTGTTTTAATGGTAACATATATTTGATAAACTATTAACTAAATATTTTGAATAGAGATATTAGTACAGAGGAAACACTTTAAAATTTAAATTATGAAAATAAATACTTTGTAATAGTAAATTCAATATTATATAAATTAAATTAAAATAATATGTAATTAAATATAAACAAAAATGTATACTACTTAAATCTAACATACGTAAAATTCAATACACTATTACAAATACAAAAATGTACTGATACATAATAATAATAATAATTATTATTATTATTATTATTATTTTTATTATTATTTTGAAGTTATAATCCTCACAAAATAAAGGCGCTCCACAAATGATAGCAATCCTATGATATCCTCACCTATTAGACTGCAATATGCGCCCTGTATTTATCTTATTTTAAAGCTCCAATGTCATCTATCTGGGCTCTCATTTTCTCCAGGTCAGTGCTGAAGGGCCCGCTGGAGATCCAAGTATACAAAAGGGTTTCACAAACAAGAAGAAAATATTTTTTGTTTGTTCCTCAACATTTTCAAAATGTCAGATTGAGCTTTGGATATCGTTAGGTGGCTGGCTTGCGTGTTCAGAGTAAAAAATATTCCTACTTTATCTCGCTCGTTGTTTTTAATTTTTAAAGATCACATTGAGTTTTGATGTCACTATGTGATCAGAATTAGCTTTAGATATCATTACATGACTTCCTTTGTTCAAAATTTTAATTTTTAAAGATCAGATTGATCTTTGGATGTTAGTTCGTGATCAGAACTAGCTTTGGATGTCATTAGGTGACCTCCTTTGTTCAAAATTCAAAGCATATTTTGCTCGGTTTCCTTATTTATTTTTCCTTTTTAAATTAACTTTAGATTGAAGTTTAGATTTTATTTTATTTTTCTTGATAGTATGGCTTCAAGATTAATGTTTGTGTGGAAAACAAGTAAAATCAAAATGGAATCATCAAACCAGAGAATAAATATCAATAAACTTTGAAATAAAAAATGTTTCAATCTAATAAAATTAAATAGTAGGATATTTACAGGACAAGATACTAACCAAAAGTGAATCCATATAGAGCCATGAGAACTTTGTTAACCATAATAATCCAAACAGATGTGCTGAAATTAAACATCCACGTTGCCATATCAAGGGTCACCTTCTTTTCTGCGTTGCTTGCAGGTGCCATGACTAACCAACCTCTAAAATTTCACTTAGATCCAATCATTTCCAACCCACTTATTTATGCTTTAAGAACCTTGAATCTCCATTCGTCCAAGATGGAAAATAATAGACCACATTCAACTGACTTCTTTAAAAAAATAGTATAAGTATGTTGTTTTCAGCCACAAAAAGACAACAGATTTGAATTTCAAGAAACAAATTTTCTTAAAAAAAAAAAAAAATTCTTGTGCCTCCGATAGGATTATTGTTCAATGAATACATCCAACAATACATTAAAAATACCAGCAAAATGTCTATAAAGACTTGACTTTCTAAAAGAAAACTTCTGCTTCAAGAACTTCAACTCTCCGTTCATCCAATAGATAACGATAACGAAAACGAAAACTAAAGTTTTAATAAACCAAATGCCTACATCTGAAAAGTTTTAATAAACCATATGCCTACATCATAGGCCTACATCTGTAGACCATTCCTTCCAACTACCTTGGATTAGGATGATCGAATGGTTGAACATCCTCCAATCCTCTAACATATTAATCCAAAGGCCCAAAGTGTTGACAAGTGGGCTCGACGGAATTTTTTCTCAAAGGGAAACACCTTGCAACGTAAATATTTATTAAAATCCAATTGATAAATTTTCTTATGTTTAATCAATTTATTATTTAAATTATATTTATAATAAAGTTATTATTTAAATTATAACATTGAAATTTTAAATCATAGAAAAATCTAGTTTTTAAGTTACTAAATTATAAATATAAGAATGTTACAATTTCAATTGCAAGTGGCATAGAATCCATTTTTAAATCTATACACCAAAATCTTAGAAATGTAGTGAGAAATTAATTCACACCATGGTACATTACCTATTCAAATGTAATTAGTAATTAAATTTGGTTTTTTTAAACTATCAAATAAGTTTTCATATCACTATTGGTATTTACATAATTTGAAAATTTCCTACCTTAAGCCTTGATTGATCGAACCTTAAAGCTCGATCAGGCTTCTAACATGGGTTATATAGGAGCTCGATCGAGGGTTTGTTTAAACACTTGATCGAGATATTTTTAGGTGCCTCTACAGCTCAATCGAGCATTTAATAGTTGATCGATCAAGAATCCTTTTTTCACCAAAACACGCCCTCGTTTCTCCAAAAAGCGTATCCCAACTCCAATGCTTTGATCCATGAGGGATATATACATAGCCTGTTACCTTGTTTGGCTTCCTGAAAAAAACAATTTCAACATACATGTACACAAAATGGAAAGAGAAACAATTGTCTCTACATCTTAAGTCTCATGAGAACATAACTAGAAAGAGACATTTGTCTCCATAGTTTCGATTTCTTCTCCATTTGCAAAATCAACTACCCATTGAACCAATGGGTAGGACAAGAGTGTATTTATACAGGGTATCAACTTTGGAATTGATTTCACAAACGATATGATAGAAATTGATGTGATTAAAAGACGTACTTACAAACCTAATGTTTGAAAAAAGTGTTTCAAGTCCTAGGATGTTCACTTTAGCCTTCATACTTTCCTAGTCAATAACAAATTTTGAGTCATTAGGGGAATTTTGAGGTCTAAAATGGGCCTCCTAAGGAAATTATAAAATAATAGTGGAAATAATAAAATAAGATTAGATTACACCATCAAATTTTAGAGGGAAAAATAAAAAACTATTTTTTCAACTTGTATTTTCAACTTATCTCCCTATGGGTTTACTCAGATTTCTAACAAAAACACTCATTGGATGCAGAATTTGATTCCTCATTGAAGGAGTGCCCATGTTGCATACTTTTGATGAACCTTTCTACATGAAAAATGAGAAATACATGAAAAACATTATTGCAATCACGCTTTTTCATGTATTTCTCATTTTTTTGTAGTAGGATCCATCGAAAATATGCAACATGGGTACACCTTGGATGAGGAATCAAATTTTGCATCCAATGAGTACTCCTTCTCAAAATTTGAGTAAAACCTTATGGAGATAAGTTGAAAATATGAGTTGAAAAAGTAGTTTTATTATTTTATTATTTTTTAAAATTTTTTACTTTTTTACTCCGAAAATGGTGAATCATCCCACATGGTTTACATCATCATCTTGAATCCTTGAAGAATTCTTCGGCGAAAATCACATGGAGAAATTTTTGTCGACACGTTTCGAACCAACTAGTGTGGTTCATCGTCAAGACAAGTTGAATGAGCAGATCTCGCTATGCACTTTAAATAGATAGGGCAGAATCTCAACTGACTCAGATTTCTCGATAAGGTATCAGCTAAAAAGACAACAGCTAGATTTGACCTGATAACGACTAGTTTGACAATGATAAGGGGTATTATATTAATTTATATTATTTATTTATTTTATTTATATAAAAGAAATTTCAGTTATTAATATAGAATAAATTAATATAATAAGTAAATCATAAAATAAATTAATTACAAATCAATTAATTTTAAATATATTAATAAACTTAAATTAATTTAAATTTTTTTAGAAATGTATACTAGAATAGGTAAAATTAGTAAATCATTAAATAATAATAATGAATAAATAAATAATTTCAAATATATTAATTAACAAGAATAAGAATAAAATTAATCCTGAACTGTTAAATAAAAATATTAGTTAGTTATAATGGCTAGTTTGACCATGATAAGGGGTATATATATATATATATATATATATATATATATATATATAGATAATAAATTAATATAATATACTAAGTAAAACATAAAATAAATTAATTTCAAATATATTAATATATTAATAAAGTAAAATTAATAATAATAATAAATAATTTCAAATATATTAATTAATAAAATTAATTTTATCAATTAATATATTTGAAATTATTTATTATTATTATTATTATTATTATTATTATTAATTTTACTTTATTAATATATTAATATATTTGAAATTAATTTATTTTATGTTTTACTTAGTATATATATATATATATATATATATATATATATATATATATATATATATATATATATACCCCTTATCATGGTCAAACTAGCCATTATAACTAACTAATATTTTTATTTAACAGTTCAAGATTAATTTTATTCTTATTCTTGTTAATTAATATATTTGAAATTATTTATTTATTCATTATTATTATTTAATGATTTACTAATTTTACCTATTCTAGTATACATTTCTAACAATTTTTAAATTAATTTAGGTTTATTAATATATTTAAAATTAATTGATTTTATGATTTACTTATTATATTAATTTATTCTATATTAATAACTGAAATTTCTTTTATATAAATAAAATAAATAAATAATATAAATTAATATAATACCCCTTATCATGGTCAAACTAGTCGTTATCAGGTCAAATCTAGCTGTTGTCTTTTGAGCTGTTACCTTATCGAGAAATCTGAGTCAGTTGAGATTCTGCCCTATCTATTTAAAGTGCATAGCCAAATCTGCTCATTCAACTTGTCCTGACGATGAACCACACTGGTTGGTTCAAAACGTGTCGACAAAAAACTCTCCATGTGATTTTCGCCGAAGAATTCTTCAAAAATTTGATATGGATCACAGAAGTCTCAATTCAATCTTCAATCCTGTTGGTTATTATAAAGTTTATTTTGGTTGAACATTTTTCTTAGAAGGCCCATTTTAGACCTCAAAATTTCCCTAATGCACCCATAACTTGTAGTCTAGACATGCCTTTTTTTCAGAGTTAGCTCCAGAAGAAACCATAATGTTGCAAACTTAAAATTGCTATTCGAACATATACCAAGAGAGTGACGAAAACGAATACATTGGGAGTGGCTAAAGTATAAAACTATCCCAATGTTGCACCGAGGGGGTTAGCCTTGGCTAGTCCCATTAAAATAACCCTAAGTAGATTCATAATAAATTTCAGGTATGATTGGCACACTAGATTTCTTGGGCCTAGATCTCACTTATATGCATGTGCAAATGCAACAACATTTCTTGCACACCTTTTTAGTGTGATATCCTTGTCTTGGAAAACACTAAGATCCTAAGCATGCTAAACTCTAGCAACCAAAAGTCACAAGAGAGCTTTGAAGGATGTAACCTATTTCTCCTACCACTTGAACCTTGAAACTTCTCTAAGGGAAAAGCACCCCCATCTCGACTTTATATTAAAAATATATGATAAGAGAGAAACTACATGAGCCACATAATTTCACTGTAAAAAATATGTCTGGAATATTTATCATGGGATTTGTATAGGGGATATTGATTTGTCCCTTTCCATCCCCACTTTTGTGTCTTGTCCCAAGTAAGAAATTTATTGGAAAGGTTTATCCAAGCTATCAACCTTACTTTTAGAGAAACATATATAACTCGTAACACCTTCCACCACCAACATTTATGTTCAAAGAAATGATCTTCACACCAAGACTTATATCCCAATTTTTTTGTGAAAGAATTGGTACAAACAATCTTGAACCAAGGTATCGAATTAAGCATCAAGTCGTGTAGGGAGATAGAGTTCTCTAAGTGTAGGTCCATGTATTTATCCCATGCCAAAACATAAGGTCTCAACAATCCAAAATCTTTATTAGACTTCTATCTAAGATTCCATTAGAGTTGAGGCTCCTAGTCTTTAACGTTCGCTAAGTAGTCTATATTTGAATACTTGAGTTCATATAGCAAAGAAGTTGATTTCTTGTAATCATTGCCTACACCAAAACAAGGGTTGAGGCCTAAGCAGACCTACCGCTCATCACCCACACGCTTGGTGGCCCATTTTCCAACTAAGGGAAAATCTTGAAAGAAAGTTTTCAAAACAATTGATGCATTTAAATACTTATTTGGGACTTTAAACAAATCAACTAGTGACATTCCAAGGAGATATTTTTCTTTAAATGTCTTGTATCATAGAGAATTCTCCTTTATAAGAGGCCACAATTTTTTGCTAACTAGAGCTTGAGAAAAGATAGTTGAATCTTTCATGCCCCATCCTCCAAGCTCCTTTGAAGCTTCTAGCCTAAACCATTTTACAAGGAGGATACCTTGATGCTATTGGCACCTTACCAAAGAAACTGGAAGTTGGTCTTTCTGATCAAATTTAAGACACCTTTTGATACAACCACTATTGAATTCCAGTAAATGAAGATGCTTTCCAAAATTGATTTTAATAACACAAGCCTTCCTCCTGTAAAGAGAAACAATTTTACCAAAACACAAGGTGGGCTTCCGATTTTTAAAGCATCCACATCTAGCTTACATTATGATATTTATTTGGCTTAATTAGAATCCCAAATATTTGAAACCATCAGCCATATTTTTAATAGGAAATGGGAATAGTTCCTAAAATAGGGAGAGGGAAGCCTCCAAAAACTCATTGTAAATAATGCAATACTTGTTTACATTTATCTACATACCTATTTCCATGCAAAAATGGTCTAGGGAACCTTTGAGAAAAAAAAACACTTATGTCCCCCAATATGCAGGTTAGGATGTCATCAACAAATAAAAAGTGGGTAAATGCCACCCCTTCAAACAATTTTATCCCATGAATGTGTCCATAGGATCTAAGTTCACTAATCAACCTACTAAAGGCTTTCGTAATGTTTAAGAAAAGTAGTGGGGATAGTGGGTAGCCCTAGCAATTATCTTTTGAAGCTTGGAGCAACTATAATGTGGATCCATTGATTAAGACAACAAAAGAAGTCAAATATATATAACCCATAATCAAATTAACAACTTGGAGGGAAAACCCCATCTGTAAAAGTACCAGGTCAAGGAAAGTCCAATTGACCTTGTCGTAGGCCATAGATAGATCCAATTTAACAATAGTTGATCATGAATTTGGGGTTTTCATTGAATGAAAAACCTCTTAAGCAAAGGATACAATATCATGGATATTCTTGTTGTGGAGGACCCTGAACTATTCCTCAAAAATGAAAGAACTCAGAAAAAGATTTAATTGTTTGGCTAAGATTTTGGAAATAAGCTTATAATTAAGATTGCAACAAGTAGTGGGTCAAAAATAATAAAAAGGACCTTATCGTGTTTTTAGGATTAAACACAAGAAATAAGAGTTTAGGGAACCTAGAACTTTCCCAAAGGATTGTGATTCACGAACTGTGGTCAAGAGGTCATCCTTTCGAATCTCATAAAAACCTAGATAAAACTCCACAAGAAAACCATGTAGCCTAGGGCTCTAGTATTTTTTCATTTTCGAAAGTGTTGTTAGGACTTTCTATTTTGAGACTACTTTCATCAGAAACATATTAATCTAATCTAAAACCACCATGGCAAATTTTGAAACCACATGTAGTATTTTTTTAATGGGGAAACTCAAAGGTGGTTTGAAGAGGTCATGCAAATGGCTAACTGATGCAGCCCAGGCTGCCCAGGCCGCTCCTACCAGGATCCTTCGACCACCATGCATATAAAAGCTTATTTCCTGATGTTGAATCTCATGATTTATAAAAACCATGCTTGTCTATCACACAGTACTATAAAAAACATAATTGTTAACACACAGTGCTCTTCCTGAATTCTTTAAAGAAACATATAATTGACGGTCTTACGCGACATAATCAATATGTATATGCTACTATATACCCACGGCATCCTCTTTGCCATCAGCGATAAGTATAGGTTAGATTTTACCATAGACAAAGGCTCTGATATAATGGTTGATGACTATATATATCTCCGCCCTTCTCTATACGGTTCGGCCGATGCGGATACAACTTGGCGATCGCTCAAACAGTATTCTTCTCAACGGACCGGTACAATTGGATATAGCCTTCTAACATGTCGACAGTTCTGCTTTTCACCGGTCGGTTCAATTGGCTGCTTCCCACTTCCGATATGACGGCCTGTCGGGATATTTTGTCACAGTTTATATATGGTCGGCTTCCAAATTCGGAACTTTGTTACGCTGTGGCTCCGAGAGGCTTTGTAAGCCGAGCACATAGTTACCATTTCAAAAGGCCTCCCCACGCTAATACAGTCTCGGACCGATATGGTTGAAAACTTCAATTATAAAGTCTCGGTCTGCTACAGCCACTTAATGAAACTCGCAGTGGTTCTTGCTATAACCAGAATACACATATAAACTTCCAGGTATGAAATTCAAGAATAAACTGAGATGGAGATTCAAGAATTCTACGAGGGCAAGATTCGATTCAAGGCGGTATGTCTTCAGAAAAACACCTGCGTAACTGTAATATCCAAGGCAATGTATCATCACACGCAAGGCCGCGGATTCAATAATTAATACGCACAGCAACTGCGCGTTGAGAAACGAAAGGCTAATGCGTATTCAATAATTAACACATACAACAATTGCGCATTGAGAAAAATAGAACCATCAGCACCCATGTGATTTCAACATTATATAACATCGATTTCTGCCATCATGCACAGAACCATATCTCATAATTCATTACGGCAATCATGTTCATACAGAACTGAATTAACATACTCATATATACATAAAACAAGCATTCACAAAAGTTCTATTCATGGCCAGATAGGCAAATCGATGGCCCTTTTACAAACTGCCCGAAGGCTCCCAAGGAGAACCCTTGCTCACTCCTCACACTCACTCCTCACACACCCAATGCCTTTGAGGCTTCCTAATTTATTAAACTTAGCATGATCTAAAAATCCTAAAATCACTCAACTAAATCTCATGCAATGCATACATATGGCAAAAGCATCCCTTCAGCTTTATTCTGTCTTTTTCCCTTGTTCTAAAATAGAAAATCTTTCCTTATCACTTAATGGTCCATATCCATTCCTTTTGTGCCTAAAAGCTCTCCTAGTTTTATTTATTTTGAAAATATCTAAGTAACTTGGAATTTAGGAAACTAATTCCACAATTGCATGACCCCTATGTCTATTATTTACAATAATTTCCCTTTGGGCTGAATGCTCCCGCATCATACTCCCAAGGTAGAAAAATTTCATGATCTCCTGATCATGTGTTTAGCTCTATGTTTGCCTGGATCCCATATCTTGTACTGTAATTTTCCATTTGCCGCTGCTTCTGTCTGTTGTTCTTCTCCAGGTCTCCACACTTTATGCTGCTTTGCTCCATTAGCTGTACTCTTGTAATTTTCTGTTGTCTTCCTCTTGCTGCTTCTACTACTTCTCTTCTTTGCTGATGTCTTTTTCTGAGACACTTTCAACATGATTCTTCTGATTAATTCAATTTCCTTGTCCAATAAATCTTCAAGCTGCTGATTTCTTGCTTCTATGCTGGTCTCTGTTCTGACTGCCACCCGATCATCCACCCCCTCTTGCCTTCTGGAACAGAGAACTTCTTTTCCCTTCAATTGACTGTTGAGCTGAGTCAAATGTTTCTCAGCACCGGCGACCATACCTGCATTCACAGAACACATGTTAAAATTAAAATCACAAGGCATCAGTGCCTTACTTCCCTCTGCCAGCATCTCAGTATGCTGTTCCATCCCAATCAGCACATCAGTATGCTGATTCTCTCTGCCCAAAGAATTCTCTAAAGAACTCTCAAGACTATCAACCAGTCTTTCTCTCATACCATCTGTTTCCATGATGTCTTTCTCCTCTCGTTCACTATACTGAACTCTTTCATATGCTGCAATCTCCTTGTCATACTCTGGATTCTCCAACAAATATTCTAATAATGCAATTTCTCTGTAGCATTGCTGAAGCATATCGTCATCACCTGCATTCATACATAAACTTCCAGTTTTAACAGACTCAATTGTTGCTTCACTTATCCGTGCTACAGACTGATCCACTTCTTCTGCATCCATACGAGCTTCCTCTTGTACTGTAACAGTCGCACAAGGTTGCACATCCTCCTCAGTAAAACCTGTAATCACATCACAATTGTCAGCTACAAAAATACATGGTTTTACATTATCCATCTGATCTGGATTTGCCCAATAACTCAAGAAATCATCAATGATCTTCTCCTCTATCTTCATTTCCTCCTGTGATCTTGTTATCTCAGCATCGATCTGAACAGTCTTCAGATTCAACTCTTCTTGAACAAACTTCAAAATTTGCTCATCTTCATGTATTGTATCTGCAAACATACACAATTCATTAGTTTTAAAACCACAAGACTTTTCAGTCTTGACTGCTTCCTTCAACATTTTTCTTTTAATATATCTGCATGTGGGAATTTCAAACTCCAACTCTGGCGCAAGAACTCTAAGTCCCTTTTTCAACAAGGCAATCACAATTTGCCTCAACCTCCTCTGCAACTGTCGCCAAATCACTCTCTTTCCCTTCAGTGGAAAGATCCATTTTCCTTTCCGATTTTCCCGCTCTTGTAGCCATTTTTCTAGTACCTTCAATTGTACCTTTATCTCTGCAATCTCTCTTTTTCGAACCTCTGCAGTCATTTCATCTCTGTGGCATTTCTATGAACCTCTTCTTCCTCTAGAAAAACTCTCTCTGCCTCTGGCAGACTGCTTCCTCATAAGTTTTCTATTCACCATGAGTTGTACTAGCCAGATAAAATTCGAACCTGGACCTGTGGGTTATGGCCCACAAGCCTAAACGGAAGCGCTTAAACTGAAAATCTTTTAACTCATCGACGTGGACCTTTATAAATCGTGCCATCCATACATAATCATTGCAAACTTTCAAAATTAATCCAATCCTCCCAATATTGGAGGACCCCAAAAACCACGAAATTAATCCTCCAGCTCACGTTCAGTGGTCCGGGGATCCAAACTGCCAACATACACGCGAGACATGGCTTAAAAAGAGTTTAAATCACTGAATATACGCTATTCTTTAGACTAGTCCTTTGAAAATGCTCGCAGAACAGGAGCTAAAAAAACCCTGAAACTGCATTACTAGAATTCCAAATACCCGCACAGATTAGATGGAACTGAATTTACTCAAATCATTCATCGACGAGGAATATATATATAGAGGGAAAGACGGGATCAAGAGCGATTTCAGAGCCTTCATTCACGCAATTCTTGCACGAGCTCCATCTGAGCACGAGATTTAATTTATTTATAAAATACACAGGCATACACAACCACATAAACAAATAAAAAAATATTTTAGATCGCCATTGATCCACGGGTGATCGATAGTCGATCAGCAAACTTACGACGCAGAATTAACTTAACACACACCGGCATACACAACAATAGAACGTATTTTCATACATTAGACAGAACAATTACATACTAAGGCCTCTCAGCCTTAGAAATGAGCTCTCGCTCGACTACATCTTGCCACTCACAAATTACCTCACAAATAACATATCCATTACATGCCTATCGCATTACATTTATATAAGAAGTCTTGAGAAGGATTGATCCTATCCTCTCCTGCTTTCCTCCAACAAAAGATGCATGCATGCTTTAAATCTGCTTTAAGTCTGCTTTATCCTCTTTAAATCTATCTTTTCTGCTTTAAGGCAGACTTTCCTCTGTTCTCATCCTCTCATCCACGTTTGCTCCTGAGTGCTCCAGCATCAGACTCCCCAGGCACAAAAATTTATGACCTCCTGGTCATATGCTTCTGGTCTTTGTAATAACTTTAACTTGTGAGCTGCAATATACCTCTTCAACAGCAAGTCCTCCTTGCTGCATCTTACCTCACCAATCCTTTCCTCCGGATCTGGTCTTTTGGTAAACCCTCTAGGCTATTGCAATCTTCTCACCTTCTTCTGCAATCTTCTCACTTTCCTCTGCTGCTACCTACACAAAATATAAAGACCATACATACTTTATCAAGAACTGTACCTCCTTCCGCAGAATCTTTTTCTCGCTCTGATACCAACTGATGGGAATAGAATTTGGGGGTTGCCGAAAATCCCAATTCCCAGATAAAATTCGAACCTGGACTTGTGGGTTATGGCCCACAAGCCTAAACAGAAGCGCTTAAACTGAAAATCTTTTAACTCATCGACGTGAACCTTTATAAATCGTGCCATCCATACATAATCATTGCAAACTTTCAAAATTAATCCAATCCTCCCAACATTGGAGGACCCCAAAAACCACGAAATTAATCCTCCAGCTCACGTTCAGTGGTCCGGGGATCCAAACTGCCAACATACACACGAGACATGGCTTAAAAAGAGTTTAAATCACTGAATATATGTTGTTCTTCAGACTAGTCCTTTGAAAATGCTCGCAGAACGGTAGCTGAAAAAACCCTGAAACTGCATTACCAGAATTCCAAATACCCACACAGATTAGATGGAACTGAATTTACTCAAATCATTCATCGACGAGGAATATATATATAGAGGGAAAGACGGGATCAAGAGCGATTTCAGAGCCTTCATTCACGCAATTCTTGCACGAGCTCCATCTGAGCACGAGATTTAATTTATTTATAAAATACACAGGCATAGACAACCACATAAACAGATAAAAAAATATTTTAGATCGCCATCGATCCACGGGTGATCGATAGTCGATCAGCAAACTTACGACGCAGAATTAACTTAACACACACCGGCATACACAACAATAGAACATATTTTCATACATTAGACAGAACAATTACATACTAAGGCCTCTCAGCCTTAGAAGTGAGCTCTCGCTTGACTACATCTTGCCACTCACAAATAACATATCCATTACATGCCTATCACATTACATTTATATAAGAAGTCTTGAGAAGGATTGATCCTATCCTCTCCTGCTTTCCTCCAACAAAAGATGCATGCATGCTTTAAATCTGCTTTAAGTCTGCTTTATCCGCTTTAAATCTATCTTTTCTGCTTTAAGGCAGACTTTCCTCTGTTCTCATCCTCTCATCCACGTTTGCTGCTGAGTGCTCCAGCATCACTAACCCCCGCCACAACTTTATCTAAAAATGTATGGATGATGGATCCATTGGAATCATGGATGCCCTAGATGGTATTTACTAGTTTCCTTGAATTGTAATACTAATGAAAAATCTTAGTCTTATTGTCCCCCAAAGCAAGAAAGATGGCTTTGCTTTTTAATCTCCAACATTCTTCCTCCTCCAGCAATGGAGTATGTATTTATTCTTAAAGGGACTTAAGTAGGCTCAACTAGTCAAAGGATATAGAGTTGACATCCATATGGGAGTAGTGATATATCAACTTCTCCACTTGGATAAAATGTGCATATGGTTTCCTATAATGTTGATTGGCCCACACCCTAGATTCCTACTTGATAGTGGAGATTTTTTTTTAGAATTGTTCTATGTACAAAGAAGAGGAAGACTGATAGAGTGTACTCTAGTGGATCTTCACCATATCCTATTAATCTTCTTAGTTTAACTAGGATGGGTTAAAATGGAAGGGGATAAGATTTGACCCATCCCAGAGATCCATGCATAATGTGACCATCTATGGTCCTATAAGCCCCCGCAAACACAATGAAGATTTGAAAGATAAACCTAAATTCATCATGGATTGTAATGCTAAAAGTTCAAGCCTTTTTTATACCTCACCACCACTAGAGTGACAATTCGTCCAAGTCAAAGATAATATTATTGGTTCAATATCTAGAAGATGATTTTGTACCATCCATTTAGTGAAAAAACTATATAGGGGATTCAACCAAGGAGAATACCTACAACCTTCCTAAAGTTCCAAAGTAAAATTGATATTCCATCAACAATGACACGTTGATCCTAAAAAGCACCTACAGAGGCTAAGTCCTCCAAAAAGTATTCTTGATTGGCATATTTCACATAAATATTAATAAATGAAATGGGAGAAACAAAGTTTTTATAGAGAAAATTAACAATATGGACGAGGGGAGGGAAGAAGAAATGATAGCCTTGAAATTTCAATTCCACCAAGTTATCAAACCCTTAGGAGACATGTCTGAGTCAACGTGATAAAAAGACCAGTCCTTTAAAAACTCTTCAATTAAATGGTTCACCTTCATGCCAGAACACATAGTTTCTTGTATCATTAAGATATCAAGTTTGGTGGAAGCTATTAATATTTTGAGGGTATATCTTTTCTAGGCACCCCCAATTCCCCTTGAATTATATGCGAGGATTATCATAGAGCACCCTTGGTCAGGGATAACTTTACTATAAGGGCCCTAGAAATAGAAACTTGTTTACCTTCAAGAATTTCCCATTTGGATCTCTCATTGATTTCTGCAAAGCTGAATTCCTACAAGCCAGATAAAAAGTAGGAGGGTGCATCATAAGGTGCTCATTAGATGAAAAAATGATAGAAGGATTCTTCCTAGGCTAGAGAACATAGCTCCATTTTTTCTCCGAAGGACGGGGAAGGGAATAAGAAGGGGAGAGTGATAGGGGGGAATATGGATGAAAAGACAAAGGGATCCATAGAGGAGCTAAGGAAAGGCTATCTGAAAGAAAGGATACCAAAGGAGGGGAAGAATAGGCACTACTAGGATGGAGGGAGAAAATCTTGAGAGAGACAGCGAGGGAGAAACAAATGATGGAGGGAATAAGAGGCAATGATTTCTCGACTGATTTATTGACAGAAGGTATATATGTTGAAGAACTGGTCATACCAAGGCTTGTAGCAATCCCCTAAGGAGCCTTACTGGCCTTTTCGTGAGAAGTGAAATGCTCCATAGATAAATCATGACCCACTCTAATAGGGCCCTAACAAGGGAAATATTTTGTAATGTGTTTGACTTCATGATAATGATGAAACCTAAAAGGAATCCTCGAACAATCCACTTTTTGTACCTAAACTGATATTTCCAAGTAAATCTCCACATTAGTAATAATACCACTCCCGAAAGTATACAACTACTTAGATTTGTACAATTGTACAATCCTCATTCCACTGCCACCCCTCTTCCACACTCATGGAAGAACCAATTTTTTTTTATTGATGGTATTAGATACCACCAACATGTAGAGGATCTCCCTGATGTGATGTCCTAATTAGACCTCACACCGTTTGGTGTACAAGTCCCATTTGACTTTATGGTCGAACCACCATTGTAAAAATTTTAGAGGTATGCCTTGGTTATAACACATACACAAGAGAACAAAAACACCTCTTTTGGGAAGGAAGTATGTAAGCTTTGTGTGACACAAAATATAAGATGTACAAGGAACTTCCATAACTAGTAAAGGGAAATGATCCTCCAATTAGGGAAGTAATAGTACTATCCCAAGGGAGACCTAGGAGTGAAGAGAACAACTTGTTGATTTACATGCAAATTAGTTCACAAGATAAGAAACAATCATGAAAACATAACAACGCTCATTCAACAATATCCATATCTAATAAATGAAATAGTTCATTGATCTTAGTATGTAATTAAGCTAACATATACCACAAACATAACAAGAATAGTCTTACTACATCCACAATACGTGCATGAAGAATTTTTAGCTCATAGAACTTCTGATTATAAATGAAATATTCCAGGTACACCGTGACATAGGTGAAACACAAGATCCATTAGTGGAAGATGAAGCCACAACTTTCTTATCCAAATAATGAATTATCTCCTATGCACTACAAGAGAAGCCAAGAAAAGACTCTAAGAATCCAAGCCCTTTCCTTGAGTTATGAGGAGCTATCAATAATAAATGACAATGAATTTTGAGTTTCCTCACAAATATTTAACTTATGTGACCTATGGGCTTCCATAAAACCGTTCACATTCTATACATGATCTTTTACATTCCACATATGTCTCATGGAAATTGTTACATACAACTTACTATAAAAGACAAAATTCATGTAAGATAATGGTTATATGAGATGAAACTACTAATAGGAAAAAATGTTATCAAATTGATAAGTGATTTGCTTCCTCATAGAGCTCATTGGTAATGTATGTATGCCATGCTCTGAACTCTGTAGAGATGAATTTGATCTAAACTGGAAAGTCCACTGCATACTACATCTTCACCTCTAGTATTTTTGTCAATATGTTATGGGCGCTTGATTGTACAATATTCCATAGCCATGACGGTTTCATGTGACCTATGACAGGTGTGATGGCATATTGTAGAATAATATCTTTGGTGATTTCCAAGACTTCTTGTTATGATGCTTGCTTTATTTGTTCTATGTACTGCCTTATTTCTTGAAGGAAGATTTCCTTGCCTCTTACTTCTTCAAGTGATCCTGTAGAAGGCATCCCACATTTCTTTACTAGAGACTAAAAATCATTGTGCATTTGACCATAAGTGACAATGGTGATATCTGACTATTCTCCAAGATGGATGTAGTTTTGATGATGGAGTCCTAGTTGTACTCTATCTATCTTTACGAAAATCCTGTCCTTTCTAACCAATTATTGTGAAACATATGGATATTTGACATTCCAATTCCAAAGTTGATCAACAACTCTATTTGCAGCTTTTAGGAGCTTAAATACTTCTCGTGCTTTCTTATGAATGCCAACAAGAGGCACCATTAATTTTGTAGAAGTATCATTTCATAATATAATTTCTCCATGGTATCCTGCATTGGCCCTAATTCCTCCTATATGGTTGATTGCCATTCTGTCGTCTTGAAGTTGTGGGAAGATAGTCACTAGTTTACTAGAGTGAGATGTTTCACTTGTTGTTTTACTGCAATCAACTATTTCAACAGTCGTTCATTCTCATTCAATAGATACCTCTGAGTTGTCATGTTTTGTTGTAGCAAAAAAAACATTAGCCGCCACAATTTCTCAAGGATTTCGTCTAGTATTAGCAATTATCACCTTTTTTGTGGACACACAGAGTGGGTTCTGAGGATCATTTGGGAAGTATCTTCAACTTTACTAAATGATCCTTTTCTTGATTTGATAAAAAATGACATTACACACATCCATGACTCTGTCTTTAGGTGGAGGTGTTATTATCATTTAATCAAATGGGAGATGATCACATGTAAGATGAGGTCCTACCAGAGAACCAAGCTCATCATATATTTGTTGGATGGTATCATATTCCTACAACAATTCCTCTATTTCTTGATTAAATTATTCTTCCTCCAACCTCTATTTTTCTTCCTCCTCTTATGAATTCATTTTTCATTCTTCTTCTACTCTCCTTCTCTCCTCTTTTTCTTCTATTTTTTTAGAAACTTTTCTTGCTTCCTCTTCTCCTCTTCCCCTTGTTGTATATTTTCCTCTAATTCTCTCCTTTCTTATTTAGCTTGAATAGCTCCCTTATTCAAAGGATCAACTTTCCATCTCCTACTACTTTCTCTTGTCACATCATCCTTGATGTTTTCCCTGGGAGCTACACTCTTTCCTTGATCAGTTGTTTTTTGTGCCTCCTCTCCATGTATGTATTGAGTTGGTGTAACTTGGGGGAAAATGACATCAATTCCTAGAATTTTCTTTCTTACTACATTATAACAGTTCTTCACCTTCTTATATTTTGCAGTAGACATTTATTAATATCCTCAATTGAAACCAATCCTTTCACAATGTTTCCTACACACTCTTTTGGGGTCATATCTATGAAAGTCCTTGACTACAAAGTGCAAGCAATCCAAATCTTATATTTTTCCCTCTGGCACCTTATGTCTCTTTAGCTCATACAATTTGATTCTAAAATGGAAAATGGGCCACGGGGATTTCTTCCTACTGTGAAGGAATCTTGACAACTCTTTATTCAACTAATAAGCCACTTCTTGGAATACCACCTTATTAGTTACATATCGCAGCATGATATGAGGATAAATCTGACATCCAAAGAATGAGATGTATGTACCTTCACACGTAGAAAACCAATTTGTGATATCATGTAGTCATTCCTTCTCCTAGCCGATCATGCAAGGAGGATCAATCTGTTGAAAATAGCAACAAGAAATGTTAAAAATAGAATCTAGAAAATCCAATTTAATTTGTTCTTGAATTAAATTGTGAATTAAAATTGTAAAAATTTTCTCATAACAACTTTTAATAGTTAACTAAGTAAAGTTGACTTAGTTAACTTAGGAATTTCGAGTTTGAAGTCTTTTGGAAGTCATGTATATGTTCTCCCTATGTTTTAGGTGTCTAAGATGAGTTTAATTGTGAGTTGTAATTAGATAACTGAGTTTACTAAGTTATGTTTAGTTAAATTAATTGTAATTGTTTGTGGAAATAAGAGGATTAACCGTCAATTGGTGCACTCGTGCAACCAAAAGTGTCACTCTAGTTAACTGAATATTCCCTCATTAGAAACTCATGCATGTCGATTCCGAGAAAGACCTAGTTGCGACTACAGTGCAAGGATAATGTACTATCAATTGTGTGATTTACTCAGTTGTATATATCATGCATGCAAGTAGTGAAGGACCTATGTTTGGATTGTGCTATTTTGCAGGAATTAATTCCCTTTAAATATGGGTTATGCATCCTAGGAATTACGCAAGAGATTAGGGGCTTGGAGAGCTATTGAATAGGCTAAGCGTTGGCCAGGAGATAGCTTATGAGCTAAGAGAGTTGATCATACTTGTGCAAAATTGTTCTAGTGAGAACATGCTTTGTATATTCACTTATATTTCTGATATATGCAATACAGATAGGAGGTTTTGAGAAGTGGATTTCTCTAGATACACCTTATGTTATGTGCCATTGACTTATGTTCTTCTTATTCATATTGTTTTCATTGATCTATTGGCTTCCGCTAGTTGAAAGTAGAAGTATATTCCTCCCTTGTTCTTTAGTACATTGCATGAGCTTGTGAATCTACAGGAAATTCTACACAATCTCATATATCATATGGAATATGACTGTGAAGAAATTCTCTACCAACCTGTCATATGAAACTTTGAAACTCAAATCTGAGAACACCCTATAGTGGAAGTAATCTAGAAACTTATCCTGTGGGTTCTAGTTCCAATACATTCATGGGAATGCATATTGCGCACATATCCCATCCAATAGAAATGCAAACATGTAGAACTCTGGTGCCTAGTTTGACCTAAAATATGCTTTAGCCTACCCAATGTGACATTGCAACTCAAAAGAAAGTATATTTTCCCAATTGAAGACCTTTCCACGGGTGCCCACCATGTTGAGCATATATATCCAATTCTTTTCAAATACTTTAGCGTTCTTTCACCCATGTAGCCTACAACACATAAAAACAAGATAGTGATACACATATTTGAGAATCTTGTTTGGGTAAATTGCAAATTGACAGTGTCGAAACTTAGCAGGTTCTCGACACCAAGATTTAATAATATCACTTGTGTCAAGATTAACCCATATCATGTAAAATTTTACACTCACATACTCTGTGGGATTTTACATCTTATAATAGGTTTGCATGTCTTCTCCATAATAGGCGGTGAGATGATGATCACTTTCACTATGAAGCACTAGAATATGATCATCCATGTGTGTAAGAATCCATTCAATCACTTCTGCACGAGGAATGACTAGGAATCTGTATGCAATCTTGTGTATCCTAGATGACTTGATATTAATGCGTAGCTGCAAATCTTCCAAGTTTTCAAATGTTTTTTTTGCATGAATGTGTATTTGATGTGTTTCCATGTGACCTCAGTAGACTTATCCATGAAGCACTGTGTATTTGCAAAAATAGGAACTGTAGGCGTTATAACTTGTACTACTTCTTCAAGGCTTGGTTCTGAAGATTCTTTGGAGTCCACTCGAAGTGTAGTGGGAGGAATTGTTCCAACAGATGAGGAAAGAATATTGAGACTAGTAACTTGAACACCTTTATGCAGAAGTCAATGGTATGTGATTGGGAAATCATTCTTTGTGATTTCATTGAGGCTAGTGTTGTGTTCTTGTGTTGGTTGACTAGTGAAGTCTTAGTGGATATTTGGTTCACTTAGTTCTTGTTGAGTAGGCTGATAAACCTCTAAGTGCTTGTTAGAAAAGTTGATAAACCACTTAGATCTTGTTGAATGATCTTATACATAATTAGGCATGAGGCAAGTTGAGCCATGGAGGTGCTTGCTAAAAAGGTATGGCAAACTACAAAGTGCTTGCAGAGGAAGATGATAACCCACTTAGTTATTTCCATGTAAGATGAGAAACCACCTAGACAGTGAAATCGAGACTCCTACAATGCTTTCCTTGAAACTCCAACCACCTATATAGTGTATTCAATCTCTTGGAACTGAGGAGAACTTCAACTAAGCTTTGGGTGGATCCTTGTGATTTATTTTAATAATGAAGAGTGTTATTGGTCTACCGCCAAAGAGTAGTTGATAAACCACCTGGACAATGGAATCCTCCTCTTCCTTATTTTTTTAACTAAATCTTAGTGGGAAATTCCCTTGAGAAAATCACTCCTCAGACTCTGAATCCAACTCGTGGTCAACAATAAGAAATATTGTAGTGTATCTAGCTTATGGTTGGGTGGAGGGTTGAGGTCTCTCCTTTAGTTGCCAACCATTCAAGTTAGATAGATAAGTATATTTACTTGTGCCCATTTATATTGTGGATGATTAACAAGTTCTGATATGTGATACACAAGTGTATAGATTAGCATTACCTATGGAATGTTGTTAAGATCTTTGTATGTTCATGGTGAATTCTTTCCTTTACATGTGTTCACGGTTATGTTGAAGTTCTAGAGCATGTATTGATGTTATCTTTATGAAGTACACAACAATTCACATGAATATGCATGGTTTCTTAATGTCTCTCAATTAATATGTTATGGCATGTGATTTCAATTATTTGATATGTTATGAATATCATGGCGAACTGCTTTGTTTAAGACGGCATGCTTGCTTAATGGAGACTTAGCCAGGACTTATATCCACTTGTTTCAAGAACAATATGAGCATTTTATGGTTATGTATGCCTGTATAATGTTGTAGTGTCTTGAGCTTTCTAGAGGAAGCATTGTATGTGATTTCCTATGAAATATGGTTTTTTAAGCCATTTCTTACCTTTAATCAGAATTTCATATAAGGCAGGTCTATTAGAACCATAAATCCTACCATGGTTATAGTGTATTACTTGGAAGGTCAAGGTTTAGACATAGGCATTCATTTCTAGTGATTAATGTTCTGGGAAATGCCTTGCCTTAAAGATATTCTAGTATAAATCCCTTACATTTTTGCTTTGGTAAAAAAATTTCATTTATATCTGGGGTCGAATGGTTCATGGATGAATCATGTATCTAGGCTGGATATCATTTTCAACTCCCAAACACCAATTCCATCCAGACATGCGAAGGAGGTAGATGTTTATAGGATTGGCAGATGTATGTAATAAATCTAGGCATTCGACTAGTCATTTCTTATGCATAATTAGAAAAAAGGACCAAATGTGGGATGGTACAAATTCCATAGTAAATTTTTTTGGAAGTAATATTTGGTGTGGGCCATTGTTGGGTGAAAATATTTATGTGAGGATATATTTCCATAAGTGAAGGAAGCATATGGTATATAGGACATACGATGGTGGACACTTGTGCACTTTAGAAATAAGTTGAATCATTATCGAACTGGATTTTGTAGAAGTGTAGATTAAATGGGGCAGGCCCCATTTGGAGGAATATAGGCATCTGGAATTCCTTGTGAGAAGGTATTTTATTTAGAATCTAGGAGATAGGATAGGGTTTGAGTTGGGAACTTTTGCAAAGTCTTGGATGGGACCTAAACCAAATATTCTATGAAGGTGTGTGTGATTCAGTGGTCTAAGGGATCAAGGATTGTGCCAATAATGTATAAGGTGTGCATCCTAGATTTCCATTGGGATCGAACATAAATAGAATTAGTCACATAACTTTACAAGGGAGAGCCTAGTGGGACCTATGACTCTGGCTTATGTGTCAAGTGCTAATGGGATTAATCAACATCTACCTGGGAACCATGTAGATGCCATTAGACAAATGAAATACCAGAGTTGACATGGTAGGTCCACACAAGTCAGATGTGGATTTCGCATGGTCGTACTTATTGACGTTGCAAAAACTAATTAGTTTCAATTCAAATGGGAATAAATCTTGGTCTAGGAGTCAGATTAAGATCAATTTTATACCACTAGAAAGCTCTTGACGATCCAAATATGATGGTGATATCAAAAATTAATTCTACAAACTTTGGAGAAGAAGGATTTTTAGTAACCCCATCTTCATAATAGACTTTGGAGGTCGAATTAATTCATAAGTAACACCCTCCAAAACCTGAGATGGTTGAAGGGGGTAGGAGGGAGAATTACAGATTCTGGATAAAAGTTCATAATCTATTTGTATAACTCTATCAAGAATGCATTGTAAATCTAGTATGTTGTCACACATTTAGTGGTCAGATGCATTAACCACTTCATCAAAATGGACACCCCGTCACAATTTTCATTCAGGAAGGTATCCACATCTATGATCTTAAAACCCCTAGTTGATGTAGGGAGTCTTAGCATGATTCTAAAGGTGCCAAGAAAGTACTTGGCCAACTTCCTTCAATTCACAACATGATGTTTCACAGAAAACTCTTGGAAGACCATTGAAAAATCTCACAAAAGCTAAAACCTTCAAGAGCACAACTAGCTTTGGCTAAAACCAAAAACTGAACCTTGTGGTCCTTCTGTAGATGCTCATATATCATTGAATACCACTTATATGTCAAGGAACAACGCAATTCCTTATCCTTTTAGATGGTATATTCAATGTGTCTCCACAATGAGGTTCATAACTCTTCCTAGGATCTTCTCTTGATCATTCACCTATCAAATGAAAAACCATCAATAGAGTATCCTTAATAAATGGTTTTGTTTTATATGATCCACATTCATATTTCAAAATCACGTTGCATGATTATCCTTAATAAAGCCTCACCACCCTTGAGATTTTGTATTATCATCAAAGGGACACTTCTAAATACAATGTCAATCAAATTTAAACACAAAATGATGGCACTATGGGTCAAGACATAAATGATACACAAGAAAGGTCAAAGGAAAATGTCCTCTACATTTTTCATGTGAAGTGTGGGAACAAATATTTGAAGTATTAACATCAAGCTTTGAACAACACCCACACTCCACATTTTCCATGTGAAGTGTGGAACACAAGAACATATAATTCATATAAGGTAGTAGGTCTCCCCACTTTGCACCAAACTTCACATGGTGAACAAGGGGAAAAACCCAAAATTTTCAACTTCATATGTGGATTGCAGAATGTGGAGAGTGGGTAAAAGGTCTTGAAAAAGTGGGCTTAAATAATCAACGAATTCTAAACCCTACACTACATATGTAGACTGTGGAATGTGGAAGGAAGACCCAAAAACCCCTTATAGAAATGGAATTCCAACTAAATATCATTAGTATTCCCACTTTCTAAATGGTGGTACAATATCATTATCATGGTGCTACTAAAATGTCAATTTACAAAGTTGTCTGTGGAAAAAGTCCTCCTTTTATCACTTTGTAGTTATTAGGCACATCCATATTTTAGGAAGTGAATAACGTACTTAAGAAGAAAGTGCCCATTCATAGTTAGCTCAAGGATAATTTCATTCTGGCTCAAAATAGAATGAAGCAATAGGAAGACCAACATCAATTGAAACACCTTGCTGAAGAATGAGATTAAGTGATTCTTCATTTCCAATCATCTAAAGAAACATCTCTCAAAGATAAGAACTAAAAAATCTAGTGCTATGGACCTTATTATATCATCTAGTGCACTAGAAAAGACATTTACAAATTGTCTTGTATAGCTCCCTTCAAGATCCATGAAATGTTTCATATGTCTTTCTTGAAGAAGGTCGTATGGCCAAACCACATACTTTAGACTGGCCTTCCCAAACTTGATGAAGGAGGCTCCATTTGTTTACAACTAGAGGAAATATTCGTCAACAAGAGCATCAACTATATCGACACACTTTTTAGGCAGTCCTGATATGGTGGAAAGATACATAAACTAAAGATGCTACTTGAGAGCCAATTGTGATTTTACACTAGTTTCCACACATCTAGGATTGAGGATAGCATTGCGTTTGAAAGAGGTAGGGGGGATTGAGGGCATGCTATAGCCCTACCCTAACCTCTATACTATGCGGCACTTAAGAGTTAGTTAACTAATGTATGATGGCATCTTCATTGAATAAAGTCAAGTAGTTGATGTATTGGTACTTAATGTAAAAAGGTTTCCTCTATTAAGTAAGGCTTTCTAGGTGGTTGGTACTCATTAATGATGAGACCACTACTAGTCAAGGCTTTCCTTGTAAGAAGACTTTTTATAGAGCTAAAGGCTATGTAATATTTTGTTGAGTGTTATTTTCTATTAAAGCTTTATTCATTTAGATGACACCCTCAAAGAGCCCCATGAAAATTATTATCTTACAATTTCTCAATAAAAAAAATTATATTTTCAAATTATATATACATATATATATATAATTCAACATGTTTATTAATTACGTACATGAACTTCCTCCAACAAGTTTTCTCTTTCTATCTAAGAAATTGAAAAGGCTCAAGGTAAACCAAAAATAATGATTACAAATGATTGTGTTCCCCTCTTTCATGATCCCTACCACTCTTATCTAATGGAGTATGAACTCCTTCCATAATATTTTCCACCTTTGTCACATGCTTAAAAGTGATAAGAAAAAATCCACACATCCATTATCGAATACAAATTGTGACATGGGTTAATTGTAACATGACTTAACCAATAATAAGATCAATCTACACTTCAAGCTTTTATGATATAGTTTTTCACTTAGACTTTAGTGAGAACCCCTAATGAGAACCAAAAAGTGCATTAAAAATAATGATAACTAGCACAACCACATTTACCAATGTGGTTGATATACGCTGATAGGAATATATCAAGATATATACAATCACATTTTCCAATGTGGTTGATATACACAGATAGGCTATATCAACCACATTAATAATTATTAGGTGTATTTTTTTAAAAACCAACTATAATTATTATTTGTATTATTATGTATATTTTTTTTAAAAACCAACTATAGAAATAATAACAATCATATTTTTGTCCGCTTGGGGTAGCTCAAGTGGCGATGGCTGTGGAAATGAAGTCTCACTGAACCGAAGATCTTGGGTTCGAATCTTGTGCTACCCTCCCCCCATAACACGGTGAATAGTGGACATGTAAACATGAAAATCGGAGTCCTGCCAAGCTTAACAAAAACAAATAACAATCATATTCTTATATATTTATATATTTATGATTATGATATTAATATTATAATAATAATAATAACTCATAATAATATTAGTAGTATTAATTAATTAATAATAATAATAATAACTCATATTATTATTATTATTATTATTATTATTATTATTATTATTATTATAACTCATAATAATAATAGAAACATTAATTAACAATAATAATAATCTTCATAGCAATAATTATTTTAGTAAATGTGGCTCATATACCCATAAGGCTTCATTTATATCTATGACATAAACCATTGATAATAATAATAATAATAATATTAATAAATTCATTCTTTATAAAATGTAAACAAATAATTACTTATTTTATTAAAAAAAATAAATTTTAATATTGTTTTTAGAAAAAAATAAAAATATTTTTATTTTAGTTTAGTTTATTTTATAAGTTATAGTAAAAATAATAACAATAATAATAATAATAATAATAATCTACTAATAAAAATTAATAAATAATAGTTAAATAGTTAATTATTGTTAAACAATAACAATATTTTCTTAATTAAATAATAATAATATGAATATTAATTAATTAAATAAAAATGTAATAATTAATTCATCTTTACATAATAATAATTAATTCTTTGTCACAATGTGATGTTGGACCATGGTTGACCATGGTTGGCCATGGTCGATTTTCATATTGAGACAACCTTTCTCACAAAGCGACTTTTGAGCATGGTTGACCATGGTTGACTATGATTCACTATGTTTGACCCAAAAGAATAACAAACCATTGGGATTAATACTAAAACCCCAAGATTGTCCATGGTTGACCACGATTGACAATGGCTGACCGTGTTTGATTCTATAAAACATGCTTGACCATGATCAACCATGTGTGCCCATGGTTGACAATGATTCTCCATGATTTCTGTATGGAGACAAGCTTTTTTACAATGCGACATCCCATCATGGTTGGTTATGGTTGTCACTGGTTGACCATAATTGATATTATAAACCCAAGTTAATAATAATCCCAAGGGGTTGATGTTATGAACCCAAGGGAAAAATAAACCTAATGGATTAATACTGAAACCCCGTTGACAATGATTGATCATGATTGATATTATAAACCAAAGGGAATAATAAACTTAAGGGATTGATATTATAAACCCAATGCAATAATAAACCCAAGGGATTAATACTAAAACCCAAAGGGATTATGAACCCAAGGGAATAATATTAAACCCAAAGACCTAAATTATAAACCCAAGGTATAAAAAACCTAAGATAAATATTAAAAAAACTAAAATAAACATGGTTAAGCATGATTGATTTTCATATTAAGGCAATCCTTGTCACATTGCGACATTGGACCATGGTTGACCATGGTTTATTATGGTTAACGATTGTTGAATAACATTAAACCTTAGGAATATGAACCATTAGATCAATAAACCCAAGGGATTTATATTATAAACCCAAGGGAATAATAAACCTAAGGGTTAACAATTATAAACCAAAGGTATAAAACCCTAAGATAAATATTAAAAATACTAAACTAAACATGGTTGAGCATGATTGATTTTCATATTGAGACAATCCTTGTCACAATGTGACATTGGACTACGGTTGACCATTGTTGAATAATATTAAACCCTAGGAATATGAATAATTGCATAAATAAACCCAAGGGATTGATATTATAAACCCAAGGGAATAATAAACTAAAGGCATAAAAATTATAAACCCAAGGTATATAAACCCTAACATCAATATTATAAACCCTAAAATAAACATGGTTGACCATGGTTGATTTCCATATAGAGACAATCATTGTCACAATGCAACGTTGGACCATGGTTAACCATGGTTGACCATGAATTATTTTCACATTGAGACAATCTTTGTGAGAGCACAACGTGGGACCATGGTTAACCATGGTCGATTTCCATATCCATATGGTTTCACCATGGTTGAACATGTTTGGCTATGATTTACCATGGTTTATCATGATTAATATTATAAACCTAATAGATTGATATTATGAACCAAAGGGAATAACAATCCCAAGGGATTATGACACCAAGGGAATAATATTAAACCCAATGGACTAATATTATAAACCCAACGTATATAAACCCTAAGATAAATTTTATAACCACTAAAGTAAACATGATTGACCATGGTTTATTTTCATATTGAGACAATCCTTATCACAATGCCATGTCGGACCATGGTTGATCATGGTTAATTTTCATATCGAGACAATATTTGTCACAATGTGACATTGGACCATGGTTGATGATGGTTGATTTTCATACTAAGACAATTTTTGTCACAACACAATGTTCGAACATGTTTGACCATGATTGACAATGGTTGACCATGTTTAATTCTATAAAACATGGTTGACAATCATCAACCATGGCTGACCATGATTGTCCATGATTGTCATTGACTTTTATATGGAGACAAATTTTGTCATAATGTGAGATCAGACCATGACTGACAATACTTGACTGTGCAATGTGGAAGGAAAACCCAAAAACCCCTTATAAAAATGGAATTCCAACTAAATAACATTAGTATTCCCACTTTCTAAATGGTAGTACAATATTATTATCATGGTGCTACTAAAATCTCAATTTACGAAGTTGTCTATGGAAAAAGTCCTCCTTTTATCACTTTGTAGTTATTAGGCACATCCATATTTTAGGAAGTGAATAACGTACTTAAGAAGAAAGTGCCCATTCATAGTTAGCTCAAGGATAATTTCATTCTGGCTCAAAATAGAATGAAGCAATAGGAAAACCAACATCAATTGAAACACCTTGCTGAAGAATGAGATTAAGTGCTTCTTCATTTCCAATCATCTAAAGAAACATCTCTCAAAGATAAGAACTACAAAATCTAGTGCTATGGACCTTATTATATCATCTAGTGCACTAGAAAATACACTTACAAATTGTCTTGTATAACTCCCTTCAAGATCCATGAAATTTTTCATATGTCTTTCTTGAAGAAGTTCGTGTGGCCAAACCACCTACTTTAGACTAGCCTTCCCAAACTTGATGAAGGAGGGCCCATTTGGTTACAACTAGAGGCAATATTGGTCAATAAGAGCATCAACTATATCGACACACTTTTTAGGCAGTCCTGATATGGTGGAAAGATACATAACCTAAAGATGCTACTTGAGAGCCAATTGTGATTTTACACTAGTTTCCACACATCTAGGATTGAGGATAACATTGCATCTGAAAGAGGTAGGGGGGATTGAGGGCATGTTATAGCCCTACCCTAACCTCTATACTATGGGGCACTTAAGAGTTAGTTAATTAATGTATGATGGCATCTTCGTTGAATAAATTCAAGTAGTTGATGTATTGGTACTTAATGTAAAAATGTTTCCTCTATTAAATAAGGCTTTCTAGGTGGTTGGTACTCATTAATGATGAGACCACTACTAGTCAAGGCTTTCCTTGTAAGAAGATTTTTTATAGAGCTAAAGGCTATGTAATATTTTGTTGAGTGTTATTTTCTATTAAAGCTTTATTCATTTAGATGTCACCCTCAAAGAGCCCCATGAAAATTATTATCTTACAATTTATCAATAAAAAAAATTATATTTTCAAATTATATATATATATATATATATATATATATATATAATTCAACATGTTTATTAATTACGTACATGAACTTCCTCCAACAAGTTTTCTCTTTCTATCTAAGAAATTAAAAAGGCTCAAGGTAAATCAAAAAACATCTTTACAAATGATTGTGTTCCCCTCTTTCATGATCCCTACCACTCTTATCTAATGGAGTATGAACTCCTTCCATAATATTTTCCACCTTTGTCACATGCTTAAAAGTGATAAGAAAAAATCCCCACATCCATTATCGAATACAAATTGTGACATGGGTTAATTGTAACATGACTTAACCAATAATAAGATCAATCTACACTTCAAGCTTTTATGATATAATTTTTCACTTAGACTTTAGTGAGAACCCCTAATGAGAACCAAAAAGCGCATTAAAAATAATGATAACTAGCACAACCACATTTACCAATGTGGTTGATATATGTCGATAGGCGAATATCAAGATATATACAATCACATTTTCCAATGTGGTTGATATACACCGATAGGCTATATCAACCACATTAATAATTATTATGTGTATTTTTTTAAAAACCAACTATAATTATTATTTGTATTAGTATGTGTATTTTTTTTAAAAACCAACTATAGAAATAATAACAATCATATTTTTGTCCGCCTGGGGTAGCTCAAGTGGCGATGGCCGCGGAAATGAAGTCTCACTAAACCGAAGATCTTGGGTTTGAATCTTGTGCTACCCTCCCCCCGTAACACGATGAATAATGGACATGTAAACATGAAAATCAGAGTCCTGCCAAGATTAACAAAAACAAATAACAATCATATTCTTATATATTTATATATTTATGATTATGATATTAATATTATAATAATAATATTAACTCATAATAATATTAGTAGTATTAATTAATAATAATAATAATGATAACTGATAATAATATTATATAACTATATAATTATTATTATTATATTATTGTTATGATAACTCATAATAATAATAGAAATATTAATTAACAATAATAATAATCTTCATAACAACAATTATTTTAGTAAATGTGGCTCATATACCCATAAGGCTTCATTTATATCTATGACATAAACCATTAATAATAATAATAATAATAATAATCTACTAATAAACATTAATAAATAATAGTTAAATAGTTAATTATTGTTAAACAATAATAATATTTTCTTAATTAAATAATAATAATATGAATGTTAATGTTAATTAATTAAATAAAAATGTAATAATTAATTCATCTTTACATAATAATAATTAATTCTTTGTCACAATGTGATGTTGGACCATGGTTGACCGTGGTTGGCCATGGTCGATTTTCATATTGAAACAACCTTTCTCACAAAGCGACTTTTGAGCATGGTTGACCATGGTTGACTATGATTCACTATGTTTGACCCAAAAGAATAAAAAACCATTGGGATTAATACTAAAACCCCAAGATTGTCCATGGTTGACCACGATTGACCATGGTTGACCATGTTTGATTCTATAAAACATGCTTGACCATGATCAACCATGGGTGCCCATGGTTGACAATGATTGTCCATGATTTCTATATCGAGACAAGCTTTTTTACAATGTGACATCCCATCATGGTTGGTTAGGGTTGTCAATGGTTGACCACAATTGATATTATAGACCCAAGTTAATAATAATCCCAACGGGTTGATGTTATGAACCTCAGGGAAAAATAAACGTAATGGATTAATACTAAAACCCCATGATTGACCATGGTTGACAATGATTGATCATGATTGATATTATAAACCTAAGGGAATAATAAACCCAAGGGATTGATATTATAAACCCAATGCAATAATAAACCCAAGGGATTAATACTAAAACCCAAAGGGATTATGAACCCAAGGGAATAATATTAAACCCAAAGACCTAAATTATAAACCCAAGGTATAAAAAACCTAAGATAAATATTGAAAAAACTAAAATAAAGATGGTTAACCATGATTGATTTTCATATCAAGACAATCCTTGTCACATTGCGACATTGGACCATGGTTGACCATGGTTTATTATGGTTAACCATTGTTGAATAATATTAAACCCTAGGAATATGAACCATTAGATCAATAAACCCCAAGGGATTTATATTATAAACCCAAGGGAATAATAAACCTAAGGGTTAACAATTATAAACCAAAGGTATAAAACCCTAAGATAAATATAAAAAATACTAAAATAAACATGGTTGAGCATGATTGATTTTCATATTGAGACAATCCTTGTCACAATGTGACATTGGACTATGGTTGACCATTGTTTAATAATATTAAACCTTAGGAATATGAACAATTGCATCAATAAACCCAAGCGATTGATATTATAAACCCAAGGGAATAATAAACTAAAGGTATAAAAATTATAAACCCAAGGTATATAAACGCTAACATGAATATTATAAACCCTAAAATAAACATGGTTGACCATGGTTGATTTCCATATAGAGACAATCATTTTCACAATGCAACGTTGGACCATGGTTAACCATGGTTGAACTCCATATCCATATGGTTTCACCATGGTTGAACATGTTTGGCTATGATCTATCATGGTTTATCATGATTAATATTATAAACCTAATTGATTGATATTATAAACCGAAGGGAATAACAAACCCAAGGGATTATGACACCAAGGGAATAAGATTAAACCCAAAGGACTAATATTATAAACCCAACGTATATAAACCCTAAGATAAATTTTATAAACACTAAAGTGAACATGATTGACCATGGTTTATTTTCATATTGAGACAATTCTTATCACAATGCCATGTTGGACCATGGTTGATCATGGTTAATTTTCATATCGAGAAAATATTTGTCACAATGCGACATTGGACCATGGTTGATGATGGTTGATTTTCATACTAAGACAATTTTTGTCACAACACAATGTTCGAACATGTTTGACCATGATTGACAATGGTTGACCATGTTTAATTCTATAAAACATGGTTGACCATCATCAACCATTGCTGACCATGATTGTCCATGATTGTCATTGATTTTTATATGGAGACAAATTTTGTCATAATGTGAGATCAGACCATGACTGACAATACTTGACCATGGTTCATTGACCATGATTGATATTATAAACACAAGATAATAATAAACCCAAGGGATTGATATTATGAACCCAAGAGAAACAAAAACCCAAGGGATTAATACTAAAACCCCAAGGGAATAATATTAAACCCAAGGGAGTAATATTATAAACCCAACATTGGTAAACCCTAATATAAATATTATAAACACTAAAAAAAAGATGGTTTATTTTCATGGTGAGACAATCCTTTTCACAATGCGACATTCAACCATGGTTGACCATGGTTGGCTATGATTGACAATGGTTACCATGATTGATATTATAAACCTAACGGAATAATAAAACCAATGGATTGATATTATAAACCCAAAGTAATAATAAACTCAAGGGATTAATACAAAAGCCCCAAGGGATTATGAACCCAAGTGACTAATATTATAAACCCAACGTATATAAACCTTAAGATAAATATTATAAACGCTCAAATAAACATGATTGACCATCATTGATTGTCATATTGAGACAATCCTTATCAGAATTCCATGTTGTACCATGGTTGACCATGGTTGACATCATAATAAACCATGGTTGACCAAGGAATAATAAACCCAAGTGATTGATATTATAAACCCAAAGGAACAATAAACCCAAGGGATTAATGCTAAAAACCCAAGGGATTATGAACCTAAGGGAATAATATTGAACCCAAGTGACTAATAATATAAACCCAAGGTACATAAACCCTAAGTGGAGACAATTTTTGTCATAATGCGAGATCGCACCATCATTGACCACAATTGACCATGTCTAGTTATGGTAGACCATGATTGATATTATAAATCCAAGGGATTAATATTATGAACCCAAAGGAAACATAAATACAAGGGATTAATACTAAAACCCCAAAGGACTATGAACCCAAAGGAATAATATTAAAGCCAAGGGACTAATATTATAAACCCAACATTGGTAAACCCAAATATAAATATTACACACATTAAAATAAACATGGTTTATTTTCATGGTGAGACAATCATTTTCAAAATGCGACATTGAACCATGGTTGACCATGGTTGCCTATGATTGACAATGGTTGACCATGATTGATATTATAAACCTAAGGGAATAATAAACCCAAGGGATTGATATTATAAACCCAAAGGAATAATAAACCCAAGGAATTAATAGTAAAACCCTAAGGGATTATGAACCAAAGGGACTAAGATTATAAACCCAATGCATATAAACCCTAAGATAAATATTATAAAAACTAAAATAAACATGATTGACCATCATTGATTTTCATATTGAGACAATCCTTATCACGATTCCATATTGGACCATGGTTGACCATGGTTGGGGACTATGAACCCAAGGGAATAATATTAAACCCAAGGGACTAATATTATATACCCAACATTGGTAAACCCAATTATAAATATTACAAACATTAAGATAAACATGGTTTATTTTCATGGTGAGACAATACTTGTCACAATGTGACATTAAACCATGGTTGACCATGGTTGGCTATGATTGAAAATGGTTGACCATAATTGATATTATAAACCTAAGGGAATAATAAACCCAAGGGATTGATATTACAAACCTAAAGAAATAATAAACCCAAGGGATTAATAGTAATACCGCTAGGGATTATGAACCCAAAGGAATAATATTAAACCAAAGGGACTAAGATTATAAACCCAATGTATAATAAACCCTAAGATAAATATTATAAATGCTAAATAAACATGATTGACCATCATTGATTGTTATATTGAGACAATCCTTATCACGATTTGATATTGGACCATGGTTAACCATGGTTATCTGGGGAATAATAAACCCAAGCAATTGATATTATAAATCCAAAGGAACAATAAACCCAAGGAATTAATACTAAAACGCCAAGGGATTAATACTAAAACCCCAAGGGATTATGAATGTAAGGGAATAATATTAAACCGAAGGGACAGTAAACCCAAGGGATTAATACTAAAACCCCAAGGGATTATGAATGTAAGGGAATAATATTAAACCGAAGGGACTAATATTATAAACACAAGGTATATAAACCCTAAGTGGAGGCATTTTTTGTCATAATGTGAGGTCGGGCCATCATTCACCACAGTTGACCATGGCTAGTTATGGTTGACCATGATTGATATTATAAATCCAAGTTAATAATAAAACCAAGGGATTGATATTATGAACCGAAGGGAAACATAAACCCAAGGGATTAATACTAAAACACCAAGGGACTATGAACCCAAGGGAATAATATTAAACCCAAGGGACTATTATTATAAATCCAACATTGGTAAACCCAAATATAAATATTATAAACATTAAAATAAATATGGTTTATTTTCATGGTGAGACAATCCTTGTCACAATGAGACATTCAACCATGGTTGACCATGGCTGGCTGTGATTGACAATGGTTGAACATGATTGATATTATAACCCTAAGGGAATAATAAACCCAAGGGATTGATATTATAAACCAAAAAGAATAATAAACCCAAGGGGCTAATATGATCAAATAAACGTATATAAACCCTATGATAAATATTATAGACACTAAAATAAACATGATTCACCATCGTTTATTTTCATATTGAGACAATCCTTATCATAATTCCATGTTGGACCATGGTTGAATATGGCTGACATCATAATAAACCATGGTTGACCGGGGAATAATAAGACCAAGCGATTGATATTATAAACCCAAAGGGCGATTGATATTATAAACCCAAATGAACAATAAACCCAAGGGATTAATACTAAAACCCCAAGGGATTATGAACCTAAGGGAATAATATTAAGCCCAAGGGACTAATATTATAAATCCAAGTTATATAAACCCTAAGTGGAGACAATTTTTGTCATAATGCGAGATGAGACCATGATTGATGACAATTGGCCATGGTTGGTTATGGTTGACCATGGTTGACCATGATTGATATTATAAAGCCAAGGGATTGATATTATGAACCCGAGGGATTAATACTAAAACCCCAGGGGATTATGAACCCAAGGGAATAATATTAAACCCAAGGGACTAATATTATAAACCCAACATTGCTAAGCTGAAATATAAATATTACAAACACTAAAATAAATATGGATTATTTTCATGGTGAGACAATCCTTGTGACAATGCGACATTCAACCATGGTTAACCATGGTTGGCTGTGATTGACAATGGTTGACTGTGATTGATATTATAATCCTAAGGGAATAATAAACCCAAGGGATTGATATTATGAACCGAAAGGAATAATAAACCCAAGGGAATAATATTAAATGCAATGAAATAATATTATAAACCCCGACATATATAAACCCTAAGATGAATGTTATAAACACTAAAATAAATATGATAGACCATTGTTGATTTTCATAGTGAGACAATCGTTATCACAACTCCATGTTGGACCATGGTTGACCATGGTTGACATCATAATAAACCATGGTTGATTGAGGAATAATAAACCCAAACAGTTTATCTTATAAACCCAAAGGAACAATAAACCCAAATGATTAATACTAAACACCCAAGGGATTATGAACCTAAGGGAATAATATTAAACCCAAGGGACTAATATTATAAACCCAAGGTATAAAAACCCTAATATAAAAGTAAAAATACTATAATAAATATGGTTTAATTAATAAACTCTATGAATTAATATTATCAACTCAAGGGACTATTAAACCCTAAGAATTAATATTTTAAACTCAAGGGGTTAATAAACCAAAGGGATTATTAATATTATAAACCCATGGAACTAATGAACCTAACCATTTAATATTATAAGAGATTATAAACCCTGGGATTAATATTATAAACCGTGCGATTGCAAACCCAAGTTAATAATAAACCCAAGGGATTGATATTATGAACCCAAGGGAAACATAAACCCAAGGATTTAATACTAAAATCCCAAGGCACTATGAACCCAAGGGAATAATATTTAATGAGCTCTAGAAATGGGTAATTATATGGGCTCATTTTACCTCTTAATTCAACTTAATCCACCATTCTCATTAGTTTATTGTATATTTTTTATCATATTTATGCTTATAGCGTGAATTGGGTTAGTCATTATGCCAAAAAGTATAATGTGTGTTTTATGCAGATTTTTGGTCAATTTGAGACAAAATCAAAGGTTTAATGAGCATTTGGCAGCCAAATTCGTGGAATAAAAAGGGAGAGGATTTGTAGGAGGGTGTCCCCTTCATTTATGAGCCCTTACCTCAAATTATTCATCAAAAACTCGGAGCACAAGTCCAAGGGGCAGCCAAGCAAGTCAAGTAGGACTGCTGTTATCTTCAGTTCCAGGAAGCCGAGTTCCTTGATTTTAGGAGGACTATTGGAGGTGCCCATTTTTATAAATAAGAAGGCTTAGGGCCTTAGTTTTGCTAGTCAGATTTTAGTTAGATTTTAGCCATTTGATAGTCTATTTTCACACTTTAGTGCAGCCCTGTATCAACACATTTTCGAGCTTCTTCTTGCAGACAGTTTTTGTGATGTAACTACTATTTTTTTATCAATGAAGATTAACCCAGCTTTGCACCAGCTATGATCTTTCTTAGGAGGCTATAGCTCTTGGGGTTGGGCCCAACCCAAGTGCCCAGTACCTCCTTTGTGTAATTTTATGTGTTTTTACTGCATTCATAGAATAATTTCTGTTATTTAGGTTGAATCTTGCTTTGTCACTTAGGTTGTTTTTTATTATTAATGTAGTTGTTCTTGCTTGAGGTTTATTTGATAGTTTGGTAACAGAAAAGATCCACAAAAAGGCTACCAAGCAGTCCTTAATCTCATTTCTCCCTCCTTGGGACCATGAACTGAGACCAAGGCACACTTGCTGCCACAAAAACACTGTTTTTTCCTTGCAATGCAATTGCTAGTGTTAGATTTTGAGTTGGAAAAGTTGATATCAATTGTGTTTTCATGCTTAGATCTATTCTTGCTCAGTTTCCATAGCTTTATTTCATGATTTCTTGTCTATAAACTTCTGTTCATCACGTTTCTGGTTTCTAGATCAGAATTAGGTCAAAATAGATAAATCTCTGTTTTTTTTTGTCTTTGCTTGGATCAGTTTTGGAAAGTAGTGTGCAGAACACCTGTAACACACTCCTACCTATCCTTCTTCCATCATACAACTTGCTCCAGTCCCTCGCTCAAGATTTCTTTCCCTCATTCGCCACACTTTCCCAACTTGCCCTAATTTCTACATTTTTGTGCAACATTGCTTTCTTCATCCTTGAACAAATCCAACCATCCTCATCACTCCTGAGCTTCATTTACCAGGTCCTAGATACCTTAACATCCCTATCCACCCTTCATTTCCATTTTCCCTCCATTTTTCCACCATCAACCCTCTAAAAACCACTTTCAGCTTGTTCTAGTAGAACTTCCTGTAGATCCCTTGCAGCCTCCTGTAGAAGTTCACGCGAGTGATTTTTCGAGATTTGAGCACAGTGAAAATATCCAGAAGGGTTCTAGGGACCTCTTAGGTCCTCTCCACACCTTCCCAAGCTCCTGCAAACTCCCACTCCATTTCCTTTCGCCAGTAAACCTCTACACAGTCAAAAATAGTTAAAACATATGCATAATAATTCTACATAAAATTGCCAAAAATACAAAAAGATGATTTTTCCATATTTTCCTTCAGAAGTAGCATAAAAACATGCATTTTACCTTTGAAATAGTTAATGGCATCCATTTCAGTAGCTTACATCTCTTTTCTTGCACAAGTAGGGTTAGTCGGTAAAACTAGGGTTTGCTAGGGTTTGCATTTCCTTTCAGCTTTCATCTTCTTTCTATAAGTAGACTAGCCTCTTTTGAGTTAGCTTTCATCCATCACCATTAAAAGCTTCTTCTAAGAACTCATAGAAGTTGTCTTAAGCTCCTAGCGAACTTGTGCCAGCTGATCAAGTGACAGCCTGCAGTAAGAGCTAGTACTTGTGCATATAGCACCGTCGCTTCCAAGTTTGTTACGAACTACCAGGTTGATAAAAGTAAAGTAGGGAGTCCCTAGAGTTGCAGCATCATTGCTACAATACTGGAGCTCACCATATTTTTGGTGCTGTTGCCAGGGAAGCGTCAGAGTATTTTGTGATTACTGCTTTTCTTCTATTTTCTACTGCAACCTTCTGCTAAATAGTTTATTTTAGCAAGAGTAGAGTAGTTGTTTCATTTTTATTCTGCAATTTCAATTCTGCAAACATAGATTAGAAATTTCCTACTTTCATTTCAATTCTGCAATTTCATTTCAGCAAGCGTAGATTAGCATTTCATGCTTTCATTTCAATTCTACAATTTCATTTCAGCAAGCGTAGATTAGCATTTCCTGCTTTCATTTCAATTCTGCAATTTCATTTCAGCAAAATAGATTAGTTCTTTCCTGCTTTCATTTCAACTCTACAATTTCATTTCAGCAAAATAGATTAGTCATTTCTTGATTTCATTTCAATTCTGCATTTTCATTTCAGCAAGATATATTTTAGTTAGTTGCAATTTCCTGTTCAATCCATTTCAGTTTTTGCAGGTACAAGAAGAAAAAAGAAAAAATTACCCAAAAAGATTTCCTTTCATGCCTCGTAGGAGTAGAGATAATTTAGAAAAATGTTTGCACAACATCCCCACTACTTCACACAACCAACCTTCTCTCTTCTTCGATGGTTGTGATTAAGAAGAACCCTTAGATGGACAGCAAGACATATTTGAAGAACCTATAGGGGAGAAGAAGAAGACAACATTCCTCTGCAGCAAATGGCTGAAAATAGAAATGTTGGGAGTAGTACCTTTTCTTACAACTCATCCATTGAAGGTGAAATTGGAAACATGTGGGAAGATTTCAAGAGCGAGATGAGACAGACTATTTCCATGCAAATGGATACCTTGCGGATCCAAAGGAAGCAAGAGGAAGCCGAGAGGGCTTTGGCCATCTTTTGTCCGAGGTGCACTAGAAAGTATCCTAGGAACGAATCTCCATTACACTCCATAGAAGTGTGTTTTGTCTGTGAAGTAGACCATCCTATGAATCAGTGCCCTTCCTTTCCTGGAATTAAAGTTGCATATCAGAGGGCCAAAGGTGCCACTGAACCACTCTATTTCATGAACCAAGGGAGGCCACATGGACCCAGACCTTACCAGCAGGGAATGGAAGGGACATCCCAAACTTATTACAGCCCCTACCAAGCCACTTCCATGCCTTCTTGGGGTCCCGCTGCTCATCCTTCCTGGTCCAAACCGCCTCCTTGGTCGTATCCATCTCAATATCATGCTCAACCAGCTACTCATCCATTTCACCCCTATGCTCAGCCACAACCTTAGTGGAATGCACATCATCGGGGGTGGAGACCCCAGTACAACTCTCCTCCCACTCTTTTGCCTCCACTACCTGCTGAACCACAACCATCGTCTCCTGCTCCACCAGGGTAGCCCCAAATGCCTGCTCAACCGAACCCAAACCCAAATTATAGGCAGGCTCAGCAAGTATATAGTGGGAAACCACCTGCCCAACCACAACCCCATCCACATCCATCTCAAATATACATCCCCACTTAACTACCCATACCACCATTTCCGAACCTACACATTGGAGTAGCTCAACCCAATTACAATGCTGAGGCACAACATGTCCAAACAACTCCTCTTGAGCTCAATGATATTCACCATACCTCAGGAAGAGTATTGCAAGAAAGAGATTATATTGATATCATTGAAGGACCACATCCAGCAAAAGAAGATGCAAAAGAGAAGATTAAAGAACCATGGGCTGCACTTGATAAAGAAAAGACAACAGAATCAAATATTGAGAGAGCTCCCTCATGGGTACCATCAAATCCTCCATGTATTCAAGAGAAAAATAAACAAAAAGAGGAAGATATGAAGGTCATGGTAGAAGAAGACATGAAAAATGATCCAGATCAGCAAAAGGACCAAGGACATCACAACTATATTGAGATATGGTTCCAGACGGTCACTAAGTTGCAACAGTACTCTCTTCCTCAACTATGCTTGATCCCTTCAAAGTCAAATAATTTGGTCTTTGAAATCTGGATACCTGTCAAAGCATGCATTTCAAGCCTCCATATCATTTTGTCTATCATCTTGATGTGCACATGGCTGCATTGGAAGTATTCTTACACTTGAAAATGATTTTGTTTTTCAAGTAGGGTAGGGTAGAAAAAAAAGAAAAAGAAAAGAAAAGAATGAAAAATAAGAGAAAAATAAAATAAAAATCTAAGGTGAAAACATCCTTGGAGGTGCCTCAGATTGGCTCATTGATTGAAAACCTCCATGAGGCAGTCAATGGGTTAGAAAGAAGAGAAAATAAAAAAATAATAAGGTTCCTAGGTGAAAACCTCCCTTGGAGGCGCCCAGGGTAGGCAATTAAGGTGAAAACCTCCTTGAGGTACCCTAGTTGTTTTCAAAAAAAATAAAAAATAAAAATGAATTTCCAGTTGTATTGCAGGTCTGCAAGAGAACTTCAGGAAGCAGCAGCAGGTGCCAAGAAAGCTCTGAAACCAATAACGGCACCTATCCTACCTTCCTTCATCCTTCTCCATCATTCTTGACATCATTTCCACCTCACTATGCTTCTTTTCTGAAAACTGTGTTTTCTACAGGAGGATCCTGTAGAAATTACAGAGAGCTAGAAATGGACTTCAAAAGAAGTTTGAGGAACATGGAAGCTTCATAAAGGGTCTATAAATCGTCATATAGTCTTAAAACCCCTCTTCCATCATTTCCATGCCTGCATCACACCCCAAGCTCATTTTTCTTACCGTCCAAAAAACTGCAGATTGCTCTGATACGAAAATACATAGAGCAAAAATTTGTTTTTTCCCTAACTTGAAAACCATGCATCCATTTAAAACACTGTTTCATGGGGAATTGTATAGGGATGATGGCAACATGCCCAAGTAATTTCAACCAATTCCAGTGCACAGTTTCCAAGAAATTGACCTCTGTCACCTTCAGCGATTTTTAGTTTTTCTCGAAATCCGTGCATCCATTGACCACAATTTTTCTAGGGGAGGTGCATAATGATGATAGAAACATGCTAAAAAAAATTCAGGTCAATCCAGTCTATCGTTTGGGAGCTATGGACAAAACAAATCGTTGTCCTGAAAAAATCTAACATCAACAGCATGAGGGTGCAAATCTGAAAGTTGAAACAGACTCCTGCAGCTTAGATCCAGCCAGAAGATACCTTCACAAGAAAAATAGCCACACATCAGGCAGAAAAAAGCATATAGCATAAGGGATATAGGCATGCAGCAATTGAATATGAGCATGCAGCAGCAAAAGAACCAAGCAGCACACACATTTCGACTTACAGGTAAGCGTATAAACTAGTTCCTCTATTTGCATCTATATGATTCGAAAATTCATGAATGAATGAAATGGTTGGTTTAAGCTAGAAAGGTGGCCAATTAACTTGACACTCTCAGCTGGTTCGATTGCACTCATTCGGAGATCACACAGCACACGTGTATAGTCAACTCACGGGAAGTTTAAAAAAAGGTAGTGGCAAATGTTTTGAACTCCAGCGCAACTGATGTCAAGTGATTAACAACATGAAGTTTCATAATAGAACTATAGTGGGGACCAACGGCCTGCATGGGGCCGACGTACACTTGGCTAGCTCACCCTCCATCAATGGAAGTCTCCATAAACAGCCGTAAGAACTCATCTTTGAAATACTCTCACCACCTTTGTTTCCATTTTACCATCATCCCTGCAGCTGCAGCAAGCTCTATACCACCTCCATAGTAGCGAACTAGTCGTTCTCTGCCATTTTTCAAAACCCTCCTGCTTATCAGCATTCTACAAAAACCTGTAACATTTCTAGATGAACAGGAACACCGTCTACAGGAAGATTTCTATAGGAAGGCCAGAGAGCAGCTCTACAAAAAAAATACGAGATTTTGTCAAATTTCGAGCTTGAAACAAGGTAGGATCAAGAAACCTCTCTGCATATGACTTATTTGAATAAGGTGGTGAATTAAAAACACAACAGTGGATTGAAAACAAGAGAGTGAAGCTTAAAAGTCTGCCTGCATATTTTCCCTGAGTTCTACAAAGTTTTATGTTTTCTTCTCTACATCTGAAATATCCTCCTCCTTTTTCAAATTCTACGGTAAGGAAGATGCATGCAATAGTAGAGGCCAACCTGTGTGTGTGAAAAAAGAACGAATTTGCATATCTATCTACTTGTTGAAAAAAGAGAACTTGTGTCCTTATCCTTTGTTCTGTAAAAAAAAAAATCTTTTCAAAAATAGAAAGTCAAATTCACGGTAACAACAATTTAAAACAGGGGAATTGTTGCAATTTGATGTTGTGAGGAGAAGCACACGGGAAATTCCTTCTTTGATTTTAGGAAAAGATAGAATTCAACTATCCTTTGTTTTAGTTTTGCCTGCTTTTCTCCCCTGAGCGTTTTGTTTAAAAAGAAAAAAACACGCAACAGCACATGGAGGACAAGATAAAGGAATTAAGAGGGGAGTTGGCCATGGTAAGGCACATAGAAAGCAGTAAAAGATCCCAGCCATAGGAAGAGAATGAACTACTGAAAAAGCAGTTGCAGCTACACAAAGTTCATAAGGGAGATAGGCTGTCCATTTTGGGAGAGCAGCAGCAGCAAGAAGGTCCTCTAACAGACAGGGAAGCAATCGAGAAACAACAGAAAGAGGGAGAGCCACAAGCTGATATTTAAATGCTAATGAAACTGCTGAAAGAAAAAGAGTCTCAGGTAGCAGATGAAGTGTAGATTTTAAAACAGTAGTTATAGGAAAAAGAAGCCCAAATGGCCTGCATGGCCAGTTGGGCAATAGAAGCCTTGCAATGTAGAAGCAAACCAACAGTGAAGAGGAGGAGAAAACTGAAGAACTTGAGAAGAATAGTATTGAGGAAACACCAGACATTCAAACAGAAGGAAAAACAGAGAAGAGAAAAAGGCAGGTCTCCATGTATTTCAAGGCCAGGAAAAGCACAAGAATTCAAACAAGCAGAATAGGAGCAGTGGAAGGACATGGACAAGAAGGAAAAATTTTATGGCACACATGAGTAGACCACATCAGAAGCTTGGGATGATAGGGAGGCCACCAGGGCCATCAAAGATGAAGAGATAGATTAGTTGCTCAGAGGATGAGCAACACCTTCAGTAGGTGGGTGATGATGAGCCCCAGAAATGGGTAATTATATGGGCTCATTTTACCTCTTAATTCGACTTAATCCACCATTATCATTAGTTTATTGTATGTTTTTGATCATATTTATGCTTATAGAGTGAATTGGGTTAGTCATTATGCCAAAATGTCTAATGTGTGCTTTATGCATATTTTTGGTCAATTTTCAGACAAAATCAAAGGGTTAATGAGCATTTGGCAGCCAAATTCGTCTAAGAAAAAGGGAGAGGATTTGTAGGAGATTGTCCCCTTCATTTATGAGCCCTTACCTCAAATTCTCCATAAAAAACTCGGAGCACAAAGCCAAGGGGTAGCCAAGCAAGTCAAGTAGGACTGTTGTTATCTTTAGTTCCAGGAAGCCGAGTTCCTTGATTTTAGGAGGACTGTTGGAGGTCCCCATTTGTATAAATAAGAAGGCTTAGGGCCTCAGTTTTGTTAGTCAGATTTTAGTTAGAGTTTAGCCATTTGATAGCCTATTTTCGCACTTTAGTGCAGCCTTGTATGAGCGCATTTTCGAGCTTCTTCTTGTAGACAGTTTTTGTGATGTAACTTTTATTTTTTGATCAATAAAGATGAACCTAGCTTTGCACCAACTCTGATCTTTCTTAGGAGGCTGTAGCTCTTGGGGTTGGGCCCAAACCAAGTGCCCAGTACCTCCTTTGTGTACTTTTATGTGTTTTTACTGCATTCATAGAATAATTTCTGTTATTTAGGTTGAATCTTGCTTTGTTACTTAGGTTGTTTTTGATGATTAATGTAGTTGTTCTTGCTTCATGTTGATTTGATAGTTTGGTAACAAAAAAGATCCACAAAAAGGCTACCAAGTAGTCCTTGATCTCATTTCTCCCTCCTTGGGACCATGAACTGAGACCAAAGCACACTTGCCGCCACAAAAGCATTGTTTTTGCCTTTCAATGCAATTGCTAGTGTTAGATTTTGAGTTGGAAAAGTTGATATCAGTTGTGTTTTCATGCTTAGATCCATTCTTGCTCAGTTTCCATAGCCTTCTTGCATGATTTCCTGTCTATAAACTTCTGTTCATCATGTTTCTGGTTTCTAGGTCAGAATTAGGTCAAAATAGATAAATCTTTGTTTTTTTTTGTCTTTGCTTGGATCAGTTCTAGAAAGTAGTGTGCAAAACACCTGTAAGACACTCCTACCTATCCTTCCTCCATGATACAACCTGCTCCAGTCCCTCGCTGAAGATTTCTTTCCCTCATTCGCCACATTTTCCCAACTTGCTTTAATTTCTACATTTTTGTGCAACATTGCTTTCTACATCCTTGAACAAATCCAACCATCCTCATCACTCCTGAGCTTTATTTACCAGGTCCTAGATCCCTTAACATCCATATCCATCCTTAATTTCCATTTTCCCTTTTCCACCATCAAGCCTCTAAAAACCACTTTCGGCCTGTTCCTGTAGAACTTCTTGTAGAATTTCCTATAGATCCCCTGCAGCCTCCTGTAGAAGTTCACGCGAGCGATTTTTCGAGATCTGAGCATGGTGGAAATCTCTAGAAGGGTGCTAGGGACCCTTTAAGTCCTCTCCACACCTTCCCAACCTCTTGCAAATACCCACTCCATTTCCTTTCGCTAATAAACCTCTGCACCATAAAAAATAGTTAAAACACATGCGTAATAATTCTGCATAAAGTTGCTTAAAAATACAAAAAGATGATTTTCCCATATTTTCCTTCAGAAGTAGCTTAAACACATGCATTTTACATTTTCAATAGTCAATGGTATCCATTTTAGTAGCTTACATCTCTTTTCTTGCACAAGTAGGGTTAGTTGATAAAACTAGGGTTTGAATTTCCTTTCAGCTTTCATCTTCTTTTTGCAAGTAGACTAGCCTCTTTTGAGTTAGCTTTCATCCATCACCGTTAAAAGCTTCTTCTAAGAACTCATAGAAGTTGGCTTAATCTCCTAGTGAACTTGTGCCAGCTGATCAAGTGACAGCTTGCAGTAAGAGCTAGTACTCGTGCATATAGCACCATCGCTTCCAAGTTTGTTACGAACTACCGGGTTGATAAAAGTAAATTAGGGAGTCCTAGGACTTGCAGCATCATTGCTGCAATACTGGAGCTCACCAATATTAACCCAAATGACTAATATTATAAACCCAACATTGGTAAACCCAAATATAAATATTACAAACACTAAAATAAACATGGTTTACTTTCATGGTGAGACAATCCTTGTCACAATGTGACATTTAACCATGGTTGACCATGGTTGGCTATGATTGACAATGGCTAGCCATGATTGATATTATAAGCCTAAGGGAACAATAAACCCAAGGGATTGACATTATAAACCTGAAGGAATAATAAACCCAAGGGATTAATACTAGATTCCCAAGGGGTTATGAACCCAAGGGAATAATATTAAACCCAAGGGACTAATATGATAAACTCAACGTATATAAACCCTAAGATAAATATTATAAACAGTAAAATAAACATGAATGACCACCGTTTATTTTCATATTGAGACAATCCTTATCACAATTCCATGTTGGACCATGGTTGACCATGGTTAACATCATAATAAGCCATGGTTGACCGAGGAATAATAAGCCCAAGTGATTGATATTATAAACACAAATGAACAATAAACCCAAGGGATTAATACTAAAACCCCAAGGGATTATGAACCTAAGGGAATAATATTAAACCCAAGGGACTAACATCATTAGCCCAAGGTATATAAACCCTAAATGGAGACAAATTTTGTCATAATGCGATGTGAGGCCATGAGTGGTGACAGTTGACCATGGTTGGTTATGGTTGATCATGGTTGACCATGATTGATATTATAAACCCAAGTTAATAATAAAGCCAAGGGATTGATATTATGAACCCAAGGGAAACATAAACCCAACAAATTAATACTAAAACCCCAAGGGATTATGAACCAAAGGGAATAATAATAAACCAAAGGGACTAATATTATAAACCCAACATTGCTAAACCCAAATATAAATATTACAAACACTAAAATAACCATGATTTATTTTCATGGTGAGACAATCCTTGTCACAAAGCATCATTCAACCATTGTTAACCATGGTTGGCTATAATTGAAAACGGCTGACCATGATTAATATTATAAACCTAAGAGAATAATAAACCCAAGGGATTGATATTATAAGCCGAAAGGAATAATAAACCTAAGGGATTAATACTAAAACCCCAAGGGATTATGAACCCAAGGGGCTAATATTATAAACCCGACGTATATAAAACCTAAGATAAATATTATAAACACTAAAATAAATATGATTGACCATCGTTGATTTTCATATTGAGGCGATCCTCATCAAAATCCCATGTTGGACCATGGTTGACCATGGTTGACATCATAAAAAACCATGGTTGACTAGGGAATAATAAACCCAAGCAGTTGATATTATAAACCCAAAGGAACAATAAACCCGAGTGATTAATACTAAAACCTCAAGGGATTATGTACCTAAGGGAATAATATTAAACCCAAGGGACAAATATTATAAAACAAAGGTATAAAAACCCTAACATAAATATTAAAAATACTAAAATAAACATGGTTGAATTAATAAACTCTAACAATTAATATTTTAAACTCAAGGGATTAATAAACCCTAAGAATTAATATTTTAAACTCAAGGGATTAATAAACCAAAGGGATTATTAATATTATAAACCCATGGAACTAATAAACCCAATCATTTAATATTATAAGAGATTATAAACCCTAGGATTAATATTATAAACCGTATGATTACAAACCTTAAGATTATAAACCCTAAATCCAACAGTATAAACCCTCAATCCCAAACTAAATATTATAAACGAAAATATTAAACCATAATTTATTCAGTGTCGCAATATGACATTGAATAAATTGCAATGTAATGTATCATTGTGACAATGATTGTCATGTTGCTTGATGCTTGTCACATGACAACCTTGCTTGTCACACTGCGATGTTGCTTGTCCCATGGTTGACCACGGTTGATCATGGTTGAACATGGTTGATCATGTTTGACATTGATTAACCATACTTGACCATGACTAACCATATCCAACCATGGTTGACCATATTCAACCAAGGTAGAGCTTGGAATGTTCTAGGTTTGCTTTGGTTGACCAAGGATGACCATGGTTATGACTATGGTTGACCAAAGATGACCACAAGATCGTGACCATGGTTGTGACTATGGTTGACCAAAGATGACCATGAATGACCATGGTTGACCAAGGTTTTCCATGGTTGAACATGATTGGACGTGGTTTGATATATTTGGGCATGGTCGACCATAATTTTCTATGATAGAATATGGTTGTCCATTTTACAATGGTTGACCACGTTGAACCATACAGAGCTTGGTTCACAATGTTTGACCATTAGGCATGGGTAAAGCAATAGGTTTTGTGGGTTGAAAGGGATGAGCATGGTTGACTAAGGTTAACCATGGTTGACTATAGCTAACAAAGCTTGTACATCATTGAGCATGGGCAACAATGAGTGATAATGATATTAAAAATATTAATGTTAATATCATTAATACTATCATTAATAATTTTTTAAATATCATAATTAATATTAATAATATAATTATTAGTATAGAATTTTTATATTTAAATTTTTATTAATTACTTTATTATTTATTTATTAATATTAATGTTAACTTTATTTATATCAACCATATTAATGTGTTTAATAATGTTGATATTGTTAATTAAATATTATTAATATTTATATTATAATTTAAATTTTATTAATAATATTAATGTTATTAGGTTAATAACATTAAATGCTAACCATTTTAAAATATTATTATGATTAATAATATTATTTTTCTACAAAATAATAATAATAGTAGTAGTAGTAGTAGTAGTAGTAGTAGTAGTAGTAGTAGTAGTAGTAGTAGTTGTTGTTGTTGTTGTTGTTGTTGTTGTTGTTGTTGTTGTAGTATATCAATATTAATGTTTTAAATGATTAATATTAATGTTATATAATAATTTATATTAATATTAATAATATTTAAAGATGATTATGATTGATCATAGTTAACCTAAGCATGTCATGTTTTTACATTATTGGCCATGGTTGGATATATTTCCGCATGTTGATTATACTTTTGTATGATAGAATATATTTGTTGAATTTTACAATGTTTGACAACATTCAACTATAGAGAGCTTCGTGACCATGTTTGGCCATTCTAACCTTGGTTGATCCTAGTTAGACAATATAGTTACGACTAATAATATCATTATTAGTACATCCTTTTTAGATCTAAATTTTTATTAATAATTATTACATAGTAAATATTATTAATATTATTTATTATTTATTAAAACTAAGGTTAATTCTATTTATATTGGCAATGTTAATGTGTTTAATAATATTGATATTATTAATTAAATCATATTAATATTAATATTATATTTTAAATATTATTAATAATTTTAGTGTTATTATGTTAATAATATTAAATACTAATAATTTTAAAAAATAGTTAAGATTAATAACATTAATAATATTATTTTCTAGACATTGTGAATATTATTATATCTATTATATTATCAATAATTTTTTTGATGATGATGATGATGATGATGATGATGATGATGATGATGATGATGATGATGATGATGATGATGATGATGATGATGATGATGATGATGATGATGATGATGATGATGATGATGATGATGATGATGATGATGATGATGATGATGATGATGATGATGATGATGATGATGATGATGATGATGATGATGATGATGATGATGATGATGATGATGATGAAGAAGAATGTTATATAATAATTAATATTGATAATATTTATGTTAAAATATTATTAATATTTAAATGTTATATTATGAATGGCAAGAGTTTATAATATTATTTTTTTGGCTTTTTTAATATCTTTTATTTATAATATTATTATTAATTTTATTAATATTAATATTAATATTAACTTTATTGATATAATATTAATATCAATTTTATTATTAAACTTCAATATTAATAATTAAAAATTAATACTAATATTAATATTAATCTTAACATTAAATAATGTTTGGGAATACTAAAAATCTAAAACATAACTAAATTAAATTGTAAACCTTAAACCTAAAGCGTTAACTTGAAACTAAAACATCCATGCTAAAAAGTAAAACAAAACCTAAAATAAAAATAAAACCTAAAATTAATACCAAAACATTAAATCTTAAAGAATACTTTAAACTAAAAGTTTAAAACATAAAACTTAATACATGGTGCCAAATTGGTTCAACCAACCCGGATTCAATCCATTATTGGTTTAAAGTTTGATATGAATGAACTTTGAGTGTTGGATGACATTTGATATTGGTTGGGTGATTTTCACTCAAATACAAATTAGTGATGTTGACTGTTGCATGAGATTTGATATTGGTTGGGTGATTTTCACTCAAATACAAGTTCGTGATTTTATATGAGCAAAAATAAAAATGGGGACTAAAATCCAAAGGAAACCCAGGATTGTTCTAAAATCAAAGAGGATTAAGCATTAGACTATTTCTGTTCTCATAATTAAGAAATGAAACCATTCTCATCATAGGCATTTCATATTATCATAGCTCATAGCCATTGATTACAGATTTAGAAATTAATGTGTATGGATTGATGTTTTATAATAATCTGAAAATTTTTTGACCAATAGACATGGGTAAAGCAATAGGTTTCGTGGGTTGAAAGGAATGAACATGGTTGACCAAGGTTAACCATGGTTGATTATAGCTAACAAAGATTGTACATCATTGAGCATGGGCAACAATGAATGATAATTATATTAAAAATGTTAATGATAATATCATTAATAATTATTCCAATATCATAATTAATATTAATAATATAATCATTAGTATAAAAATTTTATATTTAAATTTTTATTAATTACTTTATTATTTATTTATTAATATTAATATCAAATCTATTTATATCAACCATGTTAATGAGTTTAATAATATTGATATTGTTAATTAAATATTATTTATATTTATATTATAATTTAAATGTTATTAATAATATTAATGTTATTAGGTTAATAACATTAAATGCTAACAATTTTAAAAAATTATTATAATTAATAATATTATTTTTGATAATAATAATTATTGTTATTATTGTCGATGATGATGATATATATCAATATTAATGTTTTAAATGATTAATATTAATGTTAGATAATAATTTATATTAATATTAATAATATTTAAAGATGATTATGATTGACCATAGTTGACCTAGGTATGTCATGGTTGAACATTATTGGCCATGGTTGGATATATTTCAGCGTGTTGATCATACCTTTCTATGATAGAATATGTTTGTGGAATTTTACAATGTTTGACCATAGAGAGCTTGGTCACCATGATTGGCCATTCTAACATTGGTTGATCCTAGTTGGACAATATAATTACGAGTAATAATATCATTATTAGTACATAATTTTTAGATCTATATTTTTATTAATAATTATTACACAGTAAATATTATTAATATTATTTATTAAAACTAATGATAATTGTACTTATATTGACAATGTTAATGTGTTTAATAATATTGATATTATTAATTAAATCATATTAATATTATTATTATTATATTTTAAATCTTATTAATAATTTTAATGTTATTAATATTAAATATGATGTTCAACATCAAAGGTAGTTTAAGCCAACATATGGTTTTAATAAAAAAAAATTATTTAATTATTAATATTCATATATTTTGAAATATTACGTGGAGATATATTTTCTTAAATTTATCTATGATTTAATTATACATTATACATTCAAATAAGTTCATGCCTAAAGCACATATCAACCACATTTATTTATGTGGTCGTGCTAGTTGTACTAGAGATATGATGTAACATGACTTACCGTTATAGTATAGAATCCCAACACATACTTAGGACAGCTATTATTTTATTTCTTAGTAATGTGTATCAATGAGAGTAGATATAATATTAAATACTAATATTTTTTAATAATTTTAAAAAATAATTAAGATTGGTATCATTAATAATATTATTTTTTAGACATTGTCACTATTATTATATTGACAATAACATATAACCTTAAAATTAAAAACAACACACCCTATAACCTCAAAATTAAAAGCAACACACCCTATCCTATTTTCCTTATAGAAGTGGGTCTTTCCCCTATCAAGAGCCTAGCTATGAAAAGGCTTCTGTTGTACAAGCACAAACTCAATAACATAGGAGACCATAGACTTCCTAAGCTAGCTTTAAATTCCAACCAAAACCACCAAAGGCTCAAACGAGGTTGGTATAAAGACACCAGGGCCTGGTTAAACTATTGGGAGATCGCCGAGAATGTTGCATTGCAAAACATTAATAACAATTAAAAAAATTGTTACTTCTAAGTTTAGAGAAAAAATGTGGTGTGAGAAAGATTTAGCAGGTAAAAGAAAATTAAGATATTATAAGGAGGTCATCAACCCCACTCTAGAAGATCAAAAGTATCTCTCTGTTTTAACCAGCTCAAAGAAGATAATTAATATAGCCAAGATTAGAAAGAACTCTCATGAACTCCATAGTGAAACATGCCGTTGGGAGGTTCGTAAAACACCATGGATGGAAAGGTTTTTCCATCTCTATGAGAATACGAACATCAAGGATGAAAATCACTTCCTCTTACAGTGCCTCACATACAACCACATTAGATCTCAGTTTCAAAATCTTTGTTGCAATACTCACCTTCCTAGCCTTTTACGTTGTCAAAATTACAGTGAGCTCGGGAGGCTTCTCTCCAAGCTTTTCGAGCATAGGAATAAAATCTGAAATCAAACTAAATAATTCATTTCTCTAGATCCGATAGACCAAAGTTTGATCTCAGTGGACGTTAACCACCACCATTATCATCATTATATTAATTATATTATAAATAATATTGTTTTTATTAAAAATATTATTAATAATATTGTGTTTATTATTATTAACTATGATGATATTTATTAATATTAATATTACTGTTTTAACTCATTAATATTAATTTAACAATGTTATAGAATAGTTAATATTAATAATATTATAATATTATATACAAATTAATATTAATAATATTTAATGTTAAAATATTATTAATATTTAAATGTTATATTATCAATGGACATAGTTTATAATATTAATTTTTTAGATTTATTAATATCTTCTATTTATAATATTATTATTAACATTGTTAATATTAAGATTAATATTAATTTTACTCATATAATATTAATATTAGTCTTAACATTAAATAATGTTTGGGAATACTAAAAATCTAAAACATAACTAAAATAAACTGTAAAAGTTAAACCTAAAGCGTGAACTTGAAACTAAAACATTCATGCTAAAAAGTAAATCAAAACCTAAAATAAAAATAAAACCTAAAACAAAAACCTCAAAACCTAAAACTAATACCAAAACAATAAAACTTAAAGGATATTTTAAACTAAAAGCTTAAAACATAAAACTTTAAACTCGTAATACATTGTGCCAAATTGGTTTAAAGTTTGATATGAATGAACATTGAGTGTTGGATAACATTTGATATTGGTTGGGTGATTTTCCCTCAAATACAAGTTAGTAACATTGAGTGTTGGATGAGATTTGATATTGGTTGGGTGATTTGCACTCAAATACACGTTCATGATTTTATATGAACAAAAATAAAAGTAGGGATTAAAATCCAAAGAAAACCCAGAATTGTTCTAAAAGGAGAGAGGATTAAGCATTAGACTATGTCTATTCTCATCATATGCATTCATAGGCCTTCTCATCATAGGCATTTCATATTATCATAGCTCATAACCATTGATTACAGATTTAGAAATTAATGTGTATGGATTGACGTTTTATAATAATATGAAAAAGGTTTCACCATTAGGCATGGGTAAGGAAATAGGTTTCGTGGGTTGAAAGGGATGAACATGGTTTACCAAGGTTGATAATGATATTAAAAATGTTAATGATAATATCATTAATATTATCATTAATAATTTTTTAAATATCATAATTAATATTAATAATATAATTATTAGTATAGAATTTTTATGTTTAAATGTTTATTAATTACTTTATTATTTATTTATTAATATTAATATTAAATCTATTTATATCAACCATGTTAATGTATTTAATAATATTGATATTGTTAATTAAATATTATTGATATTTATATTATAATCTAAATATTATTAATAATATTAATGTTATTAGGTTAATAGCATTGAATGCTAACAATTTTAAAAAATTATTATGATCAATAATATTATTTTTCTACATTATTAATGATATTATTAATAATACTATTTTTAATAATAATAATAATAATAATTGTTGTTGTTGTTGTTGTTGTTGTTGTTGTTGTGATATATCAATATTAATGATTTAAATGATTAATATTAATGTTATATAATAATTTATATTAATATTAATAATATTTAAAGATGATTATGATTGACCATAGTTGACCTAGGCATGCCATGGTTGAACATTACAGGTCATGGTTGGATATATTTCAGCATGTTGATCATACTTTTCTATGATAGAATATGTTTGTCGAATTTTACAATGTTTGACAACATTTAACCATAGAGAGCATGGTCACCATGTTTGGTCATTCTAACCTTGGTTGATCCTAGTTGGACAATATAGTTACGACTATAATATCATTATTAGTACATAATTTTTAGATCTAAATTTGTATTAATGATTATTACACAGTAAATATTATTAATATTATTTATTAAAACTAATGTTAATTCTAATTATATTGACAATGTTAATGTGTTTAATTATATTGATATTATATTTGAGAATTAGTTTTGATTGAGAGCTCTGCAACCCTAGCATACCTGAACCATCACCATGCCCTAAACCTTAGATGAGAACTTGCTTTCCTGACTGCTACAGCAGCTCCGCCAACTTGTGGGTCTTTAGAGAGGCCGGGATGAGAGAAGAAGACCCGGGGGGGTGGTTGGGGGGGAGAGCCTCTCATACCGAGATGTTACGGCGGGAGACTCACGCCACAAATCAAACACTCAACTGTAAACCCTATCCTTGGGCCACTTTGGTAGGCTCGTAGTAGGGGAGATGCCTTCCATGCGTAGCAGAGAAACCAAGATTTGTTATCTCGACGAAAAAAATGGAAAAGTATAGAAGCTTCATGAAAGACCACGGGATGATCTGCAAGTTCATAGGAGTGTGGCTGACGGAGAAAGACCTCATTAAGTAGATACAACAGAAATGGTAACCCAACGGCCATATCAAACTCAAGCTGGGAGCCAGAGGATTCTTTACGATAACCTTCTCAAACCTGCAAGATAAAGAAAGAGTATTTGAAAATGGCCCCTATTTCCATTATAATGCTTGTCTGTTCATGTGATATTGGGAGGAATGCTATGACCCCGACAAAGAGAAATTCTTGGCAGCCCCGGTATGGGTAAGACTGTTTGGACTCCCAATGGACTTCTGGGATCCAAAAATATTAGAGGGAATCAGGAACATAATAGGAAAAATTTTCAAAATAGCAAAAACCACAAAAAGAGGTCGTTATACATCCTATGTGAGAATCTGGGTGTATATGAAGATAGCAAAACCCATACCCGAACCAGTAGAGCTAGAATACCATGAAGACATATGGCAGCAGACCCTAGACTACAAGCATATTTCGTTCAGATGCCGATGGTTCCATGAATATGGTCATTTATTCAAGGAATTCCCACTAAACTAGGAAGAGATGGAGATCAAGAATAAATAACTGAAGACCCCACAAGACGAAAATGAGGGGTTCTAGGAAGTTAAAAACAAAAGGAGGACATCAAATGGACTCCATAACCCAGAAAAATAAAACCAAGCTCAGTCAAGTAGTAGAAACAGACATGATGTACTACATGTGGAAGAAGAAGTAGAAAATGAGACCTAACCCATGGATTGCCAAGAAAAAGGAAAAGAGAGCAGTTCTAGTCAAGTAAAAAAAACCTAAGCGGAAAGCTCAAAGATACCCCACAGATAAAGATGAACTGGTAGGGATGGAAACCACTATAATGGATATCGACCCAAGCAAGGGGGAGGAGATCAGTATTGAAGAAGAAGTCCTTAAGAAATTGTTGAAAGAATGGAGACACTTAGATGAAAGATTCATTCCAGAGGACCAAAAGAAACTATACAAAGAGACTTCTCAACTATATCAAGCCAAACAAGGACAAGGATAGGTTGAGAATGCAGAACAACTAGGAATGCACCAGGAAAACCCCCATGAGTACCAAAACAAAGCAAAAGGTGGGAAGAAAAGAGGCTAGAGAAACCTATAGGAATCAATACAGATAATGGGAGAAATGTTGGTCAACACAGGTAGGATGGTACCGCTATTAGCGATATACCAACAACTTAATGAAGTTTCCCAATGATAGTAATATCCTAGAACATAAGAGGCCTAAACAACAGAGGAAAACAAAGATACTTAATGGAGTGATTGAAAAAAGAAAAGCCACAAATCATGCTTCTCTAAGAAACTAAGATCACAGGAGAAAAACTAGAATATATCTTGAGCAAGATGAAACCAAGGTATGAGGTTGTGGCAACATATGCAAAAAGAAGTGCAGGAGGGATAATAATATTGTGGAACCCAGCATAAGTAAAACAAGACTATTAGATATGCATGCAACGCATCCTCACAGGTCAGTTCCGCCTCATAGGAACTAAAGATTGGTTCCTGCTCTCAGCAGTCTATGGCCCGCACATCCCAATTGAAAAGAAAAACTTCCTAAAAAGTATAAAGACCCTAAACCAAATGCATGATGAAAAGTTATGGATGATAGCAGGTGACTTCAACCTGATAACATCGATAGAGGAGAAAAGAGGAATTAGAATGGAGGAGACAGAAATGGAACAATTCGGAGATATCCAAGAAGAGCTACACCTGGTGGACATCCCAACAATTAATGGAAGGTATACGTGGAACAATAGGTGAGGAGGAAATAGGAAAATTGTGTCTTGCCTTAATAAATTTTTGGCAACAGAAAACCTCATCAGCAAAGATGCTTACTATGAGGCATCCATGCTTAGGCTTAGATCACTAGCCAATTATATTAGAAGCGGATATCATGAAACAAGGGCATACCAAGAGACCCTTCATGTTTGAAGCGTTTTGGTTAAGAGACCCGACCTTCCTTGAAAAACTGAAGGAGTGGTGGAAAGAAAGTGAGAAAGAAGGTAGAAACCTAATGCATACTTTCCAACTCCATTTGAAAGATCCTAAAGGTAAAATAGAAAAATAGAACAGGGAAGTGTTTGGTAACATACAACAGGAACAGGAATTGATTCAGGCTAAGATGAGGAAAGTGCAACAACAGATAATTAATGAGGGAAGAATTGAAATCCTAGTATAGGCAGAAGGAAAACTACTAAATAAATTAGAGGAACGGAGGCAACAAGAAGAAATCCTGTGGAAAAAGAAATCAAGAATTCAGTGGTTGAATGAAGGTGAAAGGAATACTACATTTTTTCACAAAGAAATGATTCAATACAGGCAGCATAACAGGATATTCTCCCTAGTGGACCAGCAAGGAAATCATCTTATCCAAAAGGAAGATATGGAGGACTTGCTAGTTCACCATTTTCAAAACTTGCTGACAAACCCCAACATAGATATGATAGAGAATATATCTAAACTAACTCGACATATTCCCCAATTAGTGAGCAAGTATCAGAACCTAGCCCTCCTAAGGGAAACCACCAAGTCCAAGGTGGAAGAAGTAATCAAAGGCCTTGCGAAAAACAAAGCACTAGGCCCAGATGGGTTCACAGCCGAGTTCTTTCAAGCAACATGGTCATTCATGGAAGACGATATTATGGAAATCATGGAGGAGTCCCGATGCAATAAAAGAATGTATCTAGCCCGGAATTCCACCTTCCTTGCCCTCATCCCAAAAACTGACCACTCGAAAGAACTGCAAGGATTCAAACCAATAGCTCTCTACAATGTAATATATGAAATCATGGCCACAATCATTGTGAATCACCTCAAACCTATCCTACATGGCTTAATCTCCCAGGAATAGACAAGCTTTGTCAAAGGCAGACAAATAGTGGATGGAATTGTTACACTTCAAGACACAATACACCCCTGAAGAGCCAAAAAACAAAACGGATGATGATAAAACTAGACTAATCGAAAACATATGACCGTCTGAGCTTGAAGTACTTACAAGGTATCCTAAATGCATTTTTCTTTGATTCAAGATTGATAAGCTAGATAACGTCGATGATCTCGACCCCGATATTCTCAATTATCCTTAATTCATCTCCTACTAAGGCGTTCAATGCAACCAGGGGGCTTAGAAAAGGCAACCTAATGTCCCCTTTCCTGTTTATATTGGTTGCTGAATGATTAGGAAGGTATGTAAAAGAAAATGTGCAAGGTGATTAATTTATAGGTCTCAGAATGTGGGGCAATGATTTGTCATTAACACATCCATAGTTTATTGATGACATAATGATGTTTGGGCAAGAAACCCTCAACGAAGCCAGAGACCTAATGAAAATCCTGAATGACTTCATGAGCACCTCTAGGATGGAGATCAATAAGGATAATTCAGACATCTTTTTCTTCAATATTACAACCCCATCTCAAGCCTTCCTAGCAAGAATTATGGGAATCCGCATTGGCAATCTCCATTCAAAATATTTATGAATTCCTCTAAGTGTACACCATATTAGAGTGGTGAACTGGAAGAATCTGCTAGCGAAAATCCAAGGGAGAATGCAGAATTGGACCTTCAGATCACTAAATATTCCAAGTCACGTTATACTACTGAAAGTTGTTCTTTAGTCAATTCCAATCTACCAACTATCTAGTCAAGCTATCCAGAAAACGACGTGTTAATGGATAATTAACATATTTAAGAAAATTTTGTGCCAAGGGCCAAAAGCAGAAAAAATGGGCCCTACTATCATGGAAATGGCTTAGCAAGCCATTAAAATTAGGAGGATTAGGTCTTAGAGACTCGTATATTCTTAACCAGGTCATGGGGGCCAAGCTATGGTGGCGATGGGTTCAGGGAGGAACATATCTATGGAAGGAAATATGGGGGAGGAAATATGGAATTCCAATATTGATCAAAGGAAGGCTAAGAGTCCAGGAAAACATCAAGGGATCGGCCATATGGAATTTAGCATCAAAAAATAGAGAACTCATAAGAACTCACAACTTCTGGGAAATGAGGGGAGGAGACAGAAAATTTCTGGAATGAGGCGTGGTAGCAGAGAGAAAAATTACATAATAGACCTGACCTCGGGGCAATATGCCAATTCACCAATAACCCTGCAAAATAGACAGTGAAATTTTTTTTGAGCCCAGACACGGGGGAACATTAGAGAAAATGGAAGCAGAAATAAGACTGGTCGGGTGCTCCTAAATCCATCTAGTGGGCAACATATGAGAAAGAGATGGAAACTCAGAAAATTCCAATCTCGGAAGGTCTGGATATAATAACGTGGGGGTACAAAATCAAAGGGATGTTCACCATTCAAGAAGGCTACCACCTGCAAGCATCACACCAACCACAACAAGGGCCACCTATATGGGATAGAATCTGGTAAGATAAATCATGGCTGAAAATTTCTTTCTTCCTATGGATAACACGGCATGGTAGAGCACTAATTTGGGATCAACTCCAAATAAAAGGTCTGTAGGGACCATCAACATGTAGCACCTGTGGAGGACACTCAGAATCAATGGAACATCTAACAAACGCTTGCAGCTGTAGTGGAATCCTCTAGCAAAACCATGAACAACTCTTCATTTTTAGTGATAAGGATCAAACAAGCATGAAAGAAACAATGGACAAATGGAGAAGGAAGCCTTACCAGAACCCCATTATGAACCACGCTTGGCAGATATCATGAGGATTCGTACATTGGGCGGTTTGGAAGGAAAGAAACAAAATAATCTTCAAATGGGAAAAGAGAACAGAAGCAGAATTATGAGGAATGATAGTCCATAATATAAGAGAAATGACCCTAGCTGAGAATTGGTACATAGAGGACTAGGAAACCAATCCTCAGGAAGGTCGAATAATGGTAGGACTAAGCCTAAAACCCATCATGTCGAATCCTAACTCATGGAAACAGAAATCCCCTCCTTGCGAATCTCCAATCATTTTCATGCGGCCTCAGAAAGACTTCATTAAACTCAACTTTGAAGGAGTTGCAAAATGGAACTTGGGGGTGATAGGATCTACAAGAGTGTTCAGATATGACACAGGAAATACCATCCATCTGTTTACTATGGATTATGGCATTGCGAGCAATAATGAAGCTGAGATCTAGGCACTGAAGCGGGGGTTGGAAATCGCAAAGAGGGAAAGCTTTCAGAGACTTGAGGTGGAGGGAGACTCGAAGCTAGCAATAGAAATGGTGAAAAAACTATAGCAAGGGACTACATGGGAGAATATAAGCCAAAGTTGGAGGACTTCATAGCTAGTCCAAGAAATAGGAAACCTAATTCGAAGGATACATTACATTGCTCTTACACATGTTTGTACATCGGGTAATGTGGCAGCAGACAACCTAGCCAACTGGGGATGCAGTTAGGAAGGCAGTAACCTTGATATAAGGGGAGAGGAGTTAAGCCAAATGGAAGGCATGAGAATTTTAGAGGAAATCTTAAGAACCGACAAGGAGAAGGGAGAAAACCCCCAATCGAGGTGTGAAAGATACGATGCAGTAAAGGAAGGAGAGGTGGGACATAGGACATGGGGGGCCGAGGGGAGATCAATCACCCAACTGTCTCAGAGGACAAAGGGATAAGAGGATGGCATGAGGCCACCAGAGCAGGTAAAGGGTAGTGTGGAAGTAGGTAGTATAGGGCAGAGACATATGTGGATGAGGGCTAAGGGGAGAGAAGGAGGCCAAGTGTCAAGTGTGGTAGAGGGTAGGCAATGGGAGTTGGAAAGTGGCAATGTGGATAGAGTAAGGTCACGATAGGAGTAGCCAGAGGTAAGTGAGGATTGATGAAGGGAAATAATGGAGATGTTAAGGAAACCCCATCCCGAGAAAATCAAACGAGGGAAAGGGCGGCGAAAGGACGAAGAGGGCACATGGAGAGTCCTTCGGGCGGTAGGTGGGGCAGATGGCCAAGAGAAAAAAAAGGTAAGACAGTTAGGCTAGGAGGAATCTGCATGCAGAGCGATAAGTCAGGATGGGTTTTTGAAGGTGGTGGAAGTGGCAGGCTGGAGGACGTCAAGCCGCAACTAGTTTTCGTCTGCAATAACTAGTATGTTCTCTCGGCTCCCACTCTCGACTGTCTGGAAAATATGTTTTTATAAGAGGAATGTTGGTTAATGGAAAGGTTACCCCCGGAAGCGACCATTGTAGAGACCTTATATTTCTCTTGGCGTTCTGGCCTGTTACCCTAGAGTGAATTTGTCTAGAATTCCACCTAGGGAAGGGGGTTCGGGAACACTGGTATTGGTATTAGGGTAGATAGGTCCCGAGGTATTGTGGCCCACTGGGACATCCTTTGGGGTTTCCACAATGATAGTAGAAACAAACATATCGAACTATTATGGTGGACTATGTGGTCTGGGAAGGAAGGAGTCCTAGTTAAGTGCATAGGGTTAGATGCCTTCTTTGATTTGTTGGCAAGGCTACTAATTCTCCACCCTGAGCCGAGCCTAGACCTGGACAAAGGCCACGAGATCAAATGCAGTAATAGGGGTAGGGATATAACACTAAGAAAATTGTTGTCCAGCCCCTCCGTCAGGACCTAGGGTAGGGATGAAATTATAATTTTCCATTCTGAGAAGTATCCCCTCATCTGTTGGGGTGGAAATACACAGAGGAGGGAAGAAATTACAGTTGGGAGGAGAATCCCCATGGGCACTGGGTAACTGGGTTCTTCAAATTTCAATGGGAAACCACCGGAATGATGAGGAGGTTAGAGGCCTCCATTTCTCTGAGGAGGGAGGGGGTAATCCAGGCGTTAATGGGTGCTATTATAGTTCTCCAAGTGGGGAGCGATTGGAAAAGCTCGTGCTAGAGAAGCCTGACTCGGGAGGTGGGAAGCCTGTGTTTACTCTGTTTAAATTGATGTTGACTTACAAGGATATTTCCCTGGTTTTTGTCTTAGGTAATATAACAAGTAGAGTCTAGAGAATTTCGGAGTCTTGGAACTCAACCCATGCTCCAGCCTAGGAACAGGTGCGTCGTTCGGAAAAGGAGTAAGTAAGCTGGAAGGAGGTTATGATGGCAAAGGAAGGTAACCAATCAGGCAAGAGAGGAAATAGAGGAATGGGCAAGGCCAGAAAAAAGATGAAAGGATTGGAAGCGACTTCCAGCAGAGGACCACGTAAAAGAGTAAGGAAAACATAGCAAATCAAGGGGAAAGAAATAATATTTGAATGGGAGAGAGAGCTAAATGACAACATAGCAAATCAAGAGATCGAGGTAGAGGAATGGGAAACAATGGTCAAAGACGCTGGGAGTACCAAAGGATGCCAAACGATGTTCTGCCAAACAATTCAACAGTATTGGGTCATGAAGAACATCCTGGCCTACGCAATGACAACCTATAAGGAAAGAGAAGAATCGGAGGATGCTAGACAAGTTGAGCCAAGCATGAAGGATCTGCAAAGTTAGATCCAATCTATCCAAATGCAATTGTACCGCAACAACGTCATGGTGAACAGGATTGAATAGAGCCTTCAGGATATGAAGAGAATTGAAATCCCGAGTTCCAGCTCGAAAGCCCCAGCCCCGTGGACTCATCAAATGAAAGAAGCAGGTCTTTAAGTAGAATTTTGTTTATATGGCAGTTAGCATTTACTATTTTAATATGAATTATATACTAGATAAAGTTTCCAATGTAGCTTGGATGGTAAGGAAAACTCTTTTTAAATTTTGGACAGCGTTCGATGCAAACAGGTGGCCAACAGACCTAGTTTCCTGCGGGCAAGTTGAGGCCACCTGCAATTTTTGTTAAAGATATACTTATTTTCATGAAATATCAATAGAAAAAGGAACTACCAAGCTTACAAAAAAAAAATATTATTAATTAAATCATATTAAAATTATTATTATATTTTAAATATTATTAATAATTTTAATGTTATTATGTTAATAATATTAAACACTAATAATTTTTAAATAATTTTAAAAAATAATTAAAATTAATAACATTAATAATATTATTTTCTAGAGATTGTGAATATTATTATATTAACTATATTATGAATAATATTGTTTTTGATTAATAGTATTATGTTAAAAATATTATTAATAATATTGTCTTTATTATTATTAACTATGATGATATTTATTAATATTAAAACATTAAGATTATATATAAACATTTTTTGAGATGAATTTAGTAGATAAAGTTAATGTTGTTATCTATTTAAAACAACTTATTTATAAATTAAATTAAAAATCATTAAAGCAATCTCAATTTGCAAAATTATTATAAGAAACTATTACACTAAATTATGACATTTCCAACTCATTCAAACTCAATTTTAAAAATATTTATAAAGTTTGTTTGAACTTGAATTAGTCTTCGGAACAATCATAGATTTAAGAATAAAAAATAAAAAATAAAAAAATAATAATGACATAACAACCCAACTTTATTCAAAATGAGCTCTAAAAGTGAGATCTAAGTAGTAGATGGACATAGAATATTAAAAAAATATCATACATTCCCATGTTTATCACACTATCTATGGCAAGGACAAGCCATTTATCACACTATAATAAATAAAGTAAATCCACCATGAATATAAGAAGCTGAGCATTTCATAGACATAATTGGCAGAAAATAACGGCTACTTTAGTGTGTTCCAAAAATTTGAAATACATCAATTAATATTGTGTTGAGGCAATCACCAAGTATAAATTAAGAATGGATTAAATCAAGCAACATGGTCGTATTAATAGTTAGACATGCCAAATAATGTATAGAATTAAACTCAACGGACTTCACTATCTAGCATGGTATTAACAATTAGACATGCCCAATGATCTACATAATTAAACTCAACAAACTTCACTATCTAGAAAAATGTTTTCTCACAGAGAAATCTTAATCAATCCAGATAAAGTTTAATCTTATTCTACTTTAAGGAAAACATATTAAATCTAAATAATATAATAAATATAAAAACAATAATTAAACAAACCCTGCTCTTGCTGAACCCTCAACAATTGGTAAGAGAACCCTAGGAAGAGAACTACTTTTTCAGTCTAACAACACTCCAGACGGCCAATTTAAGACCACTTTTAAAAAAGAAGATCTGAAATTTTTAATCAAGTTTGTTTTTCGGTGGATCTGAATTGATATAGACATTGGTAAGACCTCAAGACCTCACGAGGTCACAAGTCTCTGCCAATTTGAAATTAAAGCTGTAAATCAACACAATAGCTTACTAATTCCACAACAAACCAAAATACATGATCATAGTGTGCCCATCTATAACTTGTTAGGGTTCCAAAGGATGATCAACAATTTCTTTTTGATCATGTGTTTACATCCAGATGCGTGGATAAATAAGAAAAATAAGAAATATTAACAAAAAGCCTCACCCTTCTATATAATCTTTGGGTTCCAATCCAAAATTCTATAAAAAGTTCACTGAATTAAGGTCCATACAACAATTCCATGCCATGATCCACGCTATTATACTCTCAATCTGATTTGTGCTTCTCCATGAGATCCACCCACACACGTAGGCTTTCTATGCGCCAGATCCATGGTCGAAGCTTCACAAGCGTTTCAATCACATATAGCACTTGTATATCAAAACCTCTATCCGAATGCTCATTAAACAAAAATTGTAAATGTAAGAAACTCTATGGAATCCGCAAGATATTAAAAACAAAAATTCGATGCAATTATTATACATCCTTACCATACTTGATTTTACCTTCTTATGTTCCTCTCATACAATTCATCACATGGAATGGTTTTACGGACTCATTGGAATGTGAAACTGAAAGTGCAAGGGGTCGGTGGAATGAGTAAATCGATTATTTGTCCAGATTCCTTCATGCTGCCTCATCTATTCATCCTGCACCATTTATGGGATTTCCAGAATTAATTAAAATTCAATGTGATTGGTTGAATTAAATCAATGTGATGCGCCCTACTATGAGGTTCGAAAATGTTGTAATGTAACTAAAAACTTGAAACCCCTAGTGGAGGAGAATACGAATAGGCAGAACTTTTCATATTCTGATGGCACTTAATGGAATTAAATAACCTTTTCATCAATCGATGCTTCCAGACCTCATTGTTGTGGTTACCTCATTGTCGTGGTTATGGATGATTGTTGCGCATAAATTCTTCCAACCCTCATTGTAATGGATCGAATGATTGTTTTACGAGTACCATATCGAAGGGCCTTTCATGCATGATCTGTTGAAATAGACCATGTGACACAAAGAGAATATGAATAGTGGGCCATTACACATAACAAGGTCACATTTATGACAAATGAGCACAAGGATAATATTAACAAGTAGTCCCATAACCTCGTAACATTTATGAGAAAGATAAGGCACGAAAACTTGTCTTTATTCCTCCAACTTTCAACATTCATACGTTTCAAAATGCAAACAAACATCACTTTCAAAGGGGCATGTTTGGAAGTAATTTTTTAATTTCATTTTTTCTAATTTTTTCTAATCCCACATACATGGAAATAAATAAGAAGCACATTAATTTTCTAATAATCATTTGGTAAAAAATTAAATTAAGTAGGGTTTAAATACTTGATTTAGATATGCAAGAAAGTTATCACTTTCAATTTCAGTGATTTTTGGAGTGGCTACCACGAGAATATACTGGCACCTTTCAATTTACACCATTAGATCAAAAATATTAATTAACAAAATGATTAAAATGCCCAATTCCAATAGAATAGATACTTATCAGCTTAAATATAAATAACTATTTAATATAATGTTGTAAAATAAATATAAACCTTACAAAATTGTTCCCATGAAATCTTCATCACAGCCTTTTAAAATGAAAATCTTTATCCGAGTCTTTTAAATACAAATACGCGTGATGGGGCCCCACCAAACTGCTTGTTCAATCCCGAGCATTTATCTCCCTCGCTCCAATGGACGGCTGAGCTTAAAATTGCGTGCCTGAAGTCGTCACCCTTTAGGCATCCGAGAGAGTGGTTTTTGGAATGGGCCCACCTCCACGTGTCCTGCTCTCTATGGCATCGCTGCCAAAAAATAAAAACCACTTTTGACATAAAAGTGGTGCGATTGCTACAAAACCGCTCCTTGGGCGGAATTGACATCAGCTAATGAACAAATAGAGTGATCCAGAAATTTAGATGCTGCTTTCTTCGATCAGGGAAACTCTGTCACCAGTTGCAGAGAATATTCTTGATCATGGTCAACAATGCCGCCAACTTTGCCTTACCTCCCATCATGTACCTTTCAGTCCAACCTTGTGAAGCCCTCTGTCCGTTGTCCAAAACTAGTTGGATTCCATAGTTTTTCTTCTATACTCTTCTTTGTCCTCCTCTGCCTGGTTATGACAGAGTTTTTTCATATCGCTATGCGCCATTGTGCTTCACCTCCTTAAAATTGTGCTGTTCTTACAGCTGACACCTTGATTGGCTAGAATGTCTGCCAATTTGTTGGCCTTTCTCCTCACATGATTAAATCTAAGTGTACGAAGTTCCTGTAGATGCACTTGAATCCTGTGTAGAACCTGAGTTAACCTCCAGTGTTTTGTGACCTTTTCCGGCCCTGTACAATTACTAATTCTCTTGGCTACATTTTTTACTAACTCTGAATCCGCTTCTATTATGACATTTTGACAATTGTTCTGTATCAAAAATTCTAAGCATTGTTCCAAGGCCATTAGTTCTGCCATGTTGTTAGTGGCTTTTCCTAAGTGTCCATGGAAGAGGGAGATTATGCTACCTGTATCATCCCTTAGAACTCCCCCAAAGCTAGCCACCCCCGGGTTGCCTTTGGAAGCTCCATCAATGTTGTACTTCAAAAAATTTTTAGGGGGAGGATCCCAGAATTCCTCCACCTTATCTCTCATGCTTGCTTTCCTGTCTAGACCTTGAGGAATAAGCCCCTACATGTCTAACAGCTGGAGGATTCTTAACTCTTCTCCTGAGGGAGGATTTTTGGGGAGATTCCTAACCGTGGTGCCAACTGTCTCCTTAAGTTGTTTTATGATTAGCTTCACCAGGCTAAGTGAGTTAGCCTTTACCTCTTTGAATATTCTTTTGTTCCTTTCTTTCCACACATTCCAAATAATGAAGCTCCACAAGAGATCCCAAGCTAAATTGAGAACTTCATTATCAGAAAAATTATTCCTCCAATTGTTAAGGGTGTTAGCAATATTTTCTTTGTCTCTATCAGACTGTTTGAAGATGTTGGTAAAAAAATCCCATATCCTGTTGTTGAAGATACAGCTATTGAGAAGATGCTCGGTAGTCTCCTCATGGGTCTCACAGAGATGACATCTGGAGGGTCCCAGCATGCCCCTTTTTTTAAGGTTGTCCCAGGTTAAAATTTTCCTATGGTGAACTAACCACATGAAGAGTTTGATTTTCATCCAACCTTTGTGTCTCTGAAGCTTCTGCCAAGTTTTATTTAGAGCTTGGGTTTCCTGATCAAGGAGAAAACCTTTAGCTTCCTTAATATTAAAATTTCCCTCTTTGTTGTTACCCCATCCCAGCTGGTCCTGCTCTTCCATTACTAAAATTATTCTCTGATCCAGCAGTCTATTAAGGGACTCTGTTTTACTGTTGAGGGTCCTATCCTCTCTATCCTCTATTCTTTTCCAAATTCTCCATTTTCCAACATTATTTGGATTCTCCCAAAATTATTTCACCTTTACTAAACCTTGATTGTCACATTCTTGAGGCCTAAAAATTCTTCCTTCAGTAGATTAGGTTCTTGTTGCCATTTGTCCTCCCAGAAAAGTGCCAGATCTCCCTCTCTGATTTCCCAGAAACTATGTTTTTGAACCATTTCTCTATTCTCCCAAGCCTTGTTCCATATGGGCGAGCCTTTCACTATTCCATTCATACGTATGATTTCAGAAGCCGGCCAAGAATTGGCACATTTTTCCTTCCAAATGCTTGCCCATTGAGCTTTAGGATCCTTAACCCACCTCCACCAAAGTTTGGCTCCAAGAGCCTTGGTGAGAATCTCAGGATTGTCCAAACCCAGGCCTCCTTGGTTCTTGGGTTTGCAGATCTTTTCCCATGAGACTAAAGCCCATTTTTTCCTTGTTTCCTCTTTGCCCCAAAGAAAATCTCATTGAATATTCCAAAATTGCTGTAAGACTCCTATTGGAGTTGGGAGGGCTGATAGCATAAAGATTGGGATCGCTTGGAGAACTTCTTTAGTAAGAACCAATCTACCAGCTAAATTTAAAGATCTATTTGTCCATTTCCTGACTTTGTCTTGCATTTTAGTTACTAGAGGATCCCATATACTTTTGTGTCGGGGTTTAGCTGTAAGAGGAACTCCCAAATACTTAGAGGGAAGGGATTCTCTTTGAAAGCCTAAAATTCTGGAGACATTTCTCTGGATGGCAATATGAGTGTTAAAGAAAAAGACTTTTGATTTGGAAAGGTTTACTTCCATACCTGTGGCCTTCGCGAAGTCATTCAAAATTTGTTTGTAAGCAAGTGCTTCTTTAACTGTGGGAATTCCCTGTAACATGGTATCATCTACAAACTATTGATGAGTCAGAACTTGCCCATTCTCCGAAAGTTGGAGTCCTTGAATTTTTCCCATTTCTCTTGCATGCTTGATGGACCGCCCCAGCCCTTCCATCATGAGGATGAAGAGAAAAGGAGAAAGCGGATCTCCCTGTCTAAGACCCCTGGAAGGGAGAAAAAGTTTAGAAGGAGAGCCATTCACTAAAATTGAAAAGCTGGAAGTAGTCACAAGGGCCATGTCCCATCTGACCTTATTATGATCGAAACCAAACGCTGTGAGCACTTTGTTGATGTACATCCAATTTAATTTGTCATATGCTTTGGCTATGTCCAGTTACATGATCATGCCCGCTCTCTTGTTACAAGTGTTACACTAAAATTTGTCACCATGACTATTTGCAGTCAGTATGGCTCCATCAATAACCATACTGTCCTCCTTGGCAAGTCTTATACCTCTGCTCCTCATGTCAAACTCCAAAAAAAAGAGAGAAAGCCTTTAAAAGTCAATATAACTCTGGTTACGCAGTTTCTCTTACTCTTACCTGCGTGTACGCACCTCAAGTACATAATACCTGCGTACTTGTACGCTCTGTCTATAAAGGGGTGGGTGCATACTCCTGTAAAAGTCAAAAGGCACAAGTTTTACTTCAAAAAACTTACTTTCGGTCGATTCTAGAGAATTCTAGAAGATGGTTTGACGTGGATTGAGTGCCTCCAAATGGTTCATACATCCCAATGAAAGAGGAACTTATCCCATGAAGAGGGGAATTATCCCTTTGAAAGAGGGGCTTATCCCATTGATGGTGGACCTGTTTAACTTCCTCCAAAGCATTATAAATATAGGCATTGGGCCAGAGGGAGGGGAGGTTGAAAGCTGAACATTCCTAAGGGTAGATGCTGCTGAAATTAGGACTCCCTTATAGAGCTTGAGAGGAGAGATTCCAATCCTTTCTTAGCTTCATTTGAAAGTGGGTGAGCTGATAAAAGTAGAGGAGAACTCTTGCTGGACCCTGGGAGGGACCTGCACAACACCAAGGCACTGGTTGTAAGGTTTCTTTTGTTTCCAATTAATACAATTAAGTTCATTTTTCTCAACAAGTTGTTATATATAATTTGTTTCATAAACTCCTTGGTCTTTATGATGAATATGTTTTGTTATATGAGTTATTCAGGTGCTATGTAATCGTTTTCTTGTTAGTGAATGCAGGCTTCAAGGAGAAGGAGCTCATCTGGATCGAAGAGGCTTGGCTGCTACAAACAGCGTTGGACTAAAGGTAAGACTTGAACACCTGGTTGCTTTTATTTTCAATGCATATTTAGGGAAAGATAGTGCTTGATTGTTTTGTTTGTCACTAGAAAAGCCTTGTTTTCTAGGGAGGTCGGTTTTGTCCGCAAAATTGACTCTTTCCGCATGACAAAATGGCGACTCCACTGGGGAATCCATGGATTTGATTGATTTCTCTTTTGATTGATACTTTGATTTGCGAAACGTTGATTTCTTTCTAGTTTTTGACTGATTGACTGTGAATTTGGGTGGAATAGCTTAGGGTTGAGTTAGTTTTTTATTTTTCTTGGTTTTGAGAGCAGTACGCACCCTCTGCGTTAAGCAAAGGGCGTACCTGTACGCACTTCTTCTTTGTACACAGAACGTGGCCGCACCTGTGCAAACAGGCTGCCTGCGTACCCTGTCAAAAGTTAGAAATTTTCAATTTTTTCCTTTTTACCTATTAGATTTTGTTTATAGTTTATTTATTGCTGCCCAGATCCACTGGTTACCTGTCAGAAGTTTTCATCTAAGCTTGTTTCATTAGCATCAAGGGTTTTAGTGAAGTTCATAGAAATTCTAGCCCTATGTTTGATTTTGTATTGGTCTTGTAGTGACTCTGGCTTTAGAAGTTGTAAAAACCTTGGATATCCCTGGTCTTTTCAGTCTTCTTAGGAGTCAGACCTTTCGTAAAATCACCTTTGTTTGAGAAACCTACCATTGTGTTGTCTCTTTGCGGAATTTCGAGAAGGCTTGTTTGTTAAGCTGTGAATTTCATTCTTAAGAAAAAGAACAAGAGCTTTTTATTTTTGTTTTTGACTGATTTATGATTCTGCATGAATTAGTCCTTGGTTGAATTGTAACTGAGTAAAACATCCTGGAATTATATTTTGTAGGCTTTTACCTCATTAGATTTGCTTTTAGGTAAATTTCTCTTAGATTTGCTTTTAGGTAAATTTCTCTTAGATTTTCATAGATCTTAAAATTGATTTTTGTTAAGTAGTTTTACATGCTTTGTTAAAATAGGAAAAATACAAAATCTCTTTTGAAGAAAGTTTGTTTTAGTAGCGTTTGAAGTCTTTCAAAAGAGAAAGGAAGTTTTCGTGAAATAATTAGTGGTCTTGTGTTGTGTGCTTTGGAAAAGATAAATAGAGTTTTTCTTTGATTTTCATTGTTAAGAAAGTTGTCTTTATAAATTTTGCATTCTCCAACTCTCTTAGCTAGGGAATTCATTGAAAAGGAAAGATAGTTTAAATCATCTTAGGTGCATCTTTTTAGTGGATTTGAGTCGAGTCTACACATCATAAGTTTCATCTCCGCTACCGTTTCTCCTAAAGAAAAGCCATAAAAAATTAACGCTTAAAGTAAAATTAACTTAGTAACTTTTTATTTACTAGGGCTATGATACACCAACATAGATCAGGCTAGTGTCTTGGAGTAGGAGAGTAATTAACTCTCCAAGACAGTAAAAACAAACAAGTAGCTTATCTTGCGGTAGGATAAATCCAATTGTTACATTTATGCTTTGGGAAAGCTCCTCTTAAAGGAGAAGCATGAGATCGTGTCCGAACCAGTGAGGGGATCAATTCTCCTTCATTGGGAACGACGCCAGATATGCACATACTACAAACGGTAAACCTCGGATTAACCATTGTCGAGGAGCCTGTGGTCACTTGTCGGTAAACCTTGGATTATTGTCAAGGAGCCGGCAAGGGGATTGAGCTTATTACTCTGCCCTTGCGTGTGTATCGGATTGTAGACTGTTCCCCCAGGTATATTTGTTGCTGTTGGTGACCTTAGTGACTATTATCTTTAGGATTCTTCCTAAGGTGACGGTGGAGGGAAGATCCCACTGTACCTGGAGCAGACGTCGGATAGACTCACTTGGATTTTCTGGGGGGTTCACTTCACTCGAGATGGTTAAAGTGGAGGAACTTGTGCTAGTCTATTCATTAAGTAGGTTGCCGGTGTAACTGTTCCACCCGCCATTTCTGTACTGAATTCTGCGATGTTGGATTTCATCGCCAACTAGTGTTTTCGGTCCGGAAAGTTACTGTTTGTGTGTGGTTTGACGCCCTAGATTCTTTAGGCGTGTTATTCGAATTTGTTTGGTTCTTTAGAGACTTTAGGCAGTTTGCTTTGAGATTTTACTTTGTTTGCGTGTGCAGTAGTTAAAAGTTTTAACTGTGGCTGAATTACCGAGACAGTCCCGTAGACTTCGGGGCCAGTCTCCTGAGGTTGTAACCGTGGCTGATTTGTTGAGGAAGTCCCGTAGACTTCGGGGCCAACCTCCTGAAGACGTCCTGGGACATTACGAAGGTTTGAAAGTCCTCGTAACTCCTAGTGGCAGTAAAGTAGGTTCACTTGAAGAAGGAGAGTCTTCGTTGGTTGTTCATCTTGATTACCAAACTATTGAAACAGGTTATAATCCTAAAGATATTTCGGTTTCCGAACTTGCTGGTAGCTTTTCATCTACTAGTGATATAGGCGAAGAACCTGAGATATCTGAACCTGTTACTCCAACATCGGGGTTAGTCTCTCCAACTTCTAGTGCTCTTGATTCACCTAGGGTAGAAAGAGTAATCACCGAAAATCTTCCTTCTGGTTTGATAGCTATTGAAGAACTTTCTCCAGAAGAAGAAATAGGCATCCCTATCCCTGAAAATCAACCTACTATTGATCTAAGGGAGCGTGAATCAATTTTTTACGGCGGTCCTTCTGTTCCCTCTGGGTATCAGTCACTTTCTACTACTTTTGCAGGAGCATCTCCTCAACCCATTGAACATGGGTTATTAACTGGAAACAATGGTAATAAACCGTTGAGCGTAGAAAACATTCTTATGATGTCAGGTTCTATTCCCAATTCTCAACCTCAAGATGGCCAGTTACCGCCTGGGGGGCAGCCTCAATTAACGCCTGGGGGGCAACCTCAAGGTACACAAAATGTGTCTGGGGGACAACCTCAAGGATAGTATGTACCCATGGTGCAGTATATTCCTCAAGGTCAACCCCAACCTCAATATGTACCCCAAGGTCAACCTCAGTATCAATTTATACCTCAAGGTCAACCACAGTATCAGTACATGCCTCAAGGGTATCTACCCCAAGGTCAGTACTCGAACCAAGGTTTCCAACCACCCCAAGGTCAATCTTATGTTCAAGGTACAGGAAATGTACCTTTCAATTATCAATCCTACCCTCAATCCGGTTATGGATCTCAATATACTCAACCTGTTATGGGTCAATACCCCGGAATGAACATAGTGTGGGATCCATCGCAAATTCAACAGGTGTTGCAGCCAAATGTACAGTTGTCATCTCAAACTGGACAACCCTTAGTTTCTGGTTCACCCCAGCAACCAGTCCAGTCTAATATTCAAACTTCTGTACCTTCGGTAGTTTCTCAGTTTGGGCCTATTTCGCCTCGTACTCCATCTCAAACGACTACTGCAACTGCCGCAACATCTGTTCAATCTACCCCACTTACTTCTGGAGTATCGACAGCTCCAGTTTCTATTGTTCCTGTATCTACTCCTCAGACATCTTTACCATCGTCTGGATCCACAATTCAAACTACGGTTTAGATGCCTGTATGACAACCTGGTTTAATTACGGTTGTCACAAGTCAACCACAATTCACTTATCAACCGTACCAGGGACAGTACCAATTCGGTCCTGCTGTCCAGCAGCTAGTTTACCAGTATCAACCGTATCCTGCGTACACTTATCAACAACCCCAGTACGGTCCAGTTAATCCTGGTTTTCCAAGAGGATAAAATATCCCGAATGCAATTCCTATTCCTAGTTATCCTGGATATCCTCCTCCTGGGGCTGGTATAATGACTCAGAGTTTTAGGGATCCTAATCGGCAGCTACCGTTTATCGCAACTTTGGACTTACCAAACTTGTCGCGCCTAACGAACGATCCAATTAATTATCTTCTGTTTTGGCCGCCAATGCCAAATAAGTTGCCCAGTGACATTCCCAAGTTTGAAGGTAAGTCTGGAGAGGACCCGTTGAATCATGTGATGACTTAGCACCTCTGGTGTGCCTCTAATTCCATCTCGGATGATTCGATCCGCTTACGTCTTTTCCAACGCACTCTCATTGGTCTTGCGGCCAAGTGGTATATTGAGTTACCATGGGCAACCGATCTTCCCAAGTCGAATCAAATCGCTGCAGCTCCTTCGGGATCTCATGCTGCTGATGGCATGATTGGTACAGTGAACACTAAAGTAAGAAGAAGTCTTCCAAGAATTCTTCTCCTATCATAACCTTGCCTGATTCCCCGACAGGAAATTCTTCTGCTGAGGTTTCCGCCGATATTCATGCTATAGAGTCTTCTACGACTAAATCAAAATCTGGTGGAAAGAAGAAAGGAAAGAAGAAGAATAAAGCAGACAAAACTCCAAAGGAGAAAATTGAAAAGGCGGAATCCAATGATGAAAAGCGTAAACCTCGTTATCCATGTCTCATTTGTGAAGAGGAACATTTTACAAGAGACTGCCCTCATCAAGCAGAGGTTGCGAAAATCGTCAAAGGTTCCCAAACTCCTGTTGTTTTGAAGGATCCATTTCCAAAGCAGGATAGTAAGATGATAGGTTCTTCCTCGAATGCCAGTGAATAACCCATATTGATGATGTCCCATGTAAGGATTGCGACTCGATCGCAAGATTATGGTAGTAAAAGTCCTGTTGATGGCAAAGAAGTAGAATCTTCTCATTCTAATCCATCAACCTCAGCTCCCGGTTCCGATCCACTACAGATCGAGAAGCCTAATCCAGACTTAGTAATCAAACCGCCCGCCAAGGGTATACTTCGAAAGTCTACTTTCAATCCACATGCGAGAGCGGCCCAGAATTATAACATTGTTGAGGACTTAGCTGTTTCACCCTCAGCAATGTCGGCTTTGGAAGTGCTGCAATCATGCCCAGCACAACGTAAATTACTTTTGTCGGTTATAGGAGCTGTTGATGTTCAGGACCTGAACCTAATAATCTTTGATCTAGAAAATAGTACACCGCGTTTGCCTCATCAAATGGCTTTCCAGATCCCAATGATAGTAAAAAACAGGCCTATTCATCGGATTGTAATTGATGAGGGAGCTTCAACGTGTATTATGTCGATACAGTGTTGGAGATCGCTTGGTTCACCTTCACTAAATCAATCCCTGACAATTCTTAAGGCCTTTGATGGCCGTGGGTTTCATCCTTTTGGCATTCTATAGGATTTGCCTATAGGGGTTGAAGGAAAAACCGTTAGTCTAGATGTGGAGGTGGTTGATGCCCCTCTAGACTACAACCTTCTCTTGGGTCGAAGTTGGTCTTACGCTATGACAGCGATCGTTTCATCGGTCTTCCGAGTAATAAAGTTCCCACATAATGGAAAGATCGTAACAATAGACCAGCTGGCTTACTTTTCATCCGACCCAGCCTCTTCAGAGAGTATTCAACATGTTGGTAAAACGACTATCCCATATAAGGATGTTGGAGTAGGATTAGTTAAAGATGCCAGTTTACTGGGAACTTTTCATTTTCCTCCAATCAACGCATTGTCTTCGTTTGCATCCATTCATATGATTACATCAGACACCATTGTTTATGATGATCCTTGGATTGTTCCTTTTGAATCTGAGATAGACTCATTTGGTGATGCTATGCCTTTGAGTCCATATGAAGTTGCCTATGAAGCTGTGTAGTCTTTTACCGACCCGCGTTTGACCGAAAAAGACTTAATGAATGTGGTCTGTGAGGAATCACTTTTCACATCAACCTCGGAGTTAATAGCGTTTCCCGAAGTTGTTTCATCTGACGAGCAACTTCGTGAAGCCCTATGTGTAGACGATTTACCATGGGAAGATCTCCATCACAGATCTTTGTTTTTACCTGAGGATGATCGTTTTGAAAATGATTTCTCATCAATATTTACAGCTGAATATGTCAAGGAAGCTCAGAATCCCATGAAACATCTTGATTCAGAGCTGAATTTGGAAAAAATCTCTCGAACTATTCCCATTGACATTTCGGTTAAGCCTGGAATTGTTGAGAACATTCATATAGGTGCCTCGTGTACAAATGACGAAATTCAGACATACAAGGCCCTATTTCAAGAATTCCGCGACGTGTTTGCCTGGTCCTATGAGGAAATGCCAGGAATTGATCCCGCGATTGTTGTCCATGAGATCAAGACTTACCCGGACGCTAAACCCGTCAGGCAACGTTTGCGTCAGATTCACCCACGGAAAGCTGCTGCAATTAAAGCAGAAGTTGAAAAACTGTTGAAAGCAGGTTTCATTTATCTGATCCCGTTAACAGATTGGGTATTGAATATTGTTCCGGTTAACAAAAAACAGATAACAATAAGAATATGCATCGATTATAGGGACATTAATCGAGCTTGTCCAAAGGACAACTACCCAACACCCTATATCGATCAAATCATTGATGATTGTGCCAGCAGCCAAATATTTTCTTTTATGGACGGTTTTTCCGGTTACAATCAAATCAACATTCTACCTGTCGATCAACCAAAAACGGCTTTCATTTTTCCATGGGGGACATTTTCTTATTGCAAATTGCCTTTTGGGCTCAAGAATGCCGGAGCAACTTTTCAAATGGCGATGTCTTATGCATTTCATGACATCAAACACAGTGTGCAACCATATCTCGATGATTTTCCTACTCATTCATTACATCGAGCTGATTACCTTGTCCATTTACGAGCAATCTTCATGACGTGTAGGCATTATCGTATTCGGTTGAACCCACACAAATGTGTCTTCTGTATAGAAACGGGTCGATTACTGGGGTTTGTAGTTTCGAAAGCCGGAATTCGCGTCGATCCCTCGAAGGTAGAAGCTATCATCAAATTTCCTCGTCCTTCGAGTCTTCGCCAACTCCAAAGTTTGCAGGGGAAAGAAAACTTTTTACGACGATTCATTCCTAACTACGCCAAGGTTACAAATGGTTTTACACGGTTGTTGAAATAGAACTCTCAATTCTCTTGGGATGAGATAGCTCAGAAATCTTTTGATGCACTCAAGCACGCGTTGACCCATGCACCGTTGCTGCATCCTCCCAACTACAATCAGGATTACTTTTTGTATCTCGCCGCCTCCCATTCCACCATTGGAATGGTCTTAGTTCAGGAAGATGAATTTGGAACGGAACATGTGATATATTACCTTAGTCGGACGTTAAATCCAACTGAGCTAAAATATTCTCATGTGGAGAAATTGGCATCGGCAGCCGTTCAAGCTGTCCAACGTTTTCGTCACTACATTTTACTCCGTAAAACTACAGTCATTTCGGATTGCAACCCTATGATCTACATTTTAACCAAACAATTTCTAGGGGGCAAGTACTCCAAATGGATTGTTATCCTGCAGGAGTTCGACTTGGAGTTTGAGATATCTAAGTCTAAGAAATCTTTAGTTTTTGCAGAGTTAATCTGTGATTTCCCGCGTGCTGACATGGAAACTGTGGCAGAGGAGCCCATTGCGGACGAATATTTGTTTCTAATCAGCACTTTAGATCCGTGGTATGCGGATATCATCGTCTATCTCCAGACCCAATCCTTTCGGCCCGAAGTTTCAAAGTCGGAACGTCGGAAAATTCGATTCCAGTACCAACAATACAAAATTATTGGAGATACTCTTTATCGCCGTGGGGCGGACTTGGTTTTTCGACGTTGCTTAACCCATGAAGAGGCTGAAAGGGTTTTAAATGACTGTCACTCTGGAGCGTGTGGCGGTCATATGTCTGGGTATGCCACAACCCAAAAGATATTGCGTGATGGCTACTTCTGGCTGTCCTTGTTTAAAGATTGTATTACTGTGGTCCGAGAATGCCACAACTGTCAAGTGTTTGATCGAAATATGCACGCTCCACCTGCTCCTCTCCACCCTATAATTGCCGTTGGTCCTTTTTCCAAATGGGGTATCGATTTTATTACATGTAATCCTCACTCGGCCGGGGGGCATGCGTATATCATCCTTGCGGTAGATTATTTTACTAAGTGGGTCGAGGCGATGCCTACATTCGAGGCAGACAGCAAGACAGCTGCAATTTTCGTGTTCAATCATATAATTGCTAGGTTTGGTGTCCCACAAGCGATAATCATTGACCATGGGCGCCATTTTCAAAATGTTATGATGACAAAACTTACAGGTTTGCGTCACGATAGTTCAACTCCTTATTATCCACAAGCAAATGGTCTGGTTGAGTCCATCAACAAAGTTTTAGTTATCATGATCCGACGAATCATTGGCATTCATCGGTCGAATTGGCACAACATGTTATTTTCAGCGCTTTGGGCATACCGAACCTCAGTGAAAACATCAATAGGGTTCACTCCTTTCCAACTAGTTTATGGTTTGGAAGCTGTGCTACCCATTGAATGCGAAATCCCGTCAGTGCAAATGGCCATCGAGTTACTTCCAGCTACTTCCGAAGAGGAAAAGCATTTATTATACTTAGCTCAATTAGATGAGAATCGACGTGATGCTGCATTGGCGATCGAGACTCATGCAAAACGTATGAAAGCTCAGTATGATCGAAATGTGACCCCTCGAAATTTTTCGGAAGGAGACCTAGTGTTATTGTATGATCAAGCTAATGATAAATTAGGTGCTGGAAAATTCGTTCCTATGTGGCATGGGCCCTATATTGTCAAGCGAAAGCTAGCAAAAGGGGCCTATGAGTTGGTAGACTTTGACGGGGACTCTTTAGGTAAACCCAGAAATGGTCTTTACTTGAAGAGGTATTATGCCTAAAAGATGGGTATGGAGAATTTTTAGTTAGGTTAGTTTTTCTTTCTAGCTGGTGTGTTTGTTAGTTTAGACAGTGTGCTTAGCTTAGAGAGTGTGTTTTTCGTCGTTATTCTGGCTTATCTTGGTTTTACTCTTGATATTGCAGATGTCGATGCCTCTCCAAACATACATTGGTTTCGCTGATGGTGCTTGTCGTAGTACACGGAATATCTCTTCCGCAGCTTGGGTTATCTATTCGCCCTCTGACGAGTTAGTTTCTATGCATGGGGTGAGCCTCGGTCAAACAACAAACAACATTGCCGAATACAGTGCAGTGATTGAGTTATTATCTGAATCTATTTCATTTGGGATTTGGAATTTGATAGTGAGGTTAGATTCTGAACTCGTTGTATTACATCTTAATAGAGTGTATGCCATTAGAAATCCAGTGTTATTAAGGTTATTTTTGAGAGTGCGTCTCTTGGAACGTGAGTTTGATTACATTGAATATCAGCATATTCCAAGGTCTTTAAATACATTAGCAGATGCAATTGCTTCTCGAATGTTAAATAGACATTTACAATAATCATACATGTAAATTTAAAACCATTCCATAACATGATTTACAAGATAAGCTGGTAATAATGATATATATATATAGGAGTGTGTCAAAAAATACATCGTCTTCGATCATAGGTTGAAAAACACCTTATGATCGGCAAAAATGATAAGTACAAAAAACCAAAATGTCACATGTGTCTACAAAACGACCATCCAATCACTGGTGATGATCTCTATATGACACCACTGCACGGGCCACCCTACACAAGAACCTCCTAAAAGGTCCTGGGACCCCGACTACATAGCGCTAAAGCCGGATTGGAATGTCATCTATGGTAGTCTCCGGTATATCTGCTGTAAGACGCTCCAGGTCACTTTCCAATTCAGTCAAAGTCTTTGTGGCCTCGTCCTGTGGGGCCGGTGCCACTGCAACTGGTAGTCTCCTCTCGTAAGGTCGGAGATTGGCTGGACGACGTGGGCCTACATCTGCATTTTGAAAATTATTACTATCAGTTTTGAGACGATATAAAACAAACAAAAAAAAATAGACAGTTTAAAAAACTTGTAAAAAATGAATTACCTGTATCATCCCATTATTCTCCCGGTGGAAGAACCATGTCCGGATCTCCACGAAAATCAACTCCGGCATAAGGAAAATCCTGTATAGAAAAGATCTGGTCTTCTAACCAGTGAAAGTACTCCAGAGTAAATTTGACAACCTCCGTCCCCTCATCAGGATGACGGGCCATAACCGCAACCCATCGCATCAATTTGGGCTCTCGAGGAAGCCCAACCTCAACAGTGAGCTGTTGTGGGATCAGCATCAGAACCCTCTCTAAGCCAAAACTCACAACTAAATCCCCATAACCAAAGGTCTTTAGCTGTCCGTTTTTGGCTCTAGTCAGTTGGCCCTTTACATTGGCCAACACAGCATCACACCAGTTGAAAATGGTACCTCGATAGCAATCAATCGCCATCCGCATCTGGGATCCAGTGGCAATGTGTAAAGCAGCAGCCCCGCAAAGTCTGGTAATTGTAAAGGCAATCACCATAAGTTCAGGAAGGGATATAGTTTTGATCTCTATCTCTTTCTCCTGAGACTGAGTGTTACACCACTCTTGTCGGAGACTAGCGATAGACTGGCCACCTACCCTAGTCCCGAACAGAGTCAAGTGTTCGCCTCTCTTGGGAAAACCAATGAGAAAGTAGATATCTGCCGGCTCCATCTCAAGTTGGTGCCCTCCAATATAAAAACACTGGTCCTGAACGTTCCATCTTTCTACCAGCCACTCCAGAAAGCTCACTTGGGCCCTCATGCCAGGTATGGCCCAGTATTTATAAAGGTCGCATGCCTTCAAAGCATCAATTGACGGTTGATGATTAATGGCAGCCAAATCAACATCTTCGTGCTCTCTCTCGCACCAATCAAGCATGGTGAACAATCTACACACCATAAAACATCCATTAGAGTTCATAAAATCAAAAAAAATTGGTCCATTTTGGAGGGTTTAGGGTTTAAAAACTTGTTGCGCGCAGTACGCACCCCGCCTTTAGGAACAGAGCGTGGGTACGCAGGGTCCCTAAAGGCAAGGTGTGTACCCCCAACATTTTTCCAGCTGAGAAAATGTCGGGGTACGCGGGTCCCTAGTGTGGTGCCTGCGTATGCCGAGGGGCGGTCTTTGAAACCCCAAAACCTCCCAAAAATGAAATCTGGGGCCTTAAAAAGAATTCTAAATGGGTGAAATTAAAGAGGAGGATGTTGAAAATTACCTGGAAGAGACGGCGTTCGGTTTCAACGGTCGGATTCTCCGCAATGTCCACGGGAAGTTTCTTGCCAAAAGCCCTTTTTCTCTCCTCAACAGTAAAATGGTAAAAATGAATTGGTAAAATCCCTTTTTATAGGTATTTGGGGTAAATAAATGGTAAATTTGTTTATTTTTCACCATGAAAAGGTATTTTTCAAAGTATTTTTATCTATCTTCAACAGGTATGAGTAATGTGTTGGTTTTTGTGCGGGATAAAGGATTTTCAGGGAAAATTGTCATTTTTTACAAACAAAAACATCAGAGTCATCTTTAAGCTCTTTTTTGACTCCTAAAACATGAAAAGATTTCCGAGCATTTCTTTTACACTCGTTAAAATGGAATTTAAAAGACGGTCCTCTTACAGCCCTTTTTCTGACCGTAAAAACATGAAAAGATAGCCAGATTTTTGTCGTTTCAAATTCGATATTGGAAATAAAACGACGTGTCCTTGATCGCTTTTTACTTTTCAGATCAGAGACACTAATCATGAAAGTACTCCTTGGTCGTAAATATCAAGCGGTTCTCTCAAGTATTATTTTATACTTTCTTGGGCTTGGGAGACACAAATTTATGAAAAAGGTCAACCCTGGAGTCTTCTTAAGTTTTTCAGACTCTCTAAAATTGAAAAACGTCGAGTTTCTCCTATACTGGACTCGTTAAAATTTCACAGTAAAGGACCTGTTCGATTACAAACAGGAACGGACCACTCCTTCTTAGGGTTCGAATCTAAACTAAGTTGGACTCATCCGAAGGATGAGCTTATAATCAAGCAAATGTTATCCTCCTCAAGCTTGTAAAAAATAAAGAGGTACTTGCCAAAAATGGTGGGGGAAAAGAGAGAAAAATGAGCCTATTTGTTACACTTTGTCTCGGAAAAACCTTATCACCACTCTTGAACACGACACTTTTCATTCACCTGGGTTGGGAAATCCTTTGCCTAACAGTTGATCAAACCATATTGAAAATCTTTAGCCGATTTCTGGGTATTAACTTTGGGTCAATTGTCACCAAGCCATCTGTTGTGTCGTTATGTGTTCAAGAGGTCACTGCAAATAAACCATTCATCTGCAAAATATCTATCATCCATCTTGACCATCCCTGAGTTAGTCCTTACAGCTACATTTCTTCAACTTGATCTATGATTTCGTGTTGTGGGCTTGCCTACAACGGGTCGCTTTCTATCGACATCAGCACATTATCTAGAAAGATGATCTAGGAATCATTAGTACCTTGAAATCTGCATGCCTCAATGGCAGGTTTCTCGCCTTTGACGATAGTTTACATCATTGACTTTCGATTGAAGGATTCCGTGACATGTTCGACATCAACACATTCATTCACATCTCATGGATTGTACTGGGTACTTTGAGAACCATTGACATCATTGGTGGTCTCTCTCACACTTGTTAACAGTTTACATCATTGACTGGTAATCAAGTGGTTTCTACCATGTTCGACATCAACTCATTTATTCGCATGGATAGAATCGTACTATTTCGGGAAGCGGAAATGAAGACCCTGGATCTAGTTTCTGCCATCCAGGCTGCGAGGAGTTTTGTATTCATTATATAGTAGACTAATTATAAACAGATGGCTGCGTCCATACTGTGTCTATAATTATGATGTACTGCAAAATCGTTCCTATATCAGAGCAGTAGTTAGTTTGTTAGTTAAAGTTTTTGATCTGAGTATGGGAATGCCTACCTCGGCGATGATATGATCTCATATATGTATTTTGTGTTGAATATTTGCAGGTTCCGACTGGGCTCTCCACAAGATAATCCTCGAAATGATAAAGTGCTTCACCCTTCCTAGATGATATAAAACCCTAATCTACTACAGACCTCGCACTTTAGGGGGCAATCTGTTACACTAAAATTTGTCACCATGACTATTTGCAGTCAGTATGGCTCCATCAATAACCATACTGTCCTCCTTGGCAAGTCTTATACCTCTGCTCCTCATGTCAAACTCCAAAAAAAAGAGAGAAAGCCTTTAAAAGTCAATATAACTCTGGTTACGCAGTTTCTCTTACTCTTACCTGCGTATATGCACCTCAAGTACATAATACATGTGTACTTGTACGCTCTGTCTATAAAGGGGTGGGTGCATACTCCTGTAAAAGTCAAAAGGCGCAAGTTTTACTTCAAAAAACTTACTTGCGGTCGATTCTAGAGCATTCTAGAAGATGGTTTGACGTGGATTGAGCGCCTCCAGATGGTTCATACATCCCAATGAAAGAGGATCTTATCCCATGAAGAGGGGAACTATCCCTTTGAAAGAGGGGCTTATCCCATTGATGGTGGACCTCTTTAACTTCCTCCAAAGCATTATAAATACAGGCATTGGGCCAGAGGGAGGGGGGGTTGAAAGCTGAACATTCCTAAGGGTAGATGTTGCTGAAATTAGGACTCCCTTATAGAGCTTGAGAGGAGAGATTCCAATCCTTTCTTAGCTTCATTTGAAAGTGGGTGAGCTGATCAAAGTAGAGGAGAACTCTTGCTGGACCCTGGGAGGGACCTGCACAACACCAAGGCACTGGTTGTAAGGTTTCTTTTGTTTCCAATTAATACAATTAAGTTCATTTTTCTCAACAAGTTGTTATATATAATTTGTTTCATAAACTCCTTGGTCTTTATGATGAATATGTTTTATTATATGAGTTATTCAGGTGCTATGTAATCGTTTGCTTGTTAGTGAATGCAGGCTTCAAGGAGAAGGAGCTCATCTGGATTGGAGAGGCTTAGCTGCTACAAACAGCGTTGGACTAAAGGTAAGACTTGAACACCTGGTTGCTTTTATTTTAAATGCATATTTAGGGAAATATAGTGCTTGATTGTTTTGTTTGTCACTAGAAAAGCCTTGTTTTCTAGGGAGGTCGGTTTTGTCCGTAAAATTTACTCTTTCCGCATGACAACAAGTTAACAAGTGAACCACCTTGTGAGCTTGAATTATGTTGTCCAGAATTTGTCTTCCTTCTACGTACCCTGTTTGTTCCCCGAAGATGAGTGTGGGTGGCAGGGGTTTAAGTCTATTTTCCACAACCATGGAAATTATCTTGTAGAAACCATTGCATAAGGTGATGGGCCTGTATCTCTCTGGTGTTTGAGAATTATCATGTTTTGGAATAAGGGAAATAAAGGAGGTATTGAGAGCTTTCAAAATGGTCTTGTTCCACCTAGAGTCTTCGACAATCTCGACAATATCCCTTTTAACAATATTCCGGCAGGCTTTGAAGAAATCCACATTAAATCCATCCGAACTTGGTGCCTTGCCATTTTTCATTTCCTTGAGGACCTCACTAATCTCCTATTTAGTCACAGGTCTGTTGAGATTACAATTATCCTCTCTGGATACCAGTTTAGGTATATGTTTAATTAAGTTCTTAATGAAAGGTTCTCTTCCTGAAAAGTTTTCCTTAGCAATGTCCCGAAAATGCTTTACTAACACTGCATCTATCTCCTCATGGGATCGAAGAATTTTGCCATTCTCATCCTTGATCGAAGAGATTCTGTTGTGAGTTATGTTTGCAATGGTAGATCTACAGAAAAATTTAGTATTTCGTTCTCCTTCTTTTAGCCATAGAACCCTGGATTTTTGTTTCCAAAAAATTTCTTCTTGTTTACACAGCATTTCCCATTCTTGGTGATATTTCTCTGCTTGATCATTTTTGTCTTTATCAAAGACATTCTTGATCAGAGCTTGGTTGAGCTCTAGGATTTTGTTTTCCACAATTTTTTTACTTGTGAAAATATTGCCAAATTCCTTCTGGTTCCATTCCTTTAGCTTCTACTTGATGTGTTTTAATCACTTATGTAGTAGGAACATGGATGATCCCTAAATCTGCAGTTCTTCAGCCCACCATTTTCCAATGTTGCTGATGAAATCTGGGTGTGAAAGCCAAATATTTTCAAACCTAAATGGTTTGTTTCTTGGGGTGCCAATTCCCTTGATCTCCATTTGAATCAGCCAGTGATCTGAGCCTCCAAAAGGAAGAATATCTGCTATTGTTTCCTTATCTAGAAGCATGAGCTCTTCAAAGATCATGAATCTGTCTAGCTTGGAAGCTACCTAGGAATCTCCTCCTCTTTTATTGTTCCAACTGCAAAGACAATTATTTTTCTCAATGTCTACCAGCTTCATGTTTTCTAAAAAACATTGGAAAGCTGAGGAATCTTTGTTTAGTTCTCTTGTGGCCCCTTTTTTCTCTGAGAGAGATCTAATCATGTTGAAATCTCCTCCTATAACCCATGGTAGCCCTGAAAATATGTTTCGAAGGTCCACTAAGGACTCAATAAACTTTATTTTGTCATCTAACCTTTGAGGGCCATAAACATTTGTTACAAGATCAGTGTCCCTGTCTCCTACTGGTTGTATAACAATCGATAAATAATTCCTTGCTACCTCCGCATCAATAATACCTATTTTTTGGGGATTCGAAAGGATGAGGATACCCCCTGCTGTATTTTCTGCTTTGACTTCTATAAACTCATATCTGCTGAGCCACTTACTATGGATTTCTCTTATCTTTTGAACAGAGCATTTCATTTCTTGGACAAAAATTATATCTGGAGCTACCTGTTTCATTCTATTATTCAGCATTCTCTGTTTTTGTTTTCTTCCTATACCTCTGATGTTCCAAGTTGTAAACTTCATAATTACTGATTGGTAAAGGAGTAATTGGTTAGGTCTTTCATCTTACCTGAGTCTATCATGAGCTTTCCACATTCCATTAATAGCTCGTTCTTCTTTTTTCCGCCCCTTTTTTTCCCCGGGTTTCTTGGAGCCAATACTGGAGTTGGTTTTACTGCTTTCATTCCCTGCTTGCCCTGTCTTTCAATGTTGTTATCTTCTCCCAAGCCCTTTGTCTGAGTTTTCCATAAGAATAATTGCTTTATTCAATTGCATTCTTCTTGTGGTAGAGATTCTACTCCACCTATTGTTCCCTTACTCAAGAACCCTTCTAGATCTAGGTTTTCTTTGTCGAGAATCTCTTGTAACTCATTGTCTTCCATTTCCATCTCACTCTGGGTCATTTCCTAATCCATATCCATCTATGATTCACTCATCATGATCCCTTTCTGTTTTTCCTTTACCTGTTCCTGGTCTTGTTCTTCTTCCTTTTCCTCCTTATCATCTCCATCCTTTGTAACTTTATTTTCAACTGCTGCATCTTCCTCCTCTTCAAGAACATGGAACTTATTTGGCCTCCCTTTTTGGTCTCCACTTTGGTGATGTTTTGGCCCTTTTTTGCCGTTTTTACCTTTGTGAGCTACTTTGTGAAAGCCATATGTTTCTTTCATTGTGTTAGGTTTGATTTTGTTCTCTGCCTTACTGAGAGGACAGTCTCTAAGAAGGTGCCCGTGTTCATGACATTTTCGACATCTAAATGGAATGTGCTCGTAGTCAACCGTCTGCACCCATTCCTCATCATAAACCTCCAATATGACCTCGTCCGGAAGTGCTCTAGATAGGTCCATCTCTACACAAATCCTGGAAAAGGAGGTATATTTTCCCCTTCTTGTGGCTTCATAAGTTTTGACATACCTTCCTAACTTATTTCCCATGGCTGTTAGTGATTCTATTTGCTAATAATCCAGAGGTAGCGAATAGAGTCATACCCAAACCGGAACTGAGGTAAAGGTTTCCCGCTCTGGCAAGAAGTTCATCATCCACGACCGCATGTAGAGCCTTGCTACTGCATAGAAGTAGGGCCCACCTTCAAACACTCTGTCTTTGTCCTCAATGTTCACAAACACCACAGTGAAAAAACCCTTGGATCATAGATGAATATCAATGCTTCCTTTAGGCTTCCAGTGGTATCTGATCCATGTTTGTAAAGCATTTTCGGTGGGCCATAGTCCCATGAATTTGCATACGATTGCATAAGTTTGCATGTGCTCTCTGTGGGCCTGCAACTCAGGGTTATTTAAGATTACTCTGGGAGTGACTTCAGCTTTGGGCTTGCACGGTCCCTGTTGTTTCCTGTCTTTTGTTCCCTGTTTTTTGTCATTTTCCTCTTTGTCCTTTGTGCCATCCTTCTCCTTCTCCTTGTTACTTTCTATTTCCTTTTCCCCATTTTGCCCCCTTCCATCGTGTTACCTCTGCCTGAATCTAGAGATGCCTTGCTCTTGTTAACCACTACCTCGTGGTAGGAGGGAGTGGAGCTCCCTCCTCTGCACCCATCCATGGAGAAAATCCTGCGCAGAAACCCTCAACCCTGGTTTTCCGCTCTTCCGCTCTCTCAATACCTAGCTGATTTGATGTCCAATGTTGCAGACATTTCCACTAAGCCTCTTGGCAGGATTAAGTTTTCTTCTCTTTACTGATTTTCATACAAATGTACCAATTCTAGTTATTTTTCTTTACTTGATATTGTCTTTTTTATACCCTATACATCCACTCCCATGAATACTCCTAATGACTTCCTATGATTTCCTTCTCTTTACTATTTTTTCATACAAATGTACCAATTCAAATAACTAGAATGTTTGAGTGATATCATCAACTACCACATTTTTTTTGGTCTACAATTCTCATTAATAGGCTTTTGAGAATAACCAACAAACCAGAGTGACAACAATGTGTTTTGGCTTTGGAGATTTCCTTCATCATCTTCAAGATTTCCAACCGACTTAGCCTGAAACTTTAACAATCAAAACAGAGAGTGGCATTCAATTTTCTTCTCCAATGCACATTGTCATAGTTTCCTTAAACTTTTTTGGTCTATAGACCCCTTTCGGAGGATTTTAAGAAAAAAACATTGAGCCAAAGTGATTTCAACAAGTTTTCACTTAAAGGTTTTCCTTGAAAATCTTCAAGGTTTGCAATTGTCTTAAGCTAGAACTTTAACAATCAACTTAGAAACTGATATTTCATTTGCTCCTCCCATGTACGTTCTAATTGTCAACTTGAAATTTTTGTTAAGGGGCCAGAATGAATCTAAATATTTGTTCCTATGGTGTAGGTTCTGATTACCAACCTAGAGTTTTTGTTGAAGGAGCCATAACGAATCTAACTTTGACACTTTTTGTGCTAAAAATTATTGCTTTATGACAAATGTTTGTGCTTGCAATTGTCAACTATGATATATTTATGATCATTTGTAGCGTTGGATCACAACTTGTACCTAATGTATATCATTTTCTTAGTTGTAAATGTGGGTGTTGTTGAATGTTGTCAATAAATCATTCAACATTACTTTTTTAATCTCTCTTTATCTTTGTTTTATTTCTTGTACATTGAATTTCTTACCCATATTTTATTTAAGCATTGTTTGGTTTACATTAGTTTAACAATATCACATAGATAATAAGTATGGTAACTAATAACATCACTTTGGGAAGGCCCTACCTGCAAGGAGAATATGGAGGCTAATTATTTGTACAAGCCTTTGGAAACAAGTGGTTAAGGAATGCCACACTTACCACCTATTAGTAGAGGATTGAATCAGGCATAGGAATATATCTATTACAAATCCTTCTCTTATCTAAAGAGCTTTAGTTAAGGTTTATACCCTTCTAGGGAACTGGCTAGCCTTGCAATTTGTAAATGGATGGTTTGTGAATGTAGGTATGGATCCTTTCTTGAATCAATCTATGCCAAAATAGGTGAGGAGTTACTAGAAAATATCATTAGCCAATATATGATCAATTAATTTTATATGTTAAAATTGATATTTAGAATTTCTTATAATCTATCTTAAAAATATATAAAATCTTTTCTCCATGTGTACATCTATATAATACATTTTATTAATTAAAATTTTGTATATTCTTTTTAAATTTAATTTTAAAAACTCATTAAAAACAATTTCAAATACTCTAGGTCTCTATATGTATTTTATTGAAAAGATATTAAACAAGTATCGGTTTCCATTTAGGAATTGGATATCATATTCATTAGATTTCAATACTAATAACCTTCACCATTAGCTATATGTTCAAATTGATATTTAGAATTTCTTATGATCTATCTTTAAAATATATAAAAACTTCTCTCCATTTATACCTCTATGTATTACATTTTATTAATTAAAATTTAATATATATTTTCTAAATTTTATTTTAAAAACTTATTAAAAACAATTTCAAATACTCCATGTCTCTATATATATTCTAATGGAGAAGATATTAAATAAACCATTGGTGGATATCATATACATCAGATTTAATACTAATAACCTTCTCCAAAGTTATACAATATTAATTAATAATATAACAATTATATTTAGATAATGAACCATTTTTAGTGAAATTGTTCTCATTTTCTTATTAAAATTATAAATAAACAAATTACATTGTAAATAACACTTTAATTAAAATTATTTTTATTTTTTAAGTTGACATTTTTATTTATTTGGAAAATATTTTTTTTTATTTAGAAATAAACTTTATGTTGAGCACATATGGAATCACACATTTTGCTCATATCTTTTAATGGAATAGTAAAAAATAACCAAACTTTGTGAGAGCTAGAAAGCTTTTACACACATATGTATGAATCCTTAACCAAGAAATCAAACAAGTGTAATGTGTACATAACCAAAATATGAAACCCGATTTTACATATCCAATATTTTTGGTTAGTGGCTTTACAATTATACATAAAAGCCCTCATTTGGAGAGTCTCATAACAATACATGGAGAAAATGTGTATCGAATTCCATCTTTCCAGCCACTTCGTACATTACCACAAAGGTATATTATACATGTCTTCATCAAAGGTATGACAATGCTCATTACTGATATGCTTCTAACCCAAAAACTTTGAACCCCCAAAGAAGCCATTTATCTAAACATTTCCTGGACTATTTCTCAAACCTTGTATATAGGGGTATCCTCCTTTTGCAATGAACTTACCATTTATGTTTTCCCACATAACAATATTAACTTGAGTGTCTAATATATCTTAGTCCACTTCTCCCAAAGCCTGTTTTTCTACTTAGCATTAGTTATATACACAATTTGGAGATGTTTAGTAATATAAAAAAGGACTCTACACTTGACTGCATATCACTAGTTACATACACAATTTGAATATGTTTAATAGTATAAAAAGGACTCTACACTTGATAAAAAAACAAGTCTCAACATAACCATTAATGTTAACTACACTTTTGCATGAGGGAGGAACAAATATTGGTAATATGCTACTACAATATACCTAAGGAAACAAAAACACCTTTTTTCCACCAATTTGCAATGAGAACATTGTATGGTATGTTGTTATCTTGAAGACAGATGCAAGTGCTTCCAATAGCACTAGATAGATAGTATGACCCCTTTCAAAAACCAGGTCCCTCACAGGATAGTGGATAAGTTGTAAGATATTAACCCCACCTTTCTCATACTTCCATGGTACTCTCTTTGTGGGTGCTTTTTCAATGGGGAAAGGAATGTTAAGGTAATAACCTTGCCACATTGATTCATCATGCCAATTTGCACAATATTTAGATATCACAGTTGTAATCATATCTCTATAGTTAAAAATTAGTTATCGAATCGAAAAAAATAAAAATGAATGAAATATTTAACCTCTTCTTATTTCTATTCAAAAGTTGCACCAAAACAATTTCAATGAGTAGAGAGTCACATGTTGCAATTAAAATAGTGGACTTAAGTGGAAGTGTATATGGTTTATAGTTGCAAAAGCTTTGAGTTTTTTGTACCCAAGTTGAAAAAATTGGATTCCATCCTTGATAGCCAAATGCAATGCTAACAACAAGTTATCATGGTCAATGCATTGGGGCAAGAAATCCAATACTCTAGGCACAAGAAGCACATACCCATATTCAATTGGACTCACTTGTAGTATAACAAAGAATAACATCAAAAGTGCATCAAAGTACAGTAAAATACCTCAAACACTGCATCAAAAGGTGCTACCATCATCATTATTTCTGCTTACATTTATGGAAATCACATTTGACTGTCAAAGGAAGGGGGTTTTTCCAAGTGATGGACTTTGTCTTTTTTTATTTCACAAAAATAGAAAAGAAACTCTTCATGACCTACTTTGGTGAAGTTGAATTTACTTGGGTCAAAACCCTGCAACACTTTCGCCACTCGAAATTCAATAGGATGGTTCTTAAGATGGCGCCCTTGATTCAACTAGGCTATGAAACCATATTTTCCGGGGATGATCTGCAATTTATTACCCCCACATAGTTTGTGGATAGAATCCATGTTAAAACGTGTCCTTAAAAACATCACCCCAAAAGGCATAACCAAATTAATGTATGTTCAATAAGAAATTTCAAGAATTTGCATCACATTTTTCACTTTGAAATTTTATATGTTCCTACAATTTTCCATACTTCCAATGTTTTTATTGGATGTAATATTTTTAGTATGTATTAGGTTCCTGCATCTATAAAAATTCCAACAATTCTTAGTAACTCTCACAATAGCTAAACTGTTTATTTACATAGCAATGAATATAAAAGGTGAGAAAGTGAGGGTATTGATTTAAATCCTACAAAGGAGTGGGATACCTATTTGAAAAATAGAGAAAACAAGTGTATTAATCTCACCTCGTAAAACCTAATAGAATTCCACAGGAGACTGACATTCATGCCAACAATGGAGAAATTGGCACAGATCATCAATTTTGTAAGCTTAGAGAAAGATAAATGGGAAGGCTGGATATATTCCATACAACGAAGAATAATTATCATCAGTGTGGTCATTCCAAAAAAGTAAGTGTGTCAATGTAGTAGTTACATAGAAATAAAACAAGAACTTCACTTCCTATATCGGAGAATTCACCCATCTAACTCATATTCTTCCGATTCCCCCAAATTATGAACAATGTTGTGAGCTAGAATAGAAATAAATGCAAATCACTCAAACTCCCCTCTGTCTCACAAAATTGTTTATGTATCATAATTTTGCATCAAAGAAAAGGTTTTAAGCTTATTGATTTGTACAGAAAACAAGTAAAAAATCAAACAAAGTCATCTAACCATAGAATAAATATCAATAAACTCTGAAATTAGAAATGCTTCAATCTGATAAAATTAAATAGCAAGAGATCCTCTACATGGAGATGAGGTGTTTGTCTTACATATAAATTATTTGATAGTAATTGATGAGCTTGCTATAGATTCTCAATAACCTCTATCACTACTTTAGTGGTTTGTTAACCACTTTCTTGATGAGATTTTTGAGCTTTTTGAGTTCTATGTTTTCAACCTTTGCAAATGTAACGAGTGTTTAAAATATTTTTCAAAAGTATAATTAATACTTTTAGTATAAGCAATATATAAACCCAATTTTATGTAGTTATGATAGTATTTATTAATAGGGAATTTTCCTAGCTACATGGACAATGCCCCTCTTGTCCTTTGTAAAACACTTTATTTCAACATGATAGAAAATATCTTGACCTTGTATTAAAGACTATTATGGAGACTTATTTAATTTATTCAAGAGAAAAATATAGATATATGGAAAAATACATATTGGAATTGAGGATTCACCAACATTTGCTAATTTTTAAAAGTAGATCTTGAAAATTTCTAGCACTAACTAGAAATTATGATATTTTTATTCCTATTTTATTTCATTCCTTGTTCGTAAGATTAGTACATACATTTTATACACCCCTCGTACAACATAATAGATCACATTTTGTTTATTACTAAAAATTGATATTTATATTAATATATCAAAAACTGTAATTCAATGTTAAAATACAAGAAGGAAGGAACTCATTTATAGCTAAAAAAAATGTCCCTAGGTTAGATTGAGCTTAGAATCACAATCTCTTGTAGCTCTCATGATGAGTATGTTTTTGAATTGTAATGAGAAGAAAATATCAACGGGTTAATTGGTTTATACACTAACAAATTAGTATGTTTTTGAATTGTAATGAGAAGAAAATATCAGTGTGTTAATTAGTTTACACACTTACAAATTACTAAGCAGGCAATCTTGATAGCTATTTAGTTAGATAAATTTTCTTTCAATTTTAAAAGATCATAGATCTAGAGCAAAATTCATGACTTGAAATGGTTTACCTTTTCAAGTCTAAAAATAGAATATCTATATACATAAAATCCTTTTTAGGGAGTGCATGATCATGTCTTAGACTAAATAAATGGGTAAAAATAATATAAAGTCTTGTCCTTCAACCCCAAGGCTATATTATTATAGTTCCATATATATGTTTGAATTTCAATGCACTTGTTTTGTTTCCCTTTATTTTATTTTATTTACAAACTTATAATAGTTATGTCCTATCTTCTTACTAGGGATAGAAAAAAATTGGTATTAAAAATATCAAGAAAAAAAATACATTTATAGGATATTTAGTAAAATGTCAATTAGGGTTATCCAAGGTGATTGGGAGGAAGGAATGGAATCCTCCCCACAAAGATTCAATTTCCACAAGTGGCAGTATTGACAATATAGGCATACAATAATGTCCCTATGAAAAAATAAAAAGAAAAAAATATATATATTCAATAAATAGGAAAGTTTAAAATTGGAAAGATATATTAAGAAATGTTTTTCAATATACAATGAAACTAAGGTATCCTTTAATATACTATGAATGATGTTCTATATAATAAGTTCACTAAGTGAAACCTTGTGTGCATGTCATCATCACCACCAACTTAAAAGTAACAAATATATTACATGAATACAACAATTATTAAAAAATTATCCAACCACCTAAATATTTTGCAAGACAAATTGAATGAGGAAGATACTCTCATATTAAAAATGACTTAAAAAAATTGTTTCTAGATAAAAAATTATACAGTGCTAATAACCAAATCTGGAAGTGGCTGGAGTTTTTTTTTTTCCTATAAAATGAGAATTAATATAAATTATTTTTCATAATTTAACAATGTCTTACTTTTATAATAAATAAATTTAAGTTTTTTTTACAACTAACACTAATTTGTTTTTATAATTTCAATTGTTTAAAAAGATTATTTTCAAAATTAACTGATTGAATTAACATTTTTTAATTAACTTAAAAAGAAATATAAATTAGTTTTATAATTTAAATAACTTAAAAATATATTTAAATTAGTTTCATAATCTAAATAACTTAAAAAAATATAAATTAGTTTCATAATCTAAATTAGAAATGTTAATTAATAAAATTGAGGTTTTGGATAATTAATTTAAATAAAATACATTAACCTTTTTAATGGCCTAAATAAAAAATGTAAAATGAAATTGTGTTCCTATCCATACATGTGGAAACAAGAAATGTACCCTTATTATGAAAATTTTAAAATGCATGAAAAGAAAATTTAAAATCCCCTTAACATGATCAACATAGATGCATGGTATATGAATCTTCTCTATAATTTACATAGTTATTTATATGAATATTCTATATAATATGTGGGTTATTGAGATTTGAAATACATATCAATAAACTCTCAAATTAGAAATGCTTCAATATGATAAAATTAAATAGCAAGAGATCCCCTACATTGAGACGAGGTGTTTGTCTTTCATATAAATTCTTTGATAGTAATTGATGAGCTTGCTACAGATTCTCAATAACCTCTGTCACTACTTTAGTGGTTTGTTAACCACTTTCCTGATGATATTTTTGAGCTTTTTGAGTTCTATGTTTTCAAGCTTTGCAAATGTAATGAGTGTTTAAAATGTTTTGTAAAAGTCTAGTTAATACTTTTAGGTATAAGTAATATATCAACCCAATTTTATGTAGTTATGATAGTATTTATTAGGGGGATTTGCCAGACTACATGGATAAGGCCCATCTTGTCTTTTGTAAAACACTTTACTTCAATATGATAGAAAATACCTTGACCTGGTATTAAAGACTATTATGGAGTCTTATTAATTTTTTTTGAGAAAGACGTAAATATATGGAAAAATTACATATTGAAATTGAGGATATTTCACCAACATTTTCCAAGTTTTAAAAATAGACCTTGAAAATTTCTAACACTAACTAGAAATTATTATATTTTTATTTCTATTGTAGTGCATTCTTGGTATCCTAAGATTAGTATATACATTTTATACACACCTCATACAACATAATATCATTCTTTTGTTTATTAATAAAAATTGATATTTATATTAATATATGAAAAACCATAATACAATGTTATTTGAAAGATCATAGATCTAAAGAAAAAGTAATGACTTGATATGGTTCATCTTTTCAAGTCTACAAATAGGATATCCATATACATAAAATTCTTCTTACGGAGCACATGACCATGTCTTAGACTAGACTAAACAAATGGGTAAAAATAGTATAGCGTCATGCCCTTGAACCCCAATGCTATATTAGTACAGTGGCATATGTATGTTTGAATTTCAATGCACTTGTTTTGTTTCCCTTTATTTTATTTTTTTTGCAAGCTTATAGTAGTTATGTGGTATATTCTTTTTAGGGATGGAAAAAATTGGTATTAAAAATATCAAGAAAAAAATACATTTATAAGATATTTAGTAAAATGTCAATCGCGGTTATCCCTTGTGACTGGGAGGAAAGAATGGAATCTTTCCCACCAAGATTCAATTCCCACAATTGCCATGACCGGCATTGACAGTATTAACAATATATGCATACAATAATGTCCATGTCAAAAAAAATTATTTAATAAAAATGAAATTTTGAAATTGGAAAGATATATTAAGAGGTATTTTTCAACATATAATGAAACTAAGGTATTCTATGATATACCATAAATGATGTTCTATATCATAGATTCACTAAGTGAAACCTTTTGACCATGTCATCATCACCACCAACTTAAAAGAAAGAAAGCTCTTACAAGAATACAACAATCATTAAAAAATAATATCCAACCACTTAAATATTTTGCAAGACAAATTGAATAAGGAAAATACTTTCATATTAAAAATGGCTTTAAAAAATGTTTATATATAAAAAACTATATGATTCTAATAACCAAATTTGAAAGTGGCTAGTCTTTTTTTTCCTCCATAAAATGAGAATTAATGCACAAATTATTTTTGATAATTTAACAAAGTCTTACTTTTTTTAATAAATAAATTTAAATTTTTTTGATAATTAACACTAATTAGTTTTTTTTTGCACAAATTATTTTTGATAATTTAACAAAGTCTTACTTTTTTTAATAAATAAATTTAAATTTTTTTGATAATTAACACTAATTAGTTTTTTTTAATTTAAATCAATTAAAAAGAGTATTCTCAAAACTAACTCATAAAATTGACTTTTTGAAATTAATTTAAAAAAAATTATTAATTAATTTCATAATCTAAATTAAAAATGTGAATTAATAAAATTGAGGTTTTGGATAATTAATTTAAATAAAAGACATTAACCTCTTTAACTGCCTAAATAAAAAATGTAAAATGAAATTGTGTTCCTATCAATACATGTGGAAATAAGAAATGTACCCTTATTATGGCAATTTTGAAATGTATGAAAAGAAAATTTAAAATCTCCTTAACATGATCAACATATATGCTTATATGAATCTTCTCTATAATTTACATGGTTATTTATATAAATATTCTCTATAATATGTGGCTTATTGAGATTTGAAATATAATTAGTGTTGTTGAGATTTGGAATATAATTATTGGTCAGTTGAGTTATTTTAGTTGTAGAATATATTTAATAAACTATTAAATAAATATTTTGAATAATGACATTAGTATAGAAGAAACAATTTAAAATTTAAATGGTAAAAATAAATACTTTATAATAGTACATTCAATATTATATAAATTAAATTAAGATAATATATAATTAGATATAAAAAAATATGTACTACCTAAATCCAACAATTCCAACATATGTAAAATTCAATACACTATTACAAATACATAAATATATACTATGTCATCATCACCAGCAACTTAAAGCAACAAAGTTCTTACATGAATACAACAATCATTAAAAATAATATTCAACCACTTAAATATTTTGCAAAACAATTTGAATAAGGAAAATACTTTTATATTAAAAATGGCTTTAAAAATTGGTTTCTATATAGAAAAATTATACAATGCTAATTTCCCTCTATAAAATGAGAATTATTACTTTCTTTCTTTTCTTTTTTTCTTTTTTATTTTTTCTTTTTCTCTTTTCTTTTTCTTCTTTTTCTTTCTTTCTTTCTTTCTTTCTTTTTTTTCTTTTTTTTCTTCTTCTTCTTTTTTTTTTTTTTTAAGCTTGGCAGAACTAGATCTTCTTAATGTCCAATTAATCACCTCAATCGAGGCGGGTTGACTTCACATCAAGGAGTTTATTTTTGAAAATTTAAAAATGTCTTACTTTTTTAATAATTTTTTTTATATAATTAACACTAATATGTTTTTGTAGGTTTTAATCCCATACAAAAATTACCTCCATACGAATTCTAAAAATAGAAAATAAACAACAATGATATCATAACACATAAAACAAATATACACAGAGATTTTCCCTTGGATCCCAAAAACGGGACTACTAGATTGATTTTTCATTATGTTCCTTTCAATGTTACAATACATATATATACATGTCGAAGCATCCAATACCATGGACCGAAAACCATCACGCCCAAAACCATGTTCGAAAACCATGTACAAAACCATGGGGCCAAAAAAAAAAATACCCCGGGGCGCTGCCTCGTACCTCGTACAGGGGGGCGGCTAACAAAGGGGATGCAGCGGTGCAACGAAGGGGGCTCTCCACTAGTCGTGGAAAGAATATAACACAACCCAATAGTTTTTCTAACTTAAATTATTTAAGAAGAGTATATTCAAAATTAACTGATAAAATTGACGTTTTTATAATTAAATTAAAAATATATATTAATTAGTTTCATAAAATTAGAAATGTTAATGAATAAAATTGATGTTTTGAATAATTAATTTAAATAAAACACATTAACTTTCTTAATGGTCTAAATTAAAAAATGTAAAAGGGAGTTGTGTTCCTATCCATACATGTGGAAACAAGCAATGTAACTTTATTATGCCAATTTTAAAATGCATAACATGAAAATTTAAAATCTCTTTAACATGATCAACATAGATGCTTATATAAATCTTCAATCCTCTTTGTAATTTACATAGTTATTTATATGAATATTCCCTATAATATATGGGTTATTGATATTTGAAATATAATTGGTGGGTTGTTGAGATTTGGAATATAATTACAGGTTGGTTGAATTGTTTTAATTGTAACATATATTTCATAAACTATTAACTAAATATTTTGAATAGTGATATTAGTACAGAGGAAACACTTTAAAATTTAAATTATGAAAATAAATACTTTGTAATAGTAAATTCAATATTATATAAATTAAATTAAGATAATATGTAATTAAATATAAACAAAAATGTATACTACTTAAATCCAACATACTTAAAATTCAATACACTATTACAAATACAAAAATGTACTAATACATATTATAATAATAATAATAATAATTATTATTATTATTATTATTTCCGAAGAAAAAGCAAAACTTTTTATTAAGAAGCATAAAAAGTTTACATTCTGATGAGGTCTTGAGCTGATCTAAGGGCTCGTTGGTTGTTGTTTTGTTCTACATTGTGTGCTGTTAACAGCTGTTATATCCAACAAAAACTGTACAGTTCTCCTTCCGGCTGGAAGCATAAATAAACATCAGTTTGAAGACACTTTAGGCTCTGGGGTCTCCTTCGTTGAAGGAAAACAACCCCTTACAGAATTTTAAGAAGTCTAGTTATACAAAAAACATATATACTGCATATATGATAGACTGTTCTGCTGAGATAACTCATGTAAAAAGGAAAATAATAACCGTGAGAAGATATATTATTATTATTATTATTATTTTGAAGTTATAATCCTCACAAAATAAAGGCACTCCACAAATGATAGCAATCCTATGATATCCTCGTCTATTAGACTGCAATATGCGCCCTATATTTATCTTATTTTAAAGCTCCAATGTCATCTATCTGAGCTCTCATTTTCTCCAAGTCAGTGCTGAAGGGCCCGCTGGAGATCCAAGTATACAAAAGGGTTTCGCAAACAAGAAGAAAATATTTTTTGTTTGTTCCTCAGCATTTTCAAAATGTCAGATTGAGCTTTGGATATCGCTAGGTGGTTGGCTTGTGTGTTCAGCGTAAAAAATATTCCTCCTTTATCTCGCTCGTTGGTTTTAATTTTTAAGGATCACATTGAGTTTTGATGTCACTATGTGATCAGAATTAGCTTTGGATGTCATTACATGACTTCCTTTGTTCAAAATTTTAATTTTTAAAGATCAAATTGATCTTTGGATCAGTTCGTGATCAGAACTAGCTTTGGATGTCATTAGGTGACCTCCTTTGTTAAAAATTCAAAGCATATTTTGCTCGTTTTCCTTATTTATTTTTCCTTTTTTAAATTAAATTTAGATTGAAGTTTGGATTTTATTTTATTTTTCTTGATAGTATGGTTTCAATCTTAATTTTTGTGTGGAAAACAAGTAAAATCAAAATGGAGTCATCAAACCAGAGAATAAATATCAATAAACTTTGAAATAAAAAATGTTTCAATCTAATAAAATTAAATAGTAGGATATTTACACGATGAGATACTAACCAAAAGTGAATCCATATAGAGCCATGAGAACTTTTTTAACCATAATAATCCAAACAGATGTGCTGAAATTAAACATCCACGTTGCCACATCAAGGGTCACCTTCTTTTCTGCCTTACTTGCAGGTGCCATGCCTAACCAACCTCTAAAATTTCACTTAGATCCAATCACTTCCAACCCACTTATTTATGCTTTAAGAACCTTGAATCTCCATTCATCCAAGATGGAAAATAATAGACCACATTCAACTGACTTCTTTAAAAAAATAGTATAAGTATGTTGTTTTCAGCCACAAAAACACAACATATTTGAATTTCAAGAAACAAATTTGCATAAACAAGAGAAAAAAAATTCTTGTGCCTCCGACAAGATTATTTTTCAATGAATACATCCAACAATACATTAAAAATACCAACAAAATGTCTATAAAGACTTGACTTTCTGAAAGAAAACTTCTGCTTCAAGAACCTCAACTCTCCGTTCATCCAATAGATAATGATAACGAAAATGAAAACCAAAGTTTTAATAAAATAAATGCCTACATCTGAAAAGTTTTAATAAACTATATGCCTACATCATAGGCCTACATCTGCAGACCATTCCTTCCAACTACCTTGGATTAGGATGATCAAATGGTTGAACATCCTCCAATCATCTAACATATAATCCAAAGGCCCAAAGTGATGACAAGTGGGCTCGAGGGAATTTTTTCTCAAAGGGAAACGCCTTATGACGTAAATATTTATTAAAATCCAATTGATAAATTTTCTTATGTTTAATCAATTTATTATTTAAATTATATTTATAATAAATTTATTATTTAAATTATAACATTGAAATTTTAAATCATAGTAAAATCTAGTTTTTAAGTTACTAAATTATAAATATAAGAATGTTACAATTTCAATTGCAAGTGGCATAGAATCCTTCTTTAAATCTATACACCAAAATCTTAGAAATTTAATGAGAAATTAATTCACACCATGGTAGATTACCTATTCAAACGTAATTAGTAATTAAATTTGGTTTTTTTTAAACTATCAAATAAGTTTTCATATCACTATTGGTATTTACATAAATTTGAAAATTAAATTTCCTGCCTTAAGCCTTGATTGATCGAACCTTAAAGCTCGATCAGGCTTCTAACATGGGTTATATAGGAGCTCGATCGAGGGTTTGTTTAAACACTTGATCGAGATATTTTTAAGTGCCTCTATAGCTCAATCGAGCATTTAATAGTTGATCGATCAAGAATCCTTTTTTCACCAAAACACGCCCTCGTTTCTCCAAAAAGCGTATCCCAACTCCAATGCTTTGATCCATGAGGGATATATACATAGCCTGTCACCTTGTTTGGCTTCCAGAAAAAAACAATTTCAACATACATGTACACAAAATAGAAAGAGAAACAATTGTCTCTACATCTTAAGTCTCATGAGAACATAACTAGAAAGAGACATTTGTCTCCATAGTTTCGATTTCTTCTCCATTTGCAAGATCAACTACCCACTGAACCAATGGGTAGGACAAGAGCGTCTTTATACAGAGTATCAACTTTGGAATTGATTTCACAAACAATATGATAGAAATTGATGTGATTAAAAGACGTAGCTACAAACCTAATGTTTGAAAAAAGTGTTTCAAGTCCTAGGATGTTCACTTTAGCCTTCATACATTCCTAGTCAATAACAAATTTTGAGTCATTAGGGGAATTTTGAGGTCTAAAATGGGCCTCCTAAGGAAATTATAAAATAGTAGTGGAAATAATAAAATAAGATTAGATTACACCATCAAATTCTAGAGGGAAAAATAAAAAACTATTTTTGCAACTTGTATTTTCAACTTATCTCCCTATGGGTTTACTCAAATTTCTAACAAAAACACTCGTTGGATGCAGAATTTGATTCCTCATCGAAGGAGTATCCATGTTGCATACTTTTGATGAACCTTTCTACATGAAAAATGAGAAATACATGAAAAACATTATTGCAATTGCGCTTTTTCATGTATTTCTCATTTTTTTTGTAGTAGGATCCATCAAAATTATGCAACATGGGTACTCCTTGGATGATGAATCAAATTTTGCATCCAATGAGTACTCCTTCTCAAAATTTGAGTAAAACCTTATCGAGATAAGTTGAAAATACGAGTTGAAAAACTAGTTTTATTATTTTATTATTTTTTGAACTTTTTTACTTTTTTACTCCGAAAATGGTGAATCATCCCCCATGGTTGACTTCATCATTTTGAATCCTATTGGTTATTATAAAGTTTATTTTGGTTGAACATTTTTCTTAGAAGGTCCATTTTAGACCTCAAAATTTCCCTAATGCACCCATAACTTGCAGTTTAGACATGCCTTTTTTTTCTGAGTTAGCTCCAGAAGAAACCATAATGTTGCAAATTCAAAATTGCTATTCGAACATCTACCAAGAGAGTGACGAAAACAAATACATTGGGAGTGGCTAAAGTATAAAACTATCCCAGTGTTGCACCGAGGGGGTTAGCCTTGGCTAGTACCATTAAAATAACCCTAAGGATATTCATAATAAATTTCAGGTATGATTGGCACACTAGATTTCTTGGGCCTAGATCTGACTTATATGCATGTGCAAATGCAACAACATTTGTTGCACACCTTTTTAGTGTGATATCCTTGTCTTGGAAAACACTGAGATCCTAAGCATGCTAAACTCTAGCAACAAAAAGTCACAAGAGAGCTTTGAAGGATGTAACCTATTTCTCCTACCACTTGAACCTTGAAACTTCTCTAAGGGAAAAGAACCCCCATCTCAACTTTATATTAAAAATATGCGATAAGAGAGAAACTACATGAGCCACATAATTTCATTGTAAAAAATATGTGTGGGATATTTATCATGGGATTTGTATAGGGGACATTGATTTGTCCCTTTCCATCCCCACTTTTGTGTCTTGTCCCAAGTAAGAAATTTATTGGAAAGGGTTATCCAAGCTATCAACCTTACTTTCAGAGAAACATATATAACCCATAACACCTTCCACCACCAACATTTATGTTCAAAGAAATGATCTTCACACCAAGACTTATATCCCAATTTTGTTGTGAAAGAATTGGTACAAACAATCTTGAACCAAGGTATCAAATTAAGCATCAAGTCGTGTAGGGAGATAGAGTTCTCTAAGTGTAGGTCCATGTATTTATCCCATGCCAAAACATAAGGTCTCAACAATCCAAAATCTTTATTAGACTTCTATCTAAGATTCCCTTTGAGTTGAGGCTCCTAGTCTTTAATGTTCGCTAAGTAGTCTATATTTGAATGCTTGAGTTCATATAGCAAAGAAGTTGATGTCTTGTAATCATTGCCTACACCAAAACAAGGGTTGAGGCCTAAGTATACCTACCGCTCGTCACCCACACTCTTGGTGGCCCATTTTCCAACTAAGGGAAAATCTTGAAAGAAAGTTTTCAAAACAATTGATGCATTTAAATACTTATTTGGGACTTTAAACAAATCAACTAGTGACATTCCAAGGAGATATTTTTCTTTAAATGTCTTGTATCATAGAGAATTCTCCTTCATAAGAGGCCACAAATTTTTGCTAACTAGAGCTTGAGAAAAGATAGTTGAATCTTTCATGCCCCATCCTCCAAGCTCCTTTGGAGCTTCTAGCCTAAACCATTTTACAAGGAGGATACCTTGATGCTATTGGCACCTTACCAGAGAAAGTGGAAGTTGGCCTTTCTGATCAAATTTAAGACACCTTTTGATACAACCACTATTGAATTCCAGTAAACAAAGATGCTTTCCAAAATTGATTTTAATAACACAAGCCTTCCTCCTATAGAGAGAAACAATTTTACCAAAACACAAGGTGGGCTTCCAATTTTTAAAGCATCCACATCTAGCTTACATTATGATATTTATTTGGCTTAATTAGAATCCCAAATATTTGAAACCATCATCCATATTTTTAATAGGAAATGGGAATATTTCCTAAAATAGGGAGAGGGAAGCCTCCAAAAACTCATTGTAAATAATGCAATACTTGTTTACATTTATCTACATACCTATTTCCATGCAAAAATGGTCTAGGGCACCTTTGAGAAAAAAAATCACTTATGTCCCCCAATATGCAGGTTAGGATGTCATCAACAAATAAAAAGTGGGTAAATGCCACCCCTTCAAACAATTTTATCCCATGAATGTGTCCATAGGATCTAAGTTCACTAATCAACCTACTAAAGGCTTTCGTAATGTTTAAGAAAAGTAGTGGGGATAGTGGGTAGCCCTAGCAATTATCTTTTGAAGCTTGGAGCAACTATAATATGGATCCATTGATTAAGACAACAAAAGGAGTCAAATATATATAACCCATAATCAAATTAACAACTTGGAGGGAAAACCTCATCTGTAAAAGTACCAGGTCAAGGAAAGTCCAATTGACCTTGTCGTAGGCCATAGATAGATCCAATTTAACAATAGTTGATCATGAATTTGGGGTTTTCATTGAATGAAAAACCTCTTAAGCAAAGGATACAATATCATGGATATTCTTGTTGTGGTGGACCCTTAACTATTCCTCAGAAATGAAAGAACTCAAAACAAGATTTAATTGTTTGGCTAAGATTTTGGAAATAAGCTTATAACTAAGATTGCAACAAGTAATGGGTCAAAAATAATCAAAAGGACCTTATCGTGCTTTTAGGATTAAACACAAGAAAGAAGAGTTTAGAGAACCTAGAACTTTCCCAAAGGATTGTGATTCACAAACTGTGGTCAAGAGGTCATCCTTTATAATCTCATAAAAACCTAGATAAAACTCCACAAGAAAACCATGTAGCCTAGGGCTCTAGTATTTTTTCATTTTCAAAAGTGTTGTGAGGAGTTCCTGTTTTGAGACTACTTTCCTCAGAAACTTATTAATCTAATCTAAAACCACCATGGTGAATTTTGAAACCACATGTAGTATTTCTTTAATGGGGAAACTCAAAGGTGGTTTGAAGAGGTCCTGCAAATGGCTAACCCCCTCCACAACTTTATCTGAAAATGTATGGATGATGGATCCATTGGAATCATGGATGCCCTAGATGGTATTTACTAGTTTCCTTGAATTGTAATACTAATGAAAAATCTTAGTCTTATTGTCCCCTAAAGAAAGAAAGATGGCTTTTGTTTTTAATCTCCAACATTCTTCCTCCTCCAGCAATGGAGTATGTATTTATTCTTTAAGGGACTTAAGTAGGCTTAACTAGTCAAAGGATATAGAGTTGACATCCATATGGGAGTAGTGATATATCAACTTCTCCACTTGGATAAAATGTGCATATGGTTTCCTGTAATGTTGTTTGGCCCACACCCTAGATTCCTACTTGATAGTGGAGATTTTTTTTTAGAATTGTTCTATGTACAAAGAAGAGGAAGACTGATAGAGTGTCCTCTAGTGGATCTTCACCATATCCTGTTAATCTTCTTAGTTTAACTAGGATGGGTTAAAATGAAAGGGGATAAGATTTGACCCATCCTAGAGATCCATGCATAATGTGACCGTCTATGGTCCTATAAGCCCCCCCAAACACAATGAAGATTTGAAAGATAAACCTAAATTCATGATGGATTGTAATGCTAAAAATTTCAAGCCTTTTTTATACCTCACCACCACTAGAGCGACAATTCATCCAAGTCAAAGATAATATTATTGGTTCAATATCTAGAAGATGATTTTGTACCATCCATTTAGTGAAAAAACTATATAGGGGATTCAACCAAGGAGAATACCTACAACCTTCCTAAAGTTCCAAAGTAAAATTGATATTCCATCAACAATGACACGTTGATCCTCAAAAGCACTTACAGAGGCTAAGTCCTCCAAAAAACATTCTTGATTAGCATATTTCACATAAATATTAATAAATGAAATGGGATAAACAAAGTTTTTATAGAGAAAATTAACAATATGGACGAGGGGAGGGAAGAAGAAATGATAGCCTTGAAATTTCAATTCCACCAAGTTAGCAAACCCTTAGGAGACATGTCTGAGTCAACGTGATTAAAAGACCAGTCCTTTAAAAACTCTTCAATTAAATGGTTCACCTTCATGCTAGAACACGTAGTTTCTTATATCATTAAGATATCAAGTTTGGTGGAAGCTATCAATATTTTGAGGGTATATCTTTTCTAGGCACCCCCAATTCCCCTTGAATTATATGCGGGCATTATCATAGAGCACCCTTGGTCAGGGATAACTTTACTATAAGGGCCCTATAAATAGAAACTTGTTTACCTTCAAGAATTTCCCATTTGGATCTCTCATCATATTTGTGCAAAGTTGAATTCCTACAAGCCAGATAAAAAGTAGGAGGGTGCATCATAAGGTGCTCATTAGAAGAAAAAATGATAGAATGATTCTTCTTAGGCTAGAGAACATAGCTCCATTTTTTCTCCAAAGGATAGGGAAGGGAATAAGAGAGGGAATGGGAGAGTGATAGGGGGGAATATGGATGAAAAGACAAAGGGATCCATAGAGGAGTTGAGGAAAGGCTATCTGAAAGAAAGGATACCAAAGGAGGGGAAGAATAGGCACTACTAGGATGGAGGGAGAAAATCTTGAGAGAGACAACGAGGGAGAAATAAATGATGGAGGCAATAAGAGGCAATGATTTCTCGACTGATTTCTTGACAGAAAGTATATATGTTGAAGAACTGGTCATACCAAGGCTTGTAGCAATCCCCTAAGGAGACTTATTGGCTTTTTCGTGAGAAGTGAAATGCTCCATAGATAAATCGTGACCCACTCTAATAGGGCCCTAACAAGGGAAATATTTTGTAATGTATTCAACTTCATGATAGTGATGAAACCTAAAAGGAATCCTCCAACAATACACTTTTTGTACCTAAACTGATATTTCCAAGTAAATCTCCACATTAGTAATAATACCACTCCCGAAGGTATACAACTACTTAGATCTATACAATTGTACAATCCTCATTCCACTGCCACCCCTCTTCCACACTCATGAAAGAACCAAATTTTTTTTTATTGATGGTATTAGATACCACCAACATGTAGAGGATCTCCCTGATGTGATGTCCTAATTAGACGTCACACCGTTTGGTGTACAAGTCCCTTTCGACTTTATGGTCCAACCACCATTGTAAAAATTTTAGAGGTATGCTTTGGTTATAACACATACACAAGAGAACACAAACACCTCTTTTGGGAAGGAAGCATGTAAGCTTTGTGTGACACAAAATATAATATGTACAAGGAACTTCCATAACTGGTAAAGGGAAATGATCCTCCAATTAGGGAAGTAATAGTACTATCCCAAGGGAGACCTAGGAGTGAAGAGAACGACTTGTTGATTTACTTTCAAATTAGTTCACAAGATAAGAAACAATCATGAAAACATAACAACGCTCATTCAACAATATCCATATCTAAGAAATGAAATAGTTCATTGATCTTAGTATGTAATTAAGCTAACATATACCACAAACATAACAAGAATAGTCTTACTACATCCACAATACATGCATGAAGAATTTTTAGCTCATAGAACTTCTGATTATAAATGAAAGATTCCAGGTACATCGTGACATAGGTGAAACACAAGATCCATTAGTGGAAGATGAAGCCACAACTTTCTTATCCAAATAATGAATTATCTCCTATGCACTACAAGAGAAGCCAAGAAAAGACTCTAAGAATCCAAGCCCTTTCCTTGAGTTATGTGGAGCTATCAATAATAAATGACAATGAATTTTGAGTTTCCTCACAAATCTTTAACTTCTGTGACCTATGGGCTTCCATAAAACCATTCACATTCTATACATGATCTTTTACATTCCACATATGTCTCATGGAAATTGTTACATACAACTTACTATAAAAGACAAAATTCATGTAAGATAATAGTTATATGAGATGAAACTACTATTAGGAAAAAATGTTATCAAATTGATAAGTCATTTGCTTCTTCATGGAGCTCATTGGTAATGTATGTATGCCATGCTCTGAACTCTGTAGAGATGAATTTGATCTGAACTAGAAAGTTCACTGCATACTGCATCTTCAACTCTAGTACTTTTGTCAATATGTTATGGGTGCTTGATTGTACAATATTCCATAGCCATGACGATTTCATGTGACCTATGACAGGTGTGATGGCATATTGTAGAATAATATCTTTGGTGATTTCCAAGACTTCTTGTTATGATGCTTGCTTTATTTGTTCTATGTACTGCCTTATTTCTTGAAAGAATATTTCCTTGCCTCTCATTTCTTCAAGTGATCCTGTACAAGGCATCCCACGTTTCTTTACTAGAGACTAAAATTCATTGTGCATTTGACCATAAGTGACAATGGTAATATCCGACTATTCTCCAAGATGGATGTAGTTTTGATGATGGAGTCCCAGTTTTACTCTATCTATCTCTACAGAATCCTGTCCTTTCTAACCAATTGTTGCAAAACATATGGATATTTGACATTCCAATTCTAGAGTTGATCAACAACTCTATTTGTAGCTTTCAGGAGCTTAAAGACTTCTTGTGCTTTCTTATGAATGCCAACAAGGGGCACCATTAATTTTGTAGAAGTATCATTTCATCATATAATTTCTCCATGGTATCCTTCTTTGGCCCTAATTCCTCCTATATGGTTGATTTCCATTCTGTCGTCTTGAAGTTGTGGGAAGATAACTTCACTAGTTTTCTAGAGTGAGATGTTTCACTTGTTGTTTTACTACAATCAACTATTTCATCAGTCTTACATTCTCATTCAATAGATACTCTGAGTTGTCATGTTTTGTTGTAGCAAAAGAAACATTAGCCGCCACAATTTCTCAAGGATTCCATCTAGTATTAGCAGTTATCACCTTTTTTGTGGACACACGTAGTGGGCTCTGAGGATCATTTCGGAAGTATCTTCAACTTTACTAAATGATCCTTTTCTTGAGTTGATCAAAAATGACATTACATACATCCATGACTCTGTCTTTAGGTGGAGGTGTTATTATCATTTAATCAAATGGGAGATGATTGCGTGTAAGATGAGGTCCTGCCAGAGAACCTAGTTCAACATCTATTTGTTGGATGGTATCATATTCCTACAACACTTCCTCTATTTCTTGATTCAATTATTCTTCCTCCAACCTCTACTTTGCTTCCTCCTCTTATGAATTCCTTTTTCATTCTTCTTCTACTCTCCTTCTCTCCTCTTCTTATTTCTGCTATTTTTTGAGAAACTTTTCTTGCTTCCTCTTCTCCTCTTCCCCTTGTTGCATCTTTTCCTCTAATTCTCTCCTTTCTTATTTAGCTTGAATAGCTCCCTTATACAAAGGATCAACTTTCCATCTCCTACTACTTTCTCTTGTCGAATCATACTTGATGTTTTCCCTGGGAGCTACACTCTTTTCTTGATCAGTTGTTTTTTGTGCCTCCTCTCCATGTATGTATTGAGTTGGTGTAACTTGGGGGAAAATGACCTCAATTCCTAGAAATTTCTTTCTTACTACATTATAACAGTTCTTCACCTTCTCATATTTTGTAGTAGACATTGATTAATATCCTCAATTGAAACCAATCCTTTCACAATGTTTCCTACACACTCTTCTGCGGTCATATCTGTGAAAGTCCTTGACTACAAAGTGCAAGCAATCCAACTCTTATATTTTTCCCTTTGGCACGTTATGTCTCTTTAGCTCATACAATTTGACCCTAAAATGGAAAATGGGCCACGGGGATTTCTTCCTATTGTGAAGGACTCTTGACAACCCTTTATTCAACTAATAAGCCACTTCTTGGAATACCACCTTATTAGTTACATATCACATCCAAAGAATGAGATGTATGTACCTTCACACGTAGCAAACCAATTTGTGATATCATGTAGTCATTCCTTCGCCTGGCCGATCATGCAAGGAGGATCAATCTGTTGAAAATAGCAACAAGAAATGTTAAAAATAGAATCCAGAAAATCCAATTTAATTTGTTCTTGAATATAATTGTGAATTAAAATTGTAATTATTTTCTCTTAACAACTTTTAATAGTTAACTAAGTAAAGTTGACTTATTTAACTTAGGAATTTCGAGTTTGAAGTCTTTTGGAAGTCATGTATATGTTCTCCCTAAGTTTTAGGTGTCTAAGATGAGTTTAATTGTGATTTGTAATTAGATAACTGAGTTTACTAAGTTATGTTCAGTTAAATTAATTGTAACTGTTTGTGGAAATAAGAGGATTAACAGTCAATTGGTGTACTCGTGTAACCACAAGTGTCACTCCAGTTAACTGAATATTCCCTTATTAGAGACTCATGCATGTCGATTCTAAGAAAGACCTAGTTGCGACTAGAGTGCAAGGATAATGTACTATCAATTGTGAGATTTACTCAGTTGTATATATCATGCATGCAAGTAGAGAAGGACCTATGTTTGGATTGTGCTATTTTGGAGGCATGAATTCCCTTTAAATATGGGTTATTCATCCTAGGAATTATGCAAGATATTAGGGGCTTGGAGAGCTATTGAATAGGCTAAGCATTGGCCAAGAGATAGCTTATGAGCTAAGAGAGTTGATCATACTTGTGCAAAATTGTTCTAGTGAGGACAAGATTTGTATATTCACTCATATTTATGATATATGCAATACAGATAGGGGGTTTTGAGAAGTGGATTTCCCTAGATACACCTTATGTTATGTGCCATTGATTTATGTTCTTCTTATTCATTTTGTTTTCATTGATCTATTGGCTTCTGCTGGTTGAAAGTAGAAGTATATTCTTCCCTTGTTCTTTATTACATTGCATGAGCTTGTGAATCTACAGGAAATTCTACACAATCTCATATATCATATGGAATATGACTGCGAAGAAATGCTCTACCAACCTGTCATATGAAACTTTGAAACTCAAATCTGAGAACACCCTATAGTGGAAGTAATTTGGAAACTTATCCTATGGGTTCTAGTTCCAATACATTCATGGGAATGCATATTGCGCACATATCCCATCCAATAGAAATGCAAACATGTAGAACTCTGGTGCCTAGTTTGACCTAAAATATGCTTTAGCCTACCCAACGTGACACTGCAACTCAAAAGAAAGTATATTTTCCCAATTGAAGACCTTTCCACAGGTGCCCACCATGTTGAGCATATATATCCAATTCTTTTCAAATACTTTAGCGTTCTTTCACCCATGTAGCCTACAACACATAAAAACAAGATACTGATACACATATTTGAGAATCCTGTTTGGGTAAATTGAAAATCGACAGTGTCAAAACTTAGCAGGTTCTCGACACCAAGATTTAATAATATCACTTGTGTCAAGATTAACCCATATCGTGTAAAATTTTATACTCACATACTCTGTGGGATTTTACATCTTATAATAGGTTTGCATGTTTTCTCGATAATAGGTGGTGATATGATGATCACTTTCACTATGAAGCACTAGAATATAATCATCCATGTTTGTAAGAATCCATTCAATCACTTCTGCACGAGGAATGACTAGGAATCTGTATGCAATCTTGTGTATCCTAGACAACTTGATATTAATGTATAGCTCTAAATCTTCCAAGTTTTCAAATGTTTTTTTTGCATGAATGTGTATTTGATGTGTTTCCATGTGACCTCAGTAGACTTATCTATGAAGCACTGTGTATTTGCAAAAAAAAGAACTGTAGGCTTTGTAACTTACACTACTTCTTCAAGGCTTGCTTCTGAAGCTTCTTTGGAGTCCACTCAAAGTGTATTGGGAGGAATTGTTCCAACAGATGAGGAAAGAGTATTGAGACTAGTAACTTGAACACCTTTATGCAGAATTCAATGGTCTGTGATTGGGAAATCATTCTTTGTGATTTCATTGAGGCTAGTGTTGTGTTCTTGTGTTGGTTGACTAGTGAAGGCTCAGTGGATATTTGGTTCACTTAGTTCTTGTTGAGTAGGCTGATAAACCTCTAAGCGCTTGTTGGAAAAGTTGATAGACCACTTAGAGCTTGTTGAATGATCCTATAAATAATTAGGCATGAGGCGAGTTGAGCCATGGTGGTGCTTGCTAAAAAGCTATGACAAACTACAAAGTGCTTGCAGAGGAAGATGATAAACCACTTAGTTATTTCCATGTAATATGAGAAACCACCTAGATAGTGAAATCGAGACTCCTACAATGCTTGCCTTGAAACTCCAACCACCTATATAGTGTATTCACTCTCTTGGAACCGAGGAGAACTTCAACTAAGCCTTAGGTGAATCCTTGTGATTTATTTTAATAATGAAGAGTGTTATTGGCCTACCGCCAAAGAGTAGTTGATAAACCACCTGGACAATGGAATCCTCCTCTTCATTATTTTTTTAACTAAATCTTAGTGGGAAATTCCCTTGAGAAAATCACTCCTCAGACTCTGAATCCAACTGGTGGTCAAAAACAAGAAATATTGTAGTGTATCTAGCTTATGGTTGGGTGGAGGGTTGAGGTCTCTCCTTTAGTTGCCAACCATTCAAGTTAGATAGATAAGTATATTTACTTGTGCCCATTTATACTGTGGATGATGAATAAGTTCTGATATGTGATACACAAGTGTATAGATTAGCATTACCTATGGAATGTTGTTAAGATCTTTGTATGTTCATGGTGAATTCTTTCCTTTATATGTGTTCACGGTTATGTTGAAGTTCTGGACCATGTATTGATGTTATCTTTATGAAGTACACAATAATTCACATGAATATGCATGGTTTCTTAATGTCTCTCAATTAATATGTTATGGCATGTGATTTCAATTATTTGATATGTTATGAATATCATGGCTAACTGCTTTGTTTAAGACAGCATGCTTTCTTAATGGAGACTTAGTTAGGACTTATATCCACTTGTTTCAAGAACAATATGAGCATTTTATGGTTATGTATGCCTGTATAATGTTGTAGTGTCTTGAGCTTTCTAGAGGAAGCATTGTATGTGATTTCCTACGAAATATGGTTTTTTAAGCCATTTCTTACCTTTAATCAGAATTTCATATAAGGCAGGTCTATTAGAACCATAAATCCTACCATGGTTATAGTGTATTACTTGGAAGGTCAAGGTTTAGACATAGGCATTCATTTCCAGTGATTGGTGTTCTGGGAAATGCCTTGCCTTAAGGATATTCTAGTATAAATCCCTTGGATTTTTCCTTTGGTAAAAAAATTTCATTTATATCTGGGGTTGAATGGTTCATGGATGAATCACGTATTTAGGCTGGATATCATTTTCAACTCCCAAGCACCAATTTCATCCAGACATGCGAAGGGGGTAGATGTTTATAGGATTGGCAGAGGTATGTAATAAATCTAGGCATTCAATTAGTCATTTCTTATGCATAATTAGAAAAAAGGACCAAATGTGGGATGGTACAAATTCCATAGTAAATTTTTTTGGAAGTAATATTTGGTGTGGGCCATTGTTGGGTGAAAAAATTTATGTGAGGATATATTTCCATAAGTGAAGGAAGCATATGGTATATAGGACATACGATGGTGGAGACTTGTGCACTTTAGAAATAAGTCGAATCATTATCAAACTGGATTTTGTAGAAGTGAAGATTAAATGGGGTGGGCCCCGTTTGGAGGAATATAGGCAGTTGGAATTCCTTGTGAGAATGTATTTTATTTAGAATCTAGGAGATACGATAGGGTTTGAGTTGGGAACTTTTACAAAGTCTTGGATGGGACCTAGACCAAATATTCTATGAAGGTGTGTGTGATTCAGTGGTCTGAGGGATCAAGGATTGTGCCAGTAATGTATAAGGTGTGCATCCTAGATTTCCATTCGGATCGAACATAAATAGAATTAGTCACATAACTTGACAAGGTAGAGCCTAGTGGGACCTATGACTCTGGCTTATGTGTCAAGTGCCAATGGGATTAATCAACATCTACCTAGGAGCCATGTAGATGCCATTAGACAAATGAACTACCAGATTTGACATGGTAGGTCCACACAAGTCAGATGTGGATTTCGCATGGTCGTACTTATTGACGTTGCAAAAACTAATTAGTTTAAATTCAAATGGAAATAAATCTTGGTCTAGGAGTCAGATTAAGATCAATTTTATACCTCTAGAAAGCTCTTGACGATCCAGATATGATGGTGATATCAAAAATTAATTCTACAAACTTTGGAGAAGAAGGATTTTTAGTAACCCCATCTTCATAATAGACTTTGGAGGTTGAATTAATTCATAAGTAACAACCTCCACAACCTGAGATGGTTGAAGGGGGTGGGAGGGAGAATTACAGATTCTGGATAAAAGTGCATAATCTATTTGTATAACTCTATCAAGAATGCATTGTAAATCTAGTATCTTGTCACATATTTAGTGGTCAGATGCATTAACCACTTCATCAAAATGGACACCCCGTCACAATTTTCATTCATGAAGGTATCCACATCTATGATCTTAAAACCCCTAGTTGATGTAGGGAGTCTTAGCATGATTCTAAAGGTGCCAAGAAAGAACTTGGTGTTATAGCTCCAAATCTCACTCTTATGGTTTGTGATGCTGCACTCATGGCCTAGGGCAACCCCTCCTTCCAGACCTGGTCCTAAAATTTAAAAAACAGTGTTTTATCCCTTATATGCGACATTGCCCTGAGTTAAACGCGTGTACACGCGGGTCTGTGTATACCCAACCCGCGTGTATGTATTAAAACACTTAAAAAAATAAATAATTCCTTATTTTCGGGCGGAGATCGCGGGTTTTACCTGCTGATCACCTGTTAGTGCCCGTGGCCCAACTGTTCCCAACCAACTCCTAACTAAAAAACTACTTTGGAGATGGTATAAAAAGACATCAAAGGGAAGGCCTAAGGAGAGAGAGAAAGGAGAGCAAGATTACTATGCTGAGATTTTCCCCTTAGACCAGGTCTGAAGTCCTTGGTGCTTTCTGCACTTCCCCCATTTTGCATAGGAAACCCTTGTTTCCATGTGTATTGGTGATCATTCATCTTTTATATCACCATTGAGTAAGACTTGGAAGGAGCTCTTGTTGGAGGCTTGAGGCTGGAACGAATCCGGAAGGAAGCTTTTCTTGGAGCCTGTTGAAGGTGTTTCAGGTGAAATCTTTCCGTTATATGTACTTTACTTGCCTTTATATAAAGAAACACGTCTTGGTTCCTGAAACAATCTTTCTTTATGCTTATGAGATTCTTGTCTTGAATTCTTATGCAAGTAGTTACTTAAAGATTTTTATAACTAACTTTATAGCATGAAGATGGTTTGTGTATAAGTATTTGTCCATGTACTGCTGTGTTCTTTGATTTGTTTGTTTTACAGGTCAAAGGAGAAGAAGGGAACTCCAAGAAGGGTTTGGACCCTAAAGGCCTTCTCGAACGTAGGACCTTAGGTACGTACCCTCAACATTAGAATTTTCTTACAGTAAAGATAATGGCTGTGTGTGTGTTTCTTTGAATAAGCAATTTGTCTAGTCACCTTTGGACTTTGTGGTCTGAGTGACTGGCTTACCACTCTACCGATCTTGAAAGGCTTTTGGTCGTTCTTTCAGAAGTTGTGGAGTTGCCTCCTCAAGGGCAAAGGTTTTGGTTGCTTACCCATATTCTTTGAAGAGTTATTTCTATATTCCCGCAAGGGAAGGGTCTTTGGATCAATTTAATATGGCTAATATTCCTGTGGAAACCAACCAAGGTACCCTTCCAAAAGGGGATCCTTGTGCTTTTCCTTTCTTTGGAAACGTTGGTACTCCCTTGATGGCCACTTTGAATATTCCTGGGTTGAATGTTGGACTACCCATTTGGCTGTGGTCCACTCCGAATATTCCAAATGCTCTTGAAGCCTCTCAGTTGAATGCTTCATTTCAAGGGCATCACATGGGTGCTAATTGTTCATCTTCTTTCAAAGAGAAATCTGGGGTTCCTTCTTCTCCTCCTTCTTGTCACAAGAAATCTAAAAAGAGGAGAAAGAGGAAGTTAAAGAAGAAGAATAAGTCTATCCTTTCGTCTTCAACCTCTGCAAGTCATGTTGGAGATGAGCCTTCAGCCACTGCTAGTCATGCTGGGGGCATAAGTCTAGTCACTGCGAGTCACACTAGCACTTCATCTTCAACCTCTGCGAGTCATGTTGGAGATGAGTCTTCAGCCGCTGCAAGTCATGCTGGGGGCATGAGTCTAGTCACTGCGAGTCACACTAACACTTCATCATCAACCTCTGCGAGTCATGTTGAAGATGAGTCTTTAGCCGCTGCAAGTCATGCTGGGGTCATGAGTCTAGTCACTGCAAGTCATACTAGCAAAGAGTCACCGACCTCTGCAAGTCATGTTCAGGACTCTCCGCAAACCACTGCTATTCATGTTGGCGGAATGGAGGTTGATAAGAAACCTGGACGTAGAAGTTTTAAACCTAAGTTCCCTTGTAAGATATGCAAGGGAGACCATCTTACTCATTTATGCCCTGGTATTCCAGAGGTTCAAAGGATATGGTCTGAGTCTGAAAATACTTCTGCTCCTAGATCTGATATGGTTTCTCATCAATCCCATCAACCATTGGTTGATAATGTGGTAAAGCCAGTGCAATCGCTGGCCGATTACACTCCTCTTTTGGGGGGTGAAGTGCCTAACAAAAGAGTCTGTTTGATCTCTAGTACAGAGTCTTCTGGTATAGGGGGCATTCCGGTTTCTTCGAATGTTCCCCCTCCAAGTTCTAAGAGTGTTTCCTTTGATTGGGGTAGTCTTGTTGAGCCTCGTCTTCCTTCCACTGCACCTTTCCAAATAAAGGTCAGAGTGAATTCCACAAATGTCTATCGATGTATGGTGGATGAAGGATCCTCTGCAAGTATTATATCCTCTTTGACTTGGAAAGCTTTGGGTTCCCCAAAGTTGTTGGCAGATCAGAGTCAGTTGTTAGCCTATGATAGAAGGCCTGGTGAATCTATGGGTGTTCTTCCTCAATTGCCTATCACCTTAGGTGGGAAGACTGTCTTAATCGATATGATGGTGGTTGATAGCCCTTTAGACTTTAATATGCTACTTGGGCGTGATTATGTCTATGCTACGAATGCTGTGGTGTCTTCACTCTTTCGAGTAATGTGCTTTCCTCATAACGGGAATATTGTCACTATTGATCAGCTTGCATCTGATAATCACCACCCTAATTCGAATTTACTACAGAATGCCCCTTGGTTTGTTCCAAGTGTTCAAGTAGACTCTACCCCGCCACGGGTGAATTATGTGGCATTGAGTCATCAATGTTCAATTGCCTCTGAGAAGGATCCTTTGACTTATTATTCTCCTTCCTGGGACTTGGTCCCGGCAGTTGACCGAGAGATTCATCCTATAGGGACATGGGACCCTTTAATTCCCTCTTTTGATCCTTGTAGTTCTCATGATTTCTTAGAACTTGTTTTGCCTTCACAGGAGGAACTCTTTGAAGCCATGAGTTATGACTACCAAAGGAGTCCTTGGTCCGATCCCTGCAAGGGGTTTGTCCAGAAGAACTATTATGCATAAGCTGCAAGGCTGCGTGGTCCCCTGTACCATATTGTATATATGAGGTACGCATTTTCAAGTTTTGTATTCTATAACACAAGATCTTATATGAAGTTTATATGTGGGATGTATTAACTTCGTGTCTAGTGTTCCTATTTATGTTTACAGAACTTGGAAGATTTCTCCTTTGGAAGTTTATGGTTGGTCCGTTCTGACAGGTATTGGTTCTCGAAACTGGCATATAGGTTAGGTTTTTCCACCTGCATTGTGCATTTATCAGTTTCCTTTCCCATTTTGCCTTAGGATCGACCCCACCAAGTTATGGTGCGGAACCTTCTCATTGCTTAGAAGTATCATGACTTGTGTGGTAGAGCCTACCTTATCATGGGTGCCCTAGTTAGTACCTTTTTGTCGCTTGGCACTCATGCTGATTTTTCATCCCTAGGCTCGGGAGTCCTCTTTAGTCCCGCCATGACTTATGCGTTGAAGACTCATTCCTCTTAGCTTCTCCACTTTGTTCTGGCCTTATACCCTAGAGGCTCCTTTGTGTTGAGTTGTACTACTGCATTGCATGTTGACCATTTTCACCTTTTGGCCTAGAGCCGGCTTCACTTGGACTCGTGTTTAAGCCAACTTTTGACCATGACATCTGCAAAATCAACCTTGCATACTTTTGACTTCTGCAGCTTGACATACCCTGATCCATGGAAGGAACATACCTCTGAGTGTCACTAACCAGTTTTCACCTCCCTGCATTGAGCATAGGAACGTTCCCTTCCCAGGAACTAGATCATCTATTTCACCGACACTCGTTCTTTCCACTGTACCATAGAATTCTTTTATTCTTTTTCTGGCTTATCAAAAAAAGACAAAAAAATTAAATATTCCAAAAAAGAGCGGGAACAGGGACATTATTTCCATTTATTGTTGGCAGCTAGAGTCAGTCGTGTCGCCCTTGAACAAAGCACTCAAAACAAAGTCTCCTCTGCATGGGTGGGATTTAGTTTGACTTAGGTATGCCATAACCTTGTTATTGAGTCAGTTCTCCCCCGATTGGTTATCTCTTCCAATCATATGGAGGGTTCGTTCGTGCCTCCTGCATGGCGAACTTATACAGAGTCATCATATGCTGCCACATAGTCACATTGAGTCGTGCTTTTGTTCAAGGGAAGTTAGCCTGAGTCGGCCTTTCTGCGGTGTCTCTTGACTCATTTTTCAGTCGACCATCCCTGGTTGTCAGTATCATGTCTATCATCACATCAGCTATATTGGTCCTTTACTCGTGCCGGTTTGAGAAGGTCCCCATTGACTTCTTACTGGCGGGTCTTGTCCTTATCGACGACGACACCTTGCTCTGAGGACAGGCCTAGAGCTGCACCCTGGCCCTATTTTCATTATTGATAGGTCACCTTGTGCTCATCATCGATCAGTATCATGGGTCTTCGACTGAGTGGTTTCCCTTGTGTTCGACATCAGCATACATTATCACACATTGGGATTCGTGCAGTACCTTGGTTTCCATTTGACCCTATTGGTGGATACCTCGCCGCTGTGTCAGCTTTCATTATTGGTTGGTTGAGAGGGTTTCTGCCGTGCGCTAGCCACATCTTGTGTACGCCGGAAACGTACTTCGGTTGGGTTCCTGCATCTTTTTTCATCTGATTCCTTCCACATTATTGGCCTACGAGTTACACTCGCGCTAGATTGATGGAGGATGCCTTAATGCCTTCCTTCTAGTGGATCTTTCCCTATCGACTTCGACTCATTGCTCTGGGGCAAAGATCTAGAGTCCATTTGGCAGTACCTTGGGGTTTGCAGTCATTAGTGGCAGATCCTTCGCTATCGACAGTGGGAAACCATCATTGTCTCCTGATCGATAGATTCTTACAGGTGTTCAACTTCAGCTCATCTATTCACACTTGTTAGATTGTACTGGGTACCTTGACGCTCATTATCATTATCGGTGAGTAGTCTCGCGTTTGTTAACGGTATACATCAATGACCGGTAATCAAACGATTTCTCACATGGTCGACTTCAGATCATTTATTCCCATGGTGTAGAAATGTACCACGGCGGTCGGTGAAGACCTCAGGTTGTATCAGCATTCATTGGTTCACTTGACAGTTGCTCCTGTTGCTGCTAGTTGATACCACTCCACCTTATATGTTGCAGTCAGTCATGGCGACATTCTATATGATGGCACCTGAGTTTGCAGTGTAGTACCATCCTATTCCATCATGTTCAGTTGGTATCTTTTGGGATCAGTCTTTGATATCAGTGATCCGTTGCACCTTCCAGCATCATTGACAGTCTTATATGTGATATTCAGACATGTACTTGCTCATTATGATTAGATGATCCATTATGTATCTTCCAGTCATTTATACATACTTAGTGGATCCGCTTGTACTTGATATGCGGACATGCTTTACTTTTTCTGAGCATGGGTATGCCCGCCTCAGACAGTGTTTCTTTCTGATCTCCTTTTGGTGGCTTGGCAGGCTGAATTCTGGTGAAGTCCTCCTCGGTTTCTCAACAGACTTCCTTTCCATGTACTTATATAATATATTTCAGCCATCATGTTCCCCTTCTGACCTCATATATTAGGGAGCATCTGTTATAGCTCCAAATCTCACTCTTATGGTTTGTGATGCTGCACTCATGGCCTAGGGCAACCCCTCCTTCCAGACCTGGTCCTAAAATTTAAAAAACAGTGTTTTATCCCTTATACGCGACATTGACCTGAGTTAAACGTGTGTACACGCGGGTCTGTGTATACCCAACCCGCGTGTATGTATTAAAACACTTAAAAAAAAAAATAATTCCTTATTTTCGGGCAGAGATCACAGGTTTTACCTGCTGATCACCTGTTAGTGCCCGTGGCCCAACTGTTCCCAACCAACTCCTAACTAAAAAACTACTTTGGAGATGGTATAAAAAGACATCAAAGGGAAGGCCTAAGGAGAGAGAGAAAGGAGAGCAAGATTATTAATGGTGGGCCCCAGTATTGTAGCAATAATGCTACAACTCCTGGGGCTTCCTATCTCTAATTTTATCAACCCGGTAGTTCGTACAAACTTGGAAGCGACGGTGTTGTATGCACAAGTACTAGCTCTTGTCGTAGCTGTCACTTGGTCAGCTGGCACAAGTCCGCTAGGGCTCAAGCCAACTTCTATATGTTCTCAGAAGAAGCTTTCTAAATGATGGACGAAGGCTATCTCAACGGAAAGTAATCTACTTTGCAAAAACGAACTGAAAGCCAACCAAAACATGGAAACCCTAGTAAACCCTAATCTGACTAGTTTAACCTCTATGATGCAATAGTGAGAGTGAAAATGTCTAAGAATGATGCCATTACTTCTAGTGATGTGAAATGCATGAACTCAAACTACTTTCATTAAAAATAACATTGTTTTTGTATTTTTGCTTAAGTGGTTGGAGTGATTATGGTTTTGTTTCTTATTAGGGTTTGGCTGTGCAGAGGTGGTGCGAAGGGAGAGAAAGCTTGGGAAAGGTCAGGAGGGCTAGGAGAGGTCCCAGAGGGTCCCTAGCATCAGTCCACAGAAGTCTACAACGTTCAGGTGCTCGGCAACCAAGTTTGCAGGCTTTTACAGGATGTCTGCAGGGGATCCTATAGGAAACTAAGGAATTCTACAGGAAGTCTGCTAACTTCTACAGGATGTTCTACCGTGGGAGTTTTGGGTGATGGTGAAGTGATGGAGCGGTATGGGAGGATAGGTAAGGTGGAGATGGAGCTTGTGACAGCTCAGGGGCAGAGAAATAAGATGGAGGGAGAGTGCACGGAGTTGGTTGGTGAATAGAAGGATGGAAACAACGAAAGGTCAAGAAAATGAAGCTACGTGGCAATGGAAGAGTTGGAAGGTAAACGAGCTGAACAGAGGTCGAGTAGGTGGCTTTAGGCGTGGTTAAGAAGAAGAAGAAGGAAAGGGAATGATACTGAGCAGTGTAAATAAAACAAATTGCTTATGTCTTGCACCAAAAACGAGAATCCATTAACCTGTGCTACCTGTGCTATTAAACTAATGAACAGCAATGCAAACCGTGAAGAGAAGTCGTGCATGGAGTTGTGATGAAGAAGTATGGCTCAAGATCAGAGTGCATGGATGGTTCTATGATTAAAACGACTGTGTTGCAGCTTGCATAAAAGTAGAAAAAGACTGCGTTTTTTTGGTGGTTGGTATAGACTGCACCCCAATCCCTAAACAGAGATGGCAGTGAAGTACTAACAACCTTTTCTTGGAGCTCCAGTGAATTACAATCCTCCTATTCTAATCTAAGCAACTGAAAGTGATTTAACCATAAGCTAATCCTACTCAATCTCATTAAAGAAATCAAATCAGCAGACTGTGTTCTTGAAATGCATATCAAAACAAAGAAACAAAGTGTTGGAAAGGAAGGAAAATAACACTACAAGAAGAGGAGGTCTATTGCTCTCAGGTTGGGCCCTAACCTGAGAGCTATAGCTCCCTTAAAAGCTCAGAATTAGATCCAAATCTGCTTGCCTTTATTCATAATCAAGAGTCTAATGTCATGCCAAAACTGGCTTACAAAAACAAACACCGAGCTGTGCTCAGAAATTACAATATCAGTCCAAAAGTTCAAAAAGCTCCTAACAAAGGCTACGGCCTTCATATTTATACACAATGAAGATCAAGCTGGCTTCCTCCATTCGTGGAGCTTGGCTGTCCAACTGAAAGTCAAACTGCTGTAAACTGCTGATCCTGTAGAACGTGTTGGCTGCCTTTAAGCTCGGTGGGGAGAGCTGTTGGAGCTCGGAGTTAAGGTGAAAATCACGAGGAAGGTCATCAAGACTGTGGACAACCTCCCTATGAACCCGCAATGTCACCTTTGCTGTCTCCTTGTCTCCTTTTACGTGGTCTTTTGCTCTCTTTAATGCCAAAAACCTGAAATCATCATGTATTAGCCACATAGATATAATGCCTGCCCTTCTTCCTACAAACAACATGAAGATACTAAGAAATGAATGCATAAGTGATGAAAGATGAATGGTTGAGCAAGGTAAGTAGGCCAATATGAGCCCAAATTGTACCAAAAATTGGGGCTCATCATCACCCCCCAGCTAAAATATTTGCTCATCCTTGAGCAACTTTGCTCCAGCTCCTTGTCCTCGGCCGAGAACTAGGGCCCGGCACATGCTCTTCCTTCTCTGTTCTCGGTGGCCCTGCCTCTTTTGCCCCAGGTGGTGACGAGGGTGGCGCTTCTTCCCTCTTTCCTGTTTCCTTGAGCCGGGCTTCGGAAGCCGATTGGCCTATCCTTCGTGTCCAGGAGGTTATTTTTGGGCTTCCCCTCTCGGGGGTGGCCGATGTTTTAGAGGGGGATCTTTCACTGGGTGAAGTAGGGACACCCCCTAAAATGGTTTGGCTGCTGGGTGGAGGCTGCGGCTTGCCCGTTTTTATTCTCTTACTTCTCCTAGCTTCAAAAGGTAGAGGGATTTCCCTCTCTTTCTTCTCCTTTGGCCTTGGAGGTGTACTGAGGGCGGCCAGCGCAGCTGCTGCCTCCTTTTCAAGAATTCCAGCCTTCTCTTTCTTGCGTTTTGCTTTCTCAGGGCTCCCTGTAGAGGGCCCCTTCTTTTCTGATTTCGGGCTTCCTGTAGAAGACCCTGCTTTACCCACTTCCGGGCCTTCTGTAGAAGACCCTTTCTTTACCAATTTTGGGCTTCCTGTAGAAGCCTGTTTCTGCTTTCCTGTAGACATGGGTGTCACCACCTTTGCTTGCTTTGCTGCATGGGTTTTGCTTTTTGGTTTGGTTGCAGGTGCTGATGAGGTACTTGGGCTTATGTGGACCACCTCAGCTTTGTCCGTTCTGCTCTGCAACCTCTTCTCTCTTGCTGACAAGATGGGTGTGTCACCTTTTTCTTTGTCATCCTTATTCTCGTGCTTCTTCTTTTGTTCTTTCTTCTGCACTGTGGTCGGGGTCTTCTGGCCTGTTTCTTTCTTTCCCTCGGCCACTGCTTCTTTTTCCTCACTGTTGGAGGAACCCGTTTCTTCAATCAACATCCTTATGTCTCCATCTCTTGTCAAATTCCTGAATGATTCCCATGAGAGGGGAACCTTATAGGAATGAAGCACATCCTCCACAAGAAGTTTGATCAACCCATGGTGGGCTACCTGATCTGGTATGCCTTCTTTTAACTTTGTGGCACACTCAATTAGGGACTGTAGCAGAAAATAAGGAATGCTCAGTTTCTGTTCTATAGGAAGATCAACCCGATGCCTCAATTCAGTGAGCAACCGAAAGTGATACGTGTACACGATGCTAAAGCGGCCTTCACAGGTTATATACTTCATGATTTGTAGGCTAACTTCATTCCATGGTGGCAACAAGCTGGTTCTTCGCACCCCATTTTTGTCCTCCGAGAATTCCTCCTCAGGTGGAAAGAATTCTTTCTTGGCCTGCTGGCTCAACTTCCTTTCTTCCTTATCCCATGGCAAACCCATTGGAAGTTCAGTAATTCGACTGATATATTGCGGGGTGAGCTTGAGGCTTAGACCCCTGAAGTTCACTGTGGCCAGTGTCTTGGATTTCGGCCTCAGAGCCTGCAAAAATTCTTCTGCCACTTCATCGTCGTAACCCTGCAATTTGTCACAAAAAGATATCCATTGAACCCGTGTGAAGAGTTCCACAACCTCCTGGTTTTCCCTTAACTTGGTTGAATCAGTGGGTTCTCGTCTAATAAACCCACCTGGCATGATAAAATAGCTTCCTTGACCAGAGGTGGTGATTGTGGAAGAAATTTAGTTTACTGAGACAGAGCGTAGAATGTCATGCACATAATCCACAAAACTTATCCCTGAGGAACTTAACACGGTTTAATTACCCTGTCATCCTGTAGAATGACAGTATAGGCACAGCAGACAACAATTTCACCATTTTTCTATGACCAGACTTTGGACGACAATTCTGCCACCTTTAATAACCAGTTGCATGAAGAGTTCAGGGTTACCTTTTTAATTTGCCACCTTTTTAGGTGAGGCACCCGCTTTCCTGTAGAAACTGCGTTCCTATAGGATGACAGCGTTCCTGTAGAATGACAGCGTTCCTGTAGAATGCAGCGCGCGATTTTCGGGAAAGACTGCAGTCGGTCTGTGCCTTGGGTGTGCTTCACAATCGTTCTGATAGCCAAAGGCTCGGCGTATCGAACTGCAGAAAGATCAGGATAACCGCTCGAGTTCAAAACGGTGGTTGATAAATGCATGAGTGCAATCTAGCCGATTAGATTTTGAATTTGGCGGAATCTGTGGCGCGGGGGTGAGCTGTCCCCGTAGGACCGTTGGGTGACGTCATCCCATCATTCAACTGCTCGTTCACTTGCTGCCGCATCAATTCCTGCAGATCTGCCGCCGCCTCTTCTGTTAAACTCGTTTTTTTCGACGGGATTGCTCTCACGTGCGTGCTGCCCATTCTTTTTGTCATGGCCGCCACCCACACATCCAACTAGGCCATTAACTGGCCGACGTGGCCGGCCAAATGGCCATACGGCCGCTCAACCCATTCAGCTTTACACTTAGCAATCAATCAAAGTAACATTCATGCAATCTGATGGAAGGAAGGGTCGAGACACTTACCTGCACGGTTGCACACGATGTTTCGGTTCTTTGGACGCTGATGAGTGGATTTACCTGCTGCTGGCGAACTTACACAGGCCCGGAGGTCCATGTTCACAAGCTGTTGACGATGGATGGGATGTTTTAGTTGCATGCGCCCACGTTTCATTGCATATGGCCTGCGCTGTGAATGGTATCCACTCTAGCAGGCTTAACTGTTACAGGACTCCCGCGGGATGTCTTGGAATAGTTCTTCCTCCTTGGGTGCATGCTGCACGACGATGGATGGCCTCACGATCACGCTCCCGGAGCTTCTGGATGACTGGGATGAATATGGTGCGAGATCTCCAGCGTTTTTTCATTTAAAATTTGCCTTTTCTTGAGAACTCATCGACCTGCTTTGCTGGTGCAGGTAGCTTTGTTGCATGTCGACAAGGATGGTGGAACAAGATAACAGCAATGTGCAAGGGTGACAACAGTGGCTTGCATGCGTCCAAACCGATCCTTAGCCGTTAGATCTCCTCATGAAATGAATTCTGGCCCGTTCTGAGCTTCTACAGGAAGTTTCCTGTAGAAATACAGAGCTTCCTGTAGAAAGGCTGCGTTTCCTGTAGAGAGTCTGCACCTTCCTGTAGAAAATCTGCATCTTCCTGTAGAAAATTTGCGTCTTCCTGTAGAAGACTCAAGCTATAATAAAAGTGCACATACCTTGGAGAAAATGAGTATTCTTGGAGGAGGTGCTGGTGAGGTGTCCTGACTGCATGATGAGGACCCTTGGCTTTGAGTTGAGAGGCTCCCTCTCCTCCATAGAACACCTGCAACCTGCATGCAATTTTACATAATGAATCTGCTGACCTTGTTTTTTTGTTTTGTTTTTTTCTTTTTTTTCTTTTCCTCTCTTTTTTTTTTTTTTTTTTTTTGAAAGATAACAGGGGCGCCTCATTGAGGTTTTCACCCTTGCCATCTGCCTTAAGCGCCTCAAAGAGGTTTTCACTCAAGGATCTTTTCCAATCTCCCTTTTTTTTGAAAAGACAATAGGGGCGCCTCAATGAGGTTTACACCCCTACCACCTGCCTTGGGCGCCTCAGAAAGGTTTTCACCCAAGGATCTTTATTATTTCTTTATTTTTTCTCTTTTTTTTTTTTTTATAGATTTTTCAGGGTATGCCCAAAGCAGGGGCATAACCCTTCTCTATTACCAACACTGCCTTCTCCATAGTTTTGATGAACTCTTGTCTTGAGAGAGGCTTCCTGTAGATCTTCAATCGATGCCCATTGACAAGCATGGGGATGGCTTCCTCATCAATGGTCCGAATAAGAACAGATCCATTGTCATGACATTTTTCCACTGAATATGGCCCTAGCCATCTGGTTCTCAGCTTCCCCTTGAAATCTTTGTATCTGGAGTCATACAAAAAGGCCCAATCTCCCGGCTGAAATTGCTTGTCATGGAGATGTTGGTCATGCCACACCTTTCTCTGAAGTTGAACCACTTCTGAGTGAAGGAGGGCCTGCATTCGGTGCTCATCCAGTCCATTCAGCTGCAATAACCTTTCATGTTGTGCATGGCTGAGATCTAGATCTAGCTGAGCTGCCATCCTCAAAGTGTTGTATTCAAACTCAATGGACAGCAAAGTCTTCTTCCCATAGACCAGCTCATAAGGTGTGAAGCCGGTGGTGGTCTTCCAAGTGGTGTTGTAAGCCCATGTGGCTTCAACCAGGCGATCTGCCCAGTCCTTTCTATTGCTGCTCACCACCTTAGTCAAGATCCCTTCTAATGCTCTATTGGTGACTTCCACCTACCCATTTGCTTGAGGGTGATAGGGGGTGGAAGTCCTATGCTTGATCTTGTGATGAGCTAGTAGATCTTCAACCAGGTTGGAGGTGAACTGGCTCCCTGATCGGTGACCAGCTCTCTTGGATAACCAAACTTATAGAAGATGTTTTCTCTTAGGAACTCGGCCACCTTTTCTTCTGTTGCTGCTTTGGTTGCTTTGGTCTCTGCCCACTTTTTCAGGTAGTCAGTGCACACAATGATGTAAGACCTTTGCCTTGAAGGAGGGTTGATTGGGCCCACAAAGTCCATACCCCACTTCTCAAATGGCTCAAGAGTCACCTGAGGTTGGAGAGGCATCTCATCCCTTTGGGTCGGTTTCCCCATTTTTTGGCATTGGTCACACTGGCTGACATATCTTCTGACATCTTGATGAAGTGTGGGCCAATAGTAGCCTGCCTGCAGGATTTTGAAGGCAGTTCTCTTTGCTGCAAAATGTCCTCCATAAGGCCCATCATGACAGGTGAGGAGGATATCAAAGACTTCCTCCTCCCTTACACAATGCCTTAAGATCTGATCGGGGCCAAGCTTGAACAGATTGCCCCCTATCCAAGTAAATGAGGCACTTTTTCTCATGATTCTGCTCTTCTCTTTTGAAGATAGGTGCGGAGGGAACTGAGCTGAAACAAGGTAGTTTGCTATATCAGCAAACCATGGAGAGAGTACTGAAATAGCAAACAGATGTTCATCGGGCATCTGGTCATCCACTGTTCCATCCTCATCTGCAGACAAATCCAATCTAGATAAAAAGTCAGCAACAACATTTTCTCTACCTGGTTTGTCAACAATGGTCAAATCAAACTGCTGCAATAAAAGTAACCATCTAATAATACGAGCATTCACATCTGGTTTGTTCATTAAATATCTAATTGCAGCATGGTCTGTATGTACAAAGGTTTGATAGCCAGTGATATAGTGTCGGAACTTGTTTAGTGCATGGACCACAGCCAGGAATTCTTTCTCGGTTACAGTGTAATTCAGCTCAGCTTTGGACAAGTTTTTGCTAACAAAGTAAATGGCATATGGAAGTTTTTGCTCAACTTGTCCTAAAGCTGCGCCTATGGCTTTGTTCGAGGCATCAGTGTGGATGTGGAAAGGTAGGGCCCAGTTTGGACCTCTCAGGATTGGGGCTGACACCAACTTGTCCTTCAATTCATTTAAAGCCCTCTGACAATCGTCAGTCCATTTAAACTCCACATCTTTTGCCAACAGGCCAAACAATGGCGAGGCTAGCTTGCTGAAGTCTTTAATGAATCTCCGGTAATATCCTGCTAATCCTAAGAAACTCCGGACATCCCTTACCTTTTGGGGAGGTGGAACCTTCTTGATGAGAGCAATTTTGTTAGGATCCACCTGTAACCCTTGGCAAGAAATGGTATGGCCTAGCACGGTCCCTTCAGTCATTATGAATTCACATTTTTTAGGACTAAGGGACAAGTTCATCTCAATGCATTTGGTTAGGACTTTTCCCAGATTGGACAATGCTTCCTGGAAGTTGGCCCCATAAGGAGTAAAGTCATCCATATAGATTTCCACTGCATCATGGACCAGCTCCGAGAAGATGCTTAAGACAGCTCTCTGGAAGGTAGCAGGAGCATTGCATAGCCCAAAGGGAAGGACTCGGTAGGCAAAGGTGCCCCAAGGACAAGTGAAGGTGGTCTTATCTTGGTCTTCCGGGCTGATTTGGATTTGGTTGTGCCCGCTAAACCCATCCAGGAAAGAGAAGAACTTCTTTCCTGCCAGTCCATCCAACACTTGATCTATGAAAGGTAGAGGGAAATGGTCTTTCTTGGTAGCTTTGTTCAGTTCTTGGTAGTCCACACAGATTCTCCATTTCCCATTTTTCTTGGGAACCAACACCAGAGGGGACACCCATTCACTATCTGAGATGGGGTAGATGAATCCGGCATCCAACAGTTTTTGCAATTCTTCCTTGACAATGTCCTTAAGGGCTGGATTCATTCTCCTCTGGGGTTGCCTAACCGGCTTACAATCCTCTTTGATGTATATGTGATGGGTACAGACCGAAGGATGGACTCCTTTCATCTCCTTATAGCTCCAAGCAAAAGCATCTAGGTGACTGGCCAACAGGCTACACAGCTCCTTTTCCTGGGAAGGAGATAGGGAGGAGCTGATCTTTAACATTCTCTCAGGGCCGAACGCCACATTCTTGACTCTGGGAGTGACAGGGTTGGTTGTACAAAGATCCACTAAGGTGCTAGCTTGGGCATCCTCCACCAATTTCTCTAAGGATAGTGCACTGGAAGGTGGATTCTGGATCAAGGTCTCGATCAAGTCATCCTCGGTTGGGGGGTCTCTTCTAGTGGTATCTAAGGTGCACAGAGGTGCTGAGTACACCTCGTCTTCCTCTCCTTCCTCTAACCAGAGTGGTAAGTCATGCTCTAAGGAGGGTTGGGCAGGAGGGTATAGGACTAGCTGTTTGGACATAGGACCATTTTTGATGGTCATATTTCCTGCACGGCAACTTATGTAAGCATCTGCAGTGGCTAACCAAGGCCTTCCCAAAATGAGAGGATATCCAGTAAGCTTTGCCTTGGGTTGCAGAACCAAGAAATCTGCAGGATATTCCCAAGAGTCGATAGAGACCAAGACATCCTCCACAATTCCTTCGGGAGTCACAGTGGAGCGATCTGCTAATTGCAGTACTGTCGAGGTCTTCCTCAAGGAACCCTGAAGATTGAGTTTGAGCATGGTATCCCTGGTCATCACATTAATGGCAGCCCCCAGATCAATCAAGGTGTGAGGTATGATGGTGCCATTGATGTGGACATCTACTACAGGACTTCCAGGATCTAGGTACTTTGGGCAGATGACTTGTCCTAACATAAGGTCATACAGTTGTCCTATGACATTGATGGTTGAAACATCATTCTTCCGCCTGCCTGGGTGTTTGAAACACTTTTCCTTAACCAGTTTGTTGTATATTGGCACATCCTTGATGGCTTGGAGAAGTGGTATTTTTACACACAACTGCTTGAGCTCACCCAGAAGCTCATCCTCTTCTGGGTTGGGTTGTGTGGTGGCTGTTAGTCTCTCAGGAAAGGGTGGAATAGCCTTTGGTTCACTTTCCTGTTTATCTTCCTCATCCTCTGGGGGAGGAGGTTGGCGATCTGGTAGAGTCTTTCCAGATCAAAGATTGATCTCCTGGATCTCCACAGCATAGGTAGGGCATGAGGTTTCCCCAGTGTATACCTGCTGGGCCTGTCTATTGTTGGGGTTTGGGTTCGGTTGAGCAGGCATTTGAGGTTGCCTTGGAGGAGCAGGAGGTAATGGTTGAGGTTGAACTGGTGGTGGAGGCAAAATGGCGGGAGGAGTATTGTACTGGGGCCTCCACCCCGACTGAGGTGCATTCCACTGAGGCTGTGGCTGGGCATGTGAATGATATGAATGAGAAGTAGGTTGAGTAGGGTACTGAGGTGGATAAGACCATGGAGGAGGCATGGACCAGGAAGGATGAGCAGGGGGACCCCAGGAAGGCATAGGAGTCGATTGGTTGGGGCTGTAATAAGCTTGAGGTGCCCCTTGCATTCCCTGCTGATAAGGTCTAGATCCTTGTGGCCTCCTTTGGTTGAGGTAATAGAGAGGTTCAGTGGGAGCTTCTGTCCCTTGGTACATGGCTTTAAACCCAGGTAAGGTTGGACACTGATTTGTGGGATGGTCCTCCTCACAAACGAAACATACTTCAACCGAATGCAATGGGCATTCGTTCTTAGGGTGTCTCCTTGTGCACCTAGGGCAGAAGACAGCCAAGGCTCTCTCAGCTTCTTCTTTCTTCTGCTGGATCCTGAATGTGTCCAGCTGCATGGCAATGGTCTGTCTCACCTCACTCTTAAGATCTTCTAATTGATTTGCAAGCTCATGTTTGGAGAAAGGGACACTAGTTGAGAGGAGGTTTCCTCTACCTCGTTTCCGAGCTGCCCTGGAGTGGTTTCTAAACACAGTCTTGATGTCCTCATAAGGCAGTTGGTAAATGTCCCCCCCAGCTAACATGTGAAGGGTATCTAAGAGGTCTTCAGGGACTCCTCGGAGCAGGACCAACTTGAGGGATTCAGGGTCAAGTGTGCACCTGGCCCGCTTATAGCTAAGTTGGAACCTCTCCTCATAATCCTCTAAGGACTCATCATTTCCCATGGTCATCCGAAAGATTTCTCCCTTGGTTTCCTTGGACCTACAGTAATCCCTGTACTTGGTATTGAAAGCTTGCTGCATCTGAGCCCAAGTGGTGATACTATTCCCAGGTAAGCCCATGAACCAGCGTAATGCTGCATCCTTAAGAGTTGAAGGGAAGAGTTTCAGCTTTTGCTCATCTTCAGTATAGTCATAGGTTCTACAAAGGACAGCAAACTCAAATAGGAAGGTATCAGGATCTTCAGTAGTCAGTCCATGGAAGTGAGGTAAGGCGGAGGGGCTAATGTTCTTCATTTTCATCTCTCCATTGGTCTCTCGGATGGGGAAGGCACCTTCTATTCTCTCATCTTCTCTTCTATTGTCAGCCACAGCTTCAGATGGAGTGGTCTCTAACTCTTCTTCTACTATAGGATCTTCGTATATCTCGGGATGTTCCCCTATAGGTTCTTCTGGATCACTGTCACCAAAGAAGAGAGAAGGGTGACTCAGTGATGTGGTGGGGGTGTGGGGTAGGAATTTGCCTGATTTATCCCGGTTTCTACGAGGCATGAAATGGAAAAGACTTTCTTTTTTTATTTCTTTTGTTTTTTTCTCTTTGGTACCTGCAAAACTGAAACAGATTGATCTACAACTAACTAAAAAAGATGCAGAATTAAACTGAAAGCAGGAAAGAACTAATCTACTTTGCTCAAATGAAATTGCAGGAATGGAAATGCTAGTCTACGCTTGCAGAATTGAAACACTAGTCTACGCTTGCAGAAATGAAATGCTAGTCTATGAAAGCAGGAAATGCTAATCTATGAAAGCAGGAAATGCTAATCTATGAAAGCAGGAAATGTCTATGCTACTTTTGCAGAATGGAAATGAAATAAACTACTTAGCAAAAGGCAAGAGTAAGAAAATAGAAGAAAAGCAACAATTACTAATACTCTGACACTTCCCCAGCAACGGTGCCAAAAAGATGGTGGGCCCCAGTATTGTAGCAATAATGCTACAACTCCTGGGGCTTCCTATCTCTAATTTTATCAACCCGGTAGTTCGTACAAACTTGGAAGCGACGGTGCTGTATGCACAAGTACTAGCTCTTGTCGCAGCTGTCACTTGGTCAGCTGGCACAAGTCCGCTAGGGCTCAAGCCAACTTCTATATGTTCTCAGAAGAAGCTTTCTAAATGATGGACGAAGGCTATCTCAACGGAAAGTAATCTACTTTGCAAAAATGAACTGAAAGCCAACCAAAACATGGAAACCCTAGTAAACCCTAATCTGACTAGTTTAACCTCTATGATGCAATAGTGAGAGTGCAAATGTCTAAGAATGATGCCATTACTTCTAGTGATGTGAAATGCATGAACTCAAACTACTTCCATTAAAAAGAACATTATTTTTGTATTTTTTCTTAAGTGGTTGGAGTGATTATGGTTTTGTTTCTTATTAGGGTGTGGCTGTGCAGAGGTGGTGCGAAGGGAGAGAAAGCTTGGGAAAGGTCAGGAGGGCTAGGAGAGGTCCCAGAGGGTCCCTAGCATCATTCCACAGAAGTCTACAACGTTCAGGTGCTCGGCAACCAAGTTTGCAGGCTTCTACAGGATGTCTGCAGGGGATCCTACAGGAAACTAAGGAATTCTACAGGAAGTCTGCTAACTTCTACAGGATGTTCTACCGTGGGAGTTTTAGGTGATGGTGAAGTGATGGAGCGGTATGGGAGGATAGGTAAGGTGGAGATGGAGCTTGTGACGGCTCAGGGGCAGAGAAATAAGATGGAGGGAGAGTGCACGGAGTTGGTTGGTGAATAGAAGGATGGAAACAACGAAAGGTCAAGAAAATGAAGCTACGTGGCAATGGAAGAGTTGGAAGGTAAATGAGCTGAACAGAGGTCGAGTAGGTGGCTTTAGGTGTGGTTAAGAAGAAGAAGAAGGAAAGGGAATGATACTGAGCAGTGTAAATAAAACAAATTGCTTATGTCTTGCACCAAAAACGAGAATCCATTAACCTGTGCTACCTGTGATATTAAACTAATGAACAGCAATGCAAACCGTGAAGAGAAGTCGTGCATGGAGTTGTGATGAAGAAGTATGGCTCAAGATCAGAGTGCATGGATGGTTCTATGATTAAAACGACTGTGTTGCAGCTTGCATAAAAGTAGAAAAAGACTGCGTTTTTTTGTTGGTTGGTATAGACTGCACCCCAATCCCTAAACAGAGATGGCAGTGAAGTACTAACAACCTTTTCTTGGAGCTCCAGTGAATTACAATCCTCCTATTATAATCTAAGCAACTGAAATTGATTTAACCATAAGCTAATCCTACTCAATCTCATTAAAGAAATCAAATCAGCAGACTGTGTTCTTGAAATGCATATCAAAACAAAGAAACAAAGTGCTGGAAAGGAAGGCAAATAACACTACAAGAAGAGGAGGTCTATTGCTCTCAGGTTGGGCCCTAACCTGAGAGCTATAGCTCCCTTAAAAGCTCAGAATTAGATCCAAATCTGCTTGCCTTTATTCATAATCAAGAGTCTAATGTCATGCCAAAACTGGCTTACAAAAACAAACACCGAGCTGTGCTCAGAAATTACAATATCAGTCCAAAAGTTCAAAAAGCTCCTAACAAAGGCTATGGCCTTCATATTTATACACAATGAAGATCAAGCTAGCTTCCTCCATTCGTGGAGCTTAGCTGTCCAACTGAAAGTCAAACTGCTGTAAACTGCTGATCCTGTAGAACGTGTTGGCTGCCTTTAAGCTCGGTGGGGAGAGCTGTTGGAGCTCGGAGTTAAGGTGAAAATCACGAGGAAGGTCATCAAGACTGTGGACAACCTCCCTATGAACCCGCAATGTCACCTTTGTTGTCTCCTTGTCTCCTTTTACGTGGTCTTTTGCTCTCTTTAATGCCAAAAACCTGAAATCATCATGTATTAGCCACATAGATATAATGTCTGCCCTTCTTCCTACAAACAACATGAATATACTAAGAAATGAATGCATAAGTGATAAAAGATGAATGGTTGAGCAAGGTAAGTAGGCCAATATGAGCCCAAATTGTACCAAAAATTGGGGCTCATCAATTATGCTGAGATTTTCCCCTTAGACCAGGTCTGAAGTCCTTGGTGCTTTCTGCACTTCCCCCATTTTGCATAGGAAACCCTTGTTTCCATGTGTATTGGTGATCATTCATCTTTTATATCACCATTGAGTAAGACTTGGAAGGAGCTCTTGTTGGAGGCTTGAGGCTGGAACGAATCCGGAAGGAATCTTTGCTTGGAGCGTGTTGAAGGTGTTTCAGGTGAAATCTTTCCGTTATATGTACTTTACTTGCCTTTATATAAAGAAACACGTCTTGGTTCCCGAAACAATATTTCTTTATGCTTATGAGATTCTTGTCTTGAATTCTTATGCAAGTAGTTACTTAAAGATTTTTATAACTAACTTTATAGCATGAAGATGGTTTGTGTATAAGTATTTGTCCATGTACTGTTGTGTTCTTTGATTTGTTTGTTTTACAGGTCAAAGGAGAAGAAGGGAACTCCAAGAAGGGTTTGGACCCTAAAGGCCTTCTCGAACGTAGGACCTTAGGTACGTACCCTCAACATTAGAATTTGCTTACAGTAAAGATAATGGCTGTGTGTGTGTTTCTTTGAATAAGCAATTTTTAGTCTGGTAGAGTCTCAACCCAAAGGACCCTAGGGGTACTTTCCTCTCAACCACTTGGCCAACTTCCTTCAATTCACAACATGATGTTTCACAGAAAACTCTTGGAAGACCATTGAAAAATCTCACAAAAGCTAAAACCTTCAAGAGCACAAATAGCTTTGGCTAAAACTAAAAACTGAACCTTGTGGTCCTTCTGTAGATGCTCATCTATCATTGAGTACCACTTATATGTCAAGGAACAACACAATTCCTTATCCTTTTAGATGGTATATTTAATGTGTCTCCACAATGTGGTTCATAACTCTTCCTAGGATATTCTCTTGATCATTCACCTATTAAATGAAAAACCATCAATAGAGTATCCTTAATAAATGGTTTTGTTTTATATGATCCACATTCATATTTCAAAATCACATTGCAAGATTATCCTTAATAAAGCCTCACCACCCTTGAGATTTTGTATTATCATCAAAGGGACACTTCTAAATACAATGTCAATCAAATTTAAACACAAAATGATGGCACTATTGGTCAAGACATAAATGATGCCACAAGAAAGGTCAAAGGAAAATGTCCTCTACATTTTTCATGTGAAGTCTGAGAACAAATATTTGAAGTATTAACATCAAGCTTTGAACGACACCCACACTCCACATTTTCCATGTGAAGTGTGGAACACAAGAACATATAATTCATATAAGGTAGTAGGTCTCCCCACTTTGCACCCAACTTCACATGGTGAACAAGGGGAAAAACCCAACATTTTCAACTTCATATGTGGAATGCAGAATGTGGAGAGTGGGTAAAAGGTCTTGAAAAAGTGGGCTTAAATAATAAACGAATTCTAAACCCTACACTACATATGTAGACTGTGGAATGTGGAAGGAAAACCCAAAAACCCCTTATAAAAATGGAATTCCAACTAAATATCATTAGTATTCCCACTTTCTAAATGGTAGTACAATATCATTATCATGGTGCTACTGAAATGTCAATTTACAAAGTTGTCTATGGAAAAAGTCCTCCTTTTATCACTTTGTAGTTATTAGGCACATCCATATTTTAGGAAGTGAATAACGTACTTAAGAAGAAAGTGCCCATTCATAGTTAGCTCAATGTTGTAGGGAAAAGTATTCGACTCGGATGACCCTATCCCACTCTAAGGGTGACAGTTCCTTAGCAACAACTGTAAAACAAACTACTTAAGGTTTACTTCTTTATGAAAGCAAAAGAGAATGGAGAAAGCACTAACCGTTGCCTTGCGCTTAATGTCGAATCCAAACTCTTCTCTTTGGCCGCTTGCTCCTGGCTCTTTGTTCTTCTGCTCGCCCAGCTACGATGAGATCCTGCAAAATAACAAAGAAGGAAACTACAAGAGGCATGCAATCATAACTGGTTCATGGATTAGTGTAAACCAAACATGCAATCATCACAATACATAATTGAAACAAGAGCACATAGAAGAACCTCAATAGCTTTTATTAATGAAGAAATAAAGGTTCTGAGAGTATTACAACCATTGAAGGCTCCAACCCAGCAACACCTCCCAGCAGAAAGAATTGCTCTTCTTCACCTCTCTCAAACAATCACCCAATAACTCAATAGTGAAACCAACAGCATATCATTACTTTGCACAAAATTCCAGCCTCCTGAGCTCATAGGAGAGAGCTCAATATATAGATGAATTGAGAAAGGATGAGTCAGCTTGCAACTGATGTGTAGCTGCCTTATGTCCTCTCTCTCTTCAGTTGATCTTCAGTTCTTGAGTCCACTTGGAGAACCTTGCTTCCACTTGGAGAAACAGAGCCTCTGACTCATCACAAGGTGAAATCCCTGATCCAAGTGTCATTTTTGGAAGATTCCAGAGCAATGACTCATTGTGCCACTTGTCCCATCTCGCTCAGCGCAGGTGGCCTTTGTTCCACTTGCTTTGCAACGCAGGTACACCATGGAGTAGCTGAGTTTCAGCGCAGAAACCTAGTGGAGCACCTGCTTTGATTTCAGGATTGCTTGTTTTTGAGTGTTTTCAGGTGGAGAACTGATCTGAGAGCTGTTGGTTTGCTGACCTTGTTCCTCTAGGGGTAGGAACATCATGTTTAGGGAACTTTGGATCCCTTGGATTATTGACAATTCATGCTTGTTGCTGTAAGGCACAAAATTGTCTATAACAGATGCCCCCTAAAGTATGAGGTCGTTTATCGGGTGAAATGCTTTATTGAGAGGATCCGAAGTTCATTCAATCTGCTGAGAAGTGTCCTGTAATAAGATACAATACAATACATTATTTTTCATACATTTTTCATGATCTAGCTGAGGCGGGCATTCCCATGCTCAGCTTTATAAATACATTTTGGTACATAGAACAGACGATCGTCTGATTGTAGACTGATAATTCTCTGCTGAAATTATCATCCTTTGAGAAGGATGATCATCTGCTGCAATGGTGTACATATCAAATGTCTTTATGTCCTGAATATATATCGCAGCCCGGATGGATGAAACTAGATCCGGGGTCTTCAATCTCTTCCGATCTTCACTCGATGTCCAAGTCGATCCATGTGAGAATTTCTTGAAGTCGAACATGGAAAGACATCGCTTGATTACCGGTCAATCATGTAAACCGTTAACAAGCGCGAGAGGAGTCACCGATAAGGATGATGACCCTCAAGGTATGGCAGTACAATCCACATGGTGGGAATAAAGGACTTGGCGTCGACCACCATGCAAAATCTTCTAGTCGAAGGTCATTGATGTATACTTGTCGCCGGAAGTGAGAAACTTGCCATTGAGGCATGCAAGCTTCAAAGTACTGAAGGGGTTGTTCCTAGATCAACTCCTTGGATAATGAGCTGATGTCGACAAGGAGTGATCCGTCAAAGGAGGGCCTTAATGAATCCCACATCATTGACACGGAACGGAGCTAGTGATTGTGATGAGGTGAAAACAGACTGTGATGTATGATTCAGGGTGGCGGTCATGAAATGGATGAAGGATAATGTATGGCAGTGGATGGGACACGGTTGACTCTTTGCAGAACAACATCTCTTGAACATATAACGACACTGATGTGATGGATCGGTAGCATTACCCCAACTATGGATGGTGTGGCGAAGACCATGGTTATGAGACCGGTGAATGAAACAACCCAACCCGATGTGATACGGAGGACAAAGTGTCATGTTCAAGAGCGACTTGCTACCATTAATGCTGTGAGGTTCTCCCAATTTTTCCCCAGTCATTGCTGACCAGTACCTCTTTATTTTTGTCAAGCTTGAGGAGGATAACATATGCTTGTTCTATAACCTGCCCTTCGGGCAAGCCCATCGCTATGTTTTAACGAGCCTAGCGATAGGGAAACTCGTTCTCGTCTAAAGACAAGTTTGTCGCTATTTAATGAATTTAACGAGTCTAACGACAAGGATAACTCGGTCCTTTTCATTTTTAGAGAGTCTGAAAAGGTACATAAAGTCAACTCCAGAATTCCTTTTTCGTTATCTAATCCCTTAAGTCCGAAAAAGTATAAAATAATACAGAAGGGGTGAGTTTTCGGTACTTTTAACGAGCCGAACAAAACAAACTCTCGATCTTTTTGTGCAATAATCCCTCAGGTCCAAAAAGATTAAAATCTAGAGGAGGGATAGCTTTCCGGTCGCTTTAATGAGCTGGAAGGCCAAAACTTGGCAAACTTTTTATATTTTACGAGTTAGTGAAAAGAGCTTAAAGACGACTCGTCTTTCGAGGAACGAGTGATGAACAGGGCAGCAGCAAATTCCAGGTACATGTTGGAATATTCCAATCACGGCAGTGCCACAAGGATGGCTTAGTGAAATCACTCTTCGCAGCTGTTCCTCAAAAGAAGGTAAACAATCATATGGAGATGAACGATTGGCCAAATGAATGGATGGAGGTGATGGCATATAAACATGACCAAGGGCTTTTAATATGGCAGTCAAAGGTTACATTTACCAAGGTTATTTACCGGTTCATTTTTTCTGGGTGAGCTTGAACTCTAGGGGAAGATTGCTCACAACTTATGTTTATTTTTTAACGAGCATGAACTATGCGCTAAAACTGCTCGGATCTTGCGTTTATTTTTTAACGAGCATGAACATTGCTAAAACTGCTCGAACTTTTGCATGCCCCCAGCATCATAATAACGCATGTCAAAGGAGGGTGCCCCCCAAGCTTCATTGCATTCAACTTGGTGGTTGGAATGAAGGTTTACCTTTGAATTTTGAAAAGGGGATTTGTTTCATTTTTTTAATGAGGTTGACATAGTAAAAGAACTATCCTCATGACTCCTTGTTTCATTTTTTAACGAGGTTGACACGAGATAAGAACCGTCCTCGGAGCCGACAAAATATCTAGGAATCTTCCGAATCCAACCAGAAGATTGGATTAGATTTCATTTTGTAGGTTTCCACCATGGCCACTCCCGCCAGATTACTTGGAGGAGGTAGGGCGAAAGTACCCATTAAGGAAGGGTCTTTTAGGAGACCTACTCCGATATTTTGGAGCGAATGATTGCTTCCATGGATCATTGGAATGCTTCCTGTAACTTGTGAACTGTTGGGGAGAAAAGTTTGTTGGTCGACGATTGTAATTCCTCCTTGGAAGGGAAATGCAATCTTCCTGAAGTAGGTCGACACAACCGCGGCCATGGCATAGATCCAGGGCCTTCCTAGTAGGATGTTGTAATCGAGGTTTCCATCAATTACTTCAACATCAATTCCTACTGTTTTGCCCCCCAGTTCAACTTGTAAGTTACTTAAAATCCCGTATGGAGTGTATGATCGTCCATCAAATGCTTTTAACGTCGTCGACGATTTCGACAAGGGTGGTGAGCCTAAATCTTTCCAGCAATTCATCGACATAAGACATGTAGATGCCCCCTCATCAATAATTGTTCGATGAACAGTTTTGTTGAGGGCTTTCACTTGAATAAGGAAAGCTAATTGAGCTAGTAACTGAGGGTCATATCCTTTATGATCAAAGGCCACAAGATTGGAATCCATTGGGCCAATCCCACCTATTGCTGATAATAAAGCTTGCTCTTGGGAGGGGCAATTTTGTGGTACTTCAAGTGTCGACATAGTGGACGGCGATTGGGCCAGGTCCTTTACTATATTATAATTCTGTGCTCCTTTGGCACGAGGATTAAATGTCGATTTGTGTACTACTCCCTTTGGCGACTTTATCATTGGCTCAGGAATGATGGGTGGCACAACTTCGGTCAAAGTTGTTGTTGAACTACTAGGTCGTTCATTAACCTTGTTGTTCGACAGCTTTGGATTCCCGTAATCTTTATTCCTTGTCAAAGCATTATTCTGTTGCTTTGAGGTAGACAACATAAGCACTTGGGATCTGGAAGCATTTTTATTAGCAACCAGATTTTGACCTGGATTAGGAAACGGATCAGTCAATACTGCTGGGGTTTTTGAACTCTTGAAGAGTTTCTTAACTTCAGCTATATGTGGACAATATTTCGTCCAATGATCCTCATCGCATATATGACACCCTGCCGGGGGTTTCCTTTTTCTTCCTATCTTTTTCTTCTTGCCCCCTGGTTGCTTCAGTTGTTTGCCCTTGTCGGTCGACATGGCATTTACTTCTGAGGCAAGAAATTTTTCATTTGCATTTTGACTGTAAATTTTGTGCTTGCCAATCACGTCATCGCCGGCGTGAGAGTCATTGTTTGATTTAGGAGGAGGAGGAATTGAGAATTCCGGTCTAGGGGCGTCAGGTATTTTGTCGTAGAGCGTGCCAGACTGAGTATAAACCAAGTCTAGATATTGCACACGAGCTATAACTTGCTCTTCTGTTATGACTCCCCCCTTGGCCACATCTTCCGTTATGGCCGGAAGTAATGACTTTATAAACCATTCAGCTAATAGCTGATCGGGAACATATGTTTTTACCATCCTACGACGACGTCGCCATTCATGCATATGATCATATATATGAGTGGCCGTTGTCTGTTTGAAGTTGGTAAGGAGTTCTGTTCCCGTTTCATACCTTATCGGTAATTGAAAATGGGTTAAAAAGGTTGTAGCTAAGGCACAGAAGTTGTCGAACGAAGCTCTAGGCAATTCAATATACCATTTTGCCGCTGGACCCGTTAACGTCCTCTGAAAAAGGCGAAGTCTTATCGAATCATCATTCAGGGTGTTTGATGAACACCATAGATGGAATGTCATCACGTGATTCGATGGGTCTTCACCTGGATTTCCATTAAATTTAGGAATGTCTGATGGAAGTTTGTGTGGAATCGCTGGCCACCAAGGGGCATAAGCAATTGGATCATTCGTTAGCCGGTTTAGATCTGGTAATTCTAGAGTTGCTACAAAGGGCAACTGTTGATTCAGGTTAGGCGAAGCATATCCAGGATAAGATGGAATCGCCTGAGCAGTGGGTCTTTGCATACCAGCATAATGTTGGCAACTTTGACAAGGTTGATGGGTATAACCATTATAGTATGGTTGCCCATTACTTACAAAGACTTGTTGCTCAGGTCCTTGATATGATTGCTGGAATTGCGGTTGTTGAGTTCGAACCAGCTCTGGTTGTTGGACCATTTGTTGATGCCCAATACTAGATGATTGACCAAGATGAGGAGTCACAGTACTTGTTTGATCCTGAGTCGCTCCAGATAAGGAGGCACTGACCTGAGGTTGCGATTGAGATGTCGAGACAAGAGGCTGTTGTATGGCAACCTGAGAAACTTGGGGTTGACATACAGTAGGCAGCGCTTGTACTTGCGACGCAATTACCATACCAGGTATAGTGGCAACATTCGACACAGGGTGGACTGGTTGCATAGAATATACAACTCCTGGTTGTTGAGGCAGTATTGGTACCCAACCGCTGGATGTAATTCCAGTTTGACCTGAACTTTGTTGTGAACTCACGGATGGGCATCCTCCCGGAGGAGGTAATGAAAAGGCATACTGCCCCCCATATGGTATCAATCCGGAACTCAAGGGGATTGATTGCCCAGATTGACCTCCAAATGGATCAATTTGGCGAGTTTCAACATAAGAAATACCAGATGATAATCCGGATGAAGAAATAGGAACTAACCATGTCGTTGTCCTTGATTGGACTCCGGCTTGTTGTTGACAATTTGCCGGGACAGATGGTATACCAGCGAACATCGTTGGAGTAGCAGCAGGAGGCTCTGCTGCAGCTGTGTCGGACGACACAGTCCTAGATGTCGACGGTTGTTCAGACATATCTAGTCTATCCAAAAAGATTTCTTAGCGATTCTACAGGAACTTCCACTTGTGGTGGACTAACTTCGAAGATCAACGAGGGAAGGGTGATGATTATTCCGCTTAAAATAAATTTTATAACGACGCTTTAGACACAACTTTCTTTTTCAGTTTTAAAGAGTCGAGAAAAAGCTAAAGATGACTCTAGTCTCCTTCAATGTTTTAACGAGCCCGAAGTGACAAATGCTCGGTTGGACTTTTTCAGTTATAGAGTTTGAAAAAGGCCAAAAGAAACTGCTCTGGAGTTCTAGGCAGAGGGTGTGCCAAACCTTTCGCAAAACCACGGAATACGTTTTACGGTACGTGTGGTCAATCTTCGTGAATGCTGTGTTCACTGCATTGCGATCAGTAGGGCGGCCGACACGGCTTCCTATGGATAAAGGCTTTGTTCCTATATGGGTCTCCCAATATATACGCGACGGTACGTCGGAGCACAAGTCCGTATTAGTGCCACCGACTCTCAGGAGGAATGACCCACCTTCGTAGAGATCGACAGTCACTAAGTTTAACGACGCCGGAACACGTCTCTACCTAGACCTCTATGTGTTTGCGTTATGTTACAAAGCGTTGTTATGTAAATTGAATTTATTTTAATGTTGATCTTGCTTAGCAGTTTGCCTTTAAGGATCACCACGAGATGTGTGTAACAAATTCCTGAATGCAGTCTAAGATGAGAAGCAAACTTTTTCAAATCTTTTGACTGATGAAAATCTTAACTACTGAGGGAGAAGAAAGGCATATCTTTTCACATAGTTCATACAGCACAAACTAATGCACTTTCTCCTAAATCATCATGCAAACTTTTTCAAATGCAAAATGCACAATGCATGTATTTTCTTTTCCCTTTCTTAATGTTGATGTATTACAAAAGAAAGTTGTTATATAACTTTGATTTCGATTTAAAGCGAAAGTAAACAAGCTAGTCCAAAATCAAAAGACACCTTAAGATTTACTTGTTTAATCACTGGAAATACATGAAATCAAACCATAATGACGAAAGTAAAAAGACTAATCAGCTATGGACAGCAAACAAGCTAACTCTTTAGACCAGCAAAATGCCTAACACAGGTTCAGATCTAAGAGGCCAAAAGCAAGACTAGTTCACTTTCGTTATGGGAAATTGTAAATGACGTAAGAAATACAAAAGAACAAGTACAATTTCGTTATATAACAGAGGCGGAATGATGGCAAGTAAGGTTGGTTTCAGATAGGTACTAAGACTGAACACTGACTGCAAAACTATAGTGAAAACAGGGCAAGAAACAGGAGGAAACCCCAGCAGCACTAGGCAAAACTGGATCAAAGCAGGTAGTACACTGTCAGTTTGACATTCAACGCAGGTCCCAAAGGGGCTACCTGCGTTGCAAAGCAGGTAGCCTGTGTACAGCCTGCTTTTGAAAACGAAAGTTGCGTTTTCACAGTCTCCGGGTCACAGTTTTCTCAAAAATTCACGGTTTTTGCTCAAATTAGAAGCAATCAGTCAAGTACACACTAAGGGATGACAAGGAAGATGAAAAGCTATCACTAAGAGCTTACAAGGATCCTTGTAGATCAGCTCTTCAAATCATGAACATGCTCAGAAATGAGCTAGAGTAGCTGCCCTCTACTTCGCTTTTGATATAGTCAAAAGCTTTTCGATTTGGTACTCTTTTGTTCAGGAAATGAATAGCAAAATACTACAAACAATCAAACAGATACGATCCCCAGTGGAGTCGCCAGTTCGTTGTAGGGAAAAGTATCCGACTCGGATGACCCTATCCCACTCTAAGGGTGACAGTTCCTTAGCAACAACTGTAAAACAAACTACTTAAGGTTTACTTCTTTATGAAAGCAAAAGAGAATGGAGAAAGCACTAACCGTTGCCTTGCGCTTAATGTCGAATCCAAACTCTTCTCTTTTTCCACTTGCTCCTGGCTCTTTGTTCTTCTGCTCGCCCAGCTACGATGAGATCCTGCAAAATAACAAAGAAGGAAACTACAAGAGGCATGCAATCATAACTGGTTCATGGATTAGTGTAAACCAAACATGCAATCATCACAATACATAATTGAAACAAGAGCACATAGAAGAACCTCAATAGCTTTTATTAATGAAGAAATAAAGGTTCTGAGAGTATTACAACCATTGAAGGCTCCAACCCAGCAACACCTCCCAGCAGAAAGAATTGCTCTTCTTCACCTCTCTCAAACAATCACCCAATAACTCAATAGTGAAACCAACAGCATATCATTACTTTGCACAAAATTCCAGCCTCCTGAGCTCATAGGAGAGAGCTCAATATATAGATGAATTGAGAAAGGATGAGTCAGCTTGCAACTGATGTGTAGCTGCCTTGTGTCCTCTCTCTCTTCAGTTGATCTTCAGTTCTTGAGTCCACTTGGAGAACCTTGCTTCCACTTGGAGAAACAGAGCCTCTGACTCATCACAAGGCGAAATCCCTGATCCAAGTGTCATTTTTGGAAGATTCCAGAGCAATGACTCATTGTGCCACTTGTCCCATCTCGCTCAGTGCAAGTGGCCTTTGTTCCACTTGCTTTGCAACGCAGGTACACTATGGAGCAGCTGAGTTTCAGCGCAGAAACCTAGTGGAGCACCTGCTTTGATTTCAGGATTGCTTGTTTTTGAGTGTTTTCAGGTGGAGAACTGATCTGAGAGCTGTTGGTTTGCTGACCTTGTTCCTCTAGGGGTAGGAACATCATGTTTAGGGAACTTTGGATCCCTTGGATTATTGACAATTCATGCTTGTTGCTGTAAGGCACAAAATTGTCTATAACACTCAAGGATAATCTCATTCTGGCTCAAAATAGAATGAAGCAATAAGAAGACCAACATCAATTGAAACACCTTGTTGAAGAATGAGATTAAGTGCTTCTTCATTTCCAATCATCTAAAAAAACATCTCTCAAAGATAAGAACTACAAAATCTAGTGCTATGGACCTTATTATATCATCTAGTGTACTAGAAAATACACTTACAAATTGTCTCGTATAACTCCCTTCAAGATCCATGAAATGTTTCATATGTCTTGCTTGAAGAAGTTCGTGTGGCCAAACCACCTACTTTAGACTAGCCTTCCCAAGCTTGATGAAGGAGGGTCCATTTGGTTACAACTAGAGGAAATATTGGTCAACAAGAGCATCAACTATATCGACACACTTTTTAGGCAGTCCTGATATGGTGGAAACATACATAACCTAAAGATGATACTTGAGAGCCAATTTTGATTTTACACTAGTTTCCACAAATCTAAGATTGAGGATAACATTGCGTCTGAAAGAGGTAGGGGGGATTGAGGGCATGTTATAGCCCTACCCTAACCTCTATACTATGGGGCACTTAAGAGTTAGTTAATTAATTTATGATGGCATCTTCGTTGAATAAAGTCAAGTAGTTGATGTATTGGTACTTAATGTAAAAAGGTTTCCTCTATTAAATAAGGCTTTCTAGGTGGTTGGTACGCATTAATGATGAGACCACTACTAGTCAAGGCTTTCCTTGTAAGAAGATTTTTTATAGAGCTAAAGGCTATGTGATATTTTGTTGAGTGTTATTTTCTATTAAAGCTTTATTCATTTAGATGTCACCCTTAAAGAGCCCCATGAAAATTATTATCTTACTATTTATCAATAAAAAATTTATATTTTCAAATTATATATAATTATATATCTATATATATATATATATATATATATATATATATATATATATATATATATATATATATATATATATATATATATATATATAGATATATAATTATATATATATATATATATATATATATATATATATATATATATATATATATATATATATATATATATATAATTCAACATGTTTATTAATTGCGTACATGAACTTCCTCCAACAAGTTTTCTCTTTCTATCTAAGAAATTGAAAAGGCTCAAGGTAAACCAAAAAACATCATTACAAATGATTGTGTTCCCCTCTTTCATGATCCCTACCACTCTTATCTAATGGAGTATGAACTCCTTCCATAATATTTTCCACCTTTGTCACATGCTTAAAACTGATAAGAAAAAATCCACACATCCATTATCGAATACAAATTGTGACATGGGTTAATTGTAACATGACTTAACCAATAATAAGATCAATCTACACTTCAAGCTTTTATGATATAATTTTTCACTTAGACTTTAGTGAGAACCCCTAATGAGAACCAAAAAGCGCATTAAAAATAATGATAACTAGCGCAACCACATTTACCAATGTGGTTGATATATGCCAATAGGCGTATATCAAGATATATAAAATCACATTTTCCAATGTGGTTGATATACACCGATAGGCTATATCAACCACATTAATAATTATTATGTGTGTTTTTTTAAAAACCAACTATAATTATTATTTGTATTATTATGTGTATTTTTTTAAAAAACCAACTATAGAAATAATAACAATCATATTTTTATCCGCCTGGGGTATTTCAAGTGGCAATGGCCGCGGAAATGAAGTCTCACTGAACCGAAGATCTTGGGTTCGAATCTTGTGCTACCCTCCCCCCATAACACAGTGAATAATGGACATGTAAACATGAAAATCGGAGTCCTGCCAAGCTTAACAAAAACAAATAACAATCATATTCTTATATATTTATATATTTATGATTATGATATTAATATTATAATAATAGTATTAACTCATAATAATATTAGTAGTATTAATTAATAATAATAATAATAATAACTCATAATAATATTATATAATTATATTATTATTATTATTATTATTATTATTATTATTATTATGATAACTCATAATAATAATAGAAATATTAATTAACAATAATAATAATCTTCAGAACAATAATTATTTTAGTAAATGTGGCTCATATACCCATAAGGCTTCATTTATATCTATGACATAAACTATTGATAATAATAATAATAATAAAAATCTACTAATAAAAATTAATAAATAATAGTTAAATAGTTAATTATTGTTAAACAATAATAATATTTTCTTAATTAAATAATAATAATATGAATATTAATTAATTAAATAAAAATGTAATAATTAATTCATCTTTACATAATAATAATTAATTCTTTGTCACAATGTGATGTTGGACCATGGTTGACGTGGTTGGCCATGGTTGATTTTCATATTGAGACAACCTTTCTCACAAAGCGACTTTTGAGCATGGTTGACCATGGTTGACTATGATTCACGATGTTTGACCCAAAAGAATAAAAAACCAATGGGATTAATACTAAAACCCCATGATTGTCCATGGTTGACCGCGATTGACCATGGTTGACCATGTTTGATCTATAAAACATGCTTGACTATGATCAACCATGGGTGCCCATGATTGACAATGATTGTCCATGATTTCTATATGGAGACAAGCTTTTTTACAATGTGACATCCCATCATGGTTGATTATGGTTGTCAATGGTTGACCACAATTGATATTATAAACCCAAGTTAATAATAATCCCAACGGTTAATGTTATGAACCCAAGGGAAAAATAAAGCTAATGGATTAATACTGAAACCCCATGATTGACCATGGTTGACAATGATTGATATTATAAACCTAAGGGAATAATAAACCCAAGGGATTGATATTATAAACCCAATGCAATAATAAACCCAAGGGATTAATACTAAAACCCAAAGGGATTATGAACCCAAGGGAATAATATTAAACCGAAAGACCTAAATTATAAACCCAAGGTATAAAAAACCTAAGATAAATATTAAAAACCTAAAATAAACATGGTTAACCATGATTGATTTTCATATTAAGGCAATCCTTGTCACATTGCGACATTGGACCATGGTTGCCCATGGTTTATTATGGTTAACCATTGTTGAATAATATTAAACCCTAGGAATATGAACTATTAGATCAATAAACCCAAGGGATTTATATTATAAACCCAAGGGAATAATAAACCTAAGGGTTAACAATTATAAACCAAAGGTATAAAACCCTAAGATAAATATTAAAAATACTAAAATAAACATGGTTGAGCATGATTGATTTTCATATTGAGACAATCCTTGTCACAATGTGACATTGGACTATGGTTGACCATTGTTGAATAATATTAAACCCTAGGAATATGAACAATTGCATCAATAAACCCAAGGGATTGATATTATAAACCCAAGGGAATAATAAACTAAAGGTATAAAAATTATAAACTCAAGGTATATAAACCCTAACATGAATATTATAAACCCTAAAATAAACATGGTTGACCATGGTTGATTTCCATATAGAGACAATCATTGTCACAATGCAACGTTGGACCATGGTTAACCATGGTTGACCATGAATGATTTTCACATCGAGACAATCTTTGTGAGAACACAACGTTGGACTATGGTTAACCATGGTTGATTTCCATATCCATATGGTTTCACCATGGTTGAACATGTTTGGCTATGATCTACCATGGTTTATCATGATTAATATTATAAACCTAATTGATTGATATTATAAACCGAAGGGAATAACAAACCCAAGGGATTATGACACCAAGGGAATAAGATTAAACCCAAAGGACTAATATTATAAACCCAACGTATATAAACCATAAGATAAATTTTATAAACACTAAAGTAAACATGATTGACCATGGTTTATTTTCATATTGAGAGAATCCTTATAACAATGCCATGTTCGACCATGGTTGATAATGGTTAATTTTCATATTGTGAGAATATTTGTCACAATGCGACATTGGACCATGGTTGATGATGGTTGATTTTCATACTAAGACAATTTTTGTCACAACACAATGTTTGAACATGTTTAATTCTATAAAACATGGTTGACCATCATCAACCATGGCTGACCATGATTGTCCATGATTGTCATTGATTTTTATATGGAGACAAATTTTGTCATAATGTGAGATCAGACCATGACTGACAATACTTGACCATGGTTGGTTGACCATGATTGATATTATAAACACAAGATAATAATAAACCCAAGGGATTGATATTATGAACCCAAGAGAAACATAAACCCAAGGGATTAATACTAAAACCCCAAGGGAATAATATTAAACCCAAGGGACTAATATTATAAACCCAACATTGGTAAACCCTAATATAAATATTATAAACACTAAAATAAACATGGTTTATTTTCATGGTGAGACAATCATTTTCACAATGCGACATTCAACCATGGTTGACCATGGTTGGCTATGATTGACAATGGTTACCATGATTGATATTATAAACCTAACGGAATAATAAAACCAATGGATTGATATTATAAACCCAAAGTAATAATAAACTCAAGGGATTAATACAAAAGCCCCAAGGGATTATGAACCCAAGAGAATAATATTAAACCCAAGGGACTAATATTATAAACCCAACGTATATAAACCTTAAGATAAATATTATAAACGCTCAAATAAACATGATTGACCATCATTGATTGTCATATTGAGACAATCCTTATTAGAATTCCATGTTGCACCATGGTAGACCATCGTTGACATCATAATAAACCATGGTTGACCAAGGAATAATAAACCCAAGCGATTGATATTATAAACCCAAAGGAACAATAAACCCAAGGGATTAATACTAAAAACCCAAGGGATTATGAACCTAAGGGAATAATATTGAACCCAAGCGACTAATAATATAAACCCAAGGTACATAAACCCTAAGTGGAGAGAATTTTTGTCATAATGCGAGATCGCACCATCATTGACCACAATTGACCATGTCTAGTTATGGTAGACCATGATTGATATTATAAATCCAAGTTAATAATAAATCCAAGGGATTAATATTATGAACCCAGAGGAAACATAAATACAAGGGATTAATACTAAAACCCCAAAGGACTATGAACCCAAAGGAATAATATTAAACCCAAGGGACTAATATTATAAACCCAACATTGGTAAACCCAAATATAAATATTACAAACATTAAAATAAACATGGTTTATTTTCATGGTGAGACAATCATTTTCACAATGCGAAATTCAACCATGGTTGATCATGGTTGGTTATGATTGACAATGGTTGACCATGATTGATATTATAAACCTAAGGGAATAATAAACCCAAGGGATTGATATTATAGACCCAAAGGAATAATAAACCCAAGGAATTAATAGTAAAACCCTAAGGGATTATGAACCTAGGGGACTAAGATTATAAACCCATTGTATATAAACCCTAAGATAAATATTATAAAAACTAAAATAAACATGATTGACCATCATTGATTGTCATATTGAGACAATCCTTATCACGATTCCATATTGGACCATGGTTGACCATGGTTGGGGACTATGAACCCAAGGGAATAATAGTAAACCCAAGGGACTAATATTATATACCCAACATTGGTAAACCCAATTATAAATATTACAAACATTAAGATAAACATGGTTTATTTTCATGGTGAGACAATACGTGTCACAATGCAACATTCAACCATGGTTGACCATGGTTGGCTATGATTGAAAATGGTTGACCATAATTGATATTATAAACCTAAGGGAATAATAAACCCAAGGGATTGATATTACAAACCCAAAGAAATAATAAACCCAAGGGATTAATAGTAATACCGCAAGGGATTATGAACCCAAGGGAATAATATTAAACCAAAGGGACTAAGATTATAAACCCAACATATATAAACCCTAAGATAAATATTATAAACACTAAAATAAACATGATTGACCATCATTGATTGTCATATTGAGACAATCCTTATCACGATTTGATATTGGACCATGGTTAACCATGGGTGAGATCATAATAAACCATGGTTGTCTGGGGAATAATAAACCCAAGCAATTGATATTATAAATCCAAAGGAACAATAAACCCAAGGGATTAATACTAAAACCCCAAGGGATTATGAATGTAAGGGAATAATATTAAACCGAAGGGACTAATATTATAAACACAAGGTATATAAACCCTAAGTGGAGACATTTTTTGTCATAATGTGAGGTCGGACCATCATTCACCACAGTTGACCATGGCTGGTTATGGTTGACCATGATTGATATTATAAATCCAAGTTAATAATAAATCCAAGGGATTGTTATTATGAACCCAAGGGAAACATAAACCCAAGGGATTAATACTAAAACACCAAGGGACTATGAACCCAAGGGAATAATATTAAACCCAAGGGACTATTATTATAAACCCAACATTGGTAAACCCAAATATAAATATTATAAACATTAAAATAAATATGGTTTATTTTCATGGTGAGACAATCCTTGTCACAATGCGACATTCAACCATGGTTGACCATGGATGGCTGTGATTGACAATGGTTGAACATGATTGATATTATAACCCTAAGGGAATAATAAACCCAAGGGATTGATATTATAAACCAAAAGGAATAATAAACCCAAGGGGCTAATATGATAAAATAAGCATATATAAACCCTAAGATAAATATTATAGACACTAAAATAAACATGATTCGCCATCGTTTATTTTCATATTGAGACAATCCTTATCATAATTCCATGTTGGACCATGGTTGACTATGGTTGACATCATAATAAACCATGTTTGACCGGGGAATAATAGGCCCAAGCGATTGATATTATAAAGCCAAAGGGCGATTGATATTATAAACCCAAATGAACAATAAACTCAAGGGATTAATACTAAAACCCCAAGGGATTATGAACCTAATGGAATAATATTAAGCCCAAGGGACTAGTATTATAAATCCAAGTGGTATAAACCCTAAGTGGAGACAATTTTTGTCATAATGCAAGACGAGACCATGATTGATGACAATTGGCCATGGTTGGTTATGGTTGACCATGGTTGACCATGATTGATATTATAAACCCAAGTTAATAATAAAGCCAAGGGATTGATATTATGAATCCGAGGGATTAATACTAAAACCCCAAGGGATTATGAACCCAAGGGAATAATATTAAACCCAAGGGACTAATATTATAAACCCAACATTGCTAAGCTCAAATATAAATATTAAAAACACTAAAATAAATATGGATTATTTTCATGGTGAGACAATCCTTGTGACAATGCGACATTCAACCATGGTTAACCATGGTTGGCTGTGATTGACAATGGTTGACAGTGATTGATATTATAATCCTAAGGGAATAATAAACCCAAGGGATTGATATTATGAACCAAAAGGAATAATAAACCCAAGGGAATAATATTAAATGCAAGGAACTAATATTATAAACCCCAATGTATATAAACCCTAAGATAAATATTATAAACACTAAAATAAATATGATAGACCATTGTTGATTTTCATAGTGAGACAATCCTTATCACAATTCCATGTTGGACCATGGTTGATCGTAATAAACCCAAACGGTTGATATTATAAACCCAAAGGAACAATAAACCTAAATGATTAATACTAAATACCCAAGGGATTATGAACCTAAGGGAATAATATTAAACCCAAGGGACTAATATTATAAACCCAAGTTATAAAAACCCTAACACAAATAGTAAAAGTACTATAATAAATATGGTTTAATTAATAAACTCTATGAATTAATATTATCAACTCAAGGGATTATTAAACCCTAAGAATTAATATTTTAAACTCAAGGGGTTAATAAACTAAAGGGATTATTAATATTATAAACCCAGGGAACTAATGAACCTAACCATTTAATATTATAAGAGATTATAAACCCTGGGATTAATATTATAAACCGTGCGATTACAAACCCAAGTTAATAATAAACCCAAGGGATTGATATTATGAACCCAATGGAAACATAAACCCAAGGATTTAATACTAAAATCCCAAGGCACTATGAACCCAAGGGAATAATATTTGATGAGCCCTAGAAATTGGTAATTATATGGGCTCATTTTACCCCTTAATTCGACTTAATCCACCATTCTCATTAGTTTATTGTATATTTTTTATCATATTTATGCTTATAGAGTGAATTGGGTTAGTCATTATGCCAAAAAGTCTAATGTGTGTTTTATGCAGATTTTTGGTCAATTTTGAGACAAAATCAAAGGTTTAATGAGCATTTGGTAGCCAAATTTGTGGAAGAAAAAGGGAGAGGATTTGTAGGAGGGTGTCCCCTTCATTTATGAGCCCTTACCTCGAATTCTCCATCAAAAACTCGGAGCACAAAGCCAAGGGGCAGCCAAGCAAGTCAAGTAGGACTGCTGTTATCTTCAGTTCCAGGAAGCCGAGTTCCTTGATTTTAGGAGGACTGTTGGAGGTCCCCATTTGTATAAATAAGAAGGCTTAGGGCCTTAGTTTTGTTAGTTAGATTTTAGTTAGAGTTTAGCCATTTGATAGTCTATTTTCACACTTTAGTGCAGCCCTGTATCAGCACATTTTCGAGCTTCTTCTTGCAGACAATTTTTGTGATTTAACTATTATTTTTTTATCAATGAAGATTAACCCAGCTTTGCACTAGCTATGATCTTTCTTAGGAGGTTATAGCTCTTGGGGTTGGGCCCAACCCAAGTGCCCAGTACCTCCTTTGTGTACTTTTATGTGTTTTTACTGCATTCATAGAATAATTTCTGTTATTTAGGTTGAATCTTGCTTTGTTACTTAGGTTGTTTTTGATGATTAATGTAGTTGTTCTTACTTCAGGTTTATTTGATAGTTTGGTAATATAAAAGATCCACAAAAAGGCTACCAATTAGTCCTTGATCTCATTTCTCCCTCCTTGGGACCATGAACTGAGACCAAGGCACACTTGCCGCCACAAAAACATTGTTTTTGCCTTCCAATGCAATTGCTAGTGTTAGATTTTGAGTTGGAAAAGTTGATATCAATTGTGTTTTCATGCTTAGATCTGTTCTTGCTCAGTTTCCATATCTTTCTTGCATGATTTCCTATCTATAAACTTCTCTTCATCACGTTTCTGGTTTCTAGGTCAAAATTAGGTCAAAATAGATAAATCTATGTTTTTTTTGTCTTTGCTTGGATCAGTTTTGGAAAGTAGTGTGCAGAACACCTGTAAGACACTCCTACCTATCCTTCCTCCATCATACAACCTACTCCAGTACCTCGCTTAAAATTTCTTTCCCTCATTTGCCACACTTTCCCAACTTGCCCTAATTTCTACATTTTTGTGCAACATTGCTTTCTTCATCCTTGAACAAATCCAACCATCCTCATCACTCCTGAGCTTCATTTACCAAGTCCTAGATCCCTTAACATGCCTATCCACCCTTCATTTCCATTTTCCCACCATTTTTCCACCATCAACCCTCTAATAACCACTTTCAGACTGTTCCAGTAGTACTTCCTGTAGAATTTCCTGTAGATCCCCTGCAGCCTCCTGTAGAAATTCACGCAAGCGATTTTTCGAGATTTGAGTGAATTGGAAATCTCCAGAAGGGTGCTAGGGACCTCTTAGGTCCTCTCCACACCTTCCCAACCTCCTGCAAATGCCCACTCCATTTCCTTTCGCCAATAAACCTCTGCACAGTCAAAAATAGTTAAAACACATGCATAATAATTCTGCATAAAATTGCTCAAAAATACAAAAAGATGATTTTTCCATATTTTCCTTCAGAAGTAGCTTAAAAACATGCATTTTACCTTTGCAATAGTTAATGGCATCCATTTCAGTAGCTTACATCTCTTTTCTTGCACAAGTAGTGTTAGTTAGTAAAACTAGGGTTTGCTAGGGTTTGCATTTCCTTTCAGCTTTCATCTTCTTTCTGCAAGTAGACTAGCCTCTTTTAAGTTAGCTTTCATCCATCACCATTAAAAGATTCTTCTAAGAACTCATAGAAGTTGTCTTAAGCTCCTAGCAAACTTGTGCCAGCTGATCAAGTGACAGCCTGTAGTAAGAGTTAGTACTTGTGCATATAGCATCGTCGCTTCCATGTTTGTTACGAACTACCAGGTTGATAAAAGTAAAGTAGGGAGTCCCTGGAGTTGCAGCATCATTGCTACAATACTGGAGCTCACCATATTTTTGGTTCCGTTGCGAGGGAAGCGTCAGAGTATTTTGTGATTATTGTTTTCTTCTATTTTCTACTGCAACCTTTTGATAAATAGTTTATTTCAACAAGAGTAGAGTAGTTGTTGTATTTTGATTCTGCAATTTCAATTCTACAAACATAGATTAGACATTTCCTGCTTTCATTTCAATTCCATAATTTCATTTCAGCAAGCGTAGATTAGCATTTCCTGCTTTCATTTCAATTCCACAATTTCATTTCAGCAAGCGTAGATTAGCATTTCCTGCTTTCATTTCAATTCTGCAATTTCATTTCAACAAAATAGATTAGTTCTTTCCTGGTTTCATTTCAATTTTGCAATTTCATTTCAGCAAAATAGATTAGTCCTTTCCTGCTTTCATTTAAATTCTACATTTTCATTTTAGCAAGATAGATTTTAGTTAGTTGCAATTTGTTGTTCAATCCATTTCAGTTTTTGCAGGTACAAGCAATAAAAAAAAATCAAAATCACCCAAAAAGATTTCCTTTCATGCCTCATAGGAGTAGAGATAATCCAGAAAAATGTTTGCACAACACCCCCACTACTTCACACAGCCAACCTTCTCTCTTCTTCGATGGTTGTGATTAAGAAGAACCCTTAGATGGACAGCAAGACATATTGGAAGAACCTATAGGGGAGAAGAAGAAGAAAACATTCCTCTGGAGCAAATGACTAAAAATAGAAATGTTGGGAGCAGTACCTTTTCTTCCAACTCATCCATTGAAGGTGAAATTGGAAACATGTGGGAAGATTTCAAGAGTGATATGAGACATACTATTGCCATGCAAATGGATACCTTGCGGATCCAAAGGAAGCAAGAGGAAGCCAAGAGGGCTTTGGCCATATTTTGTCCCAGGTGCACTAGAAAGCATCCTAGGAACGAATGTCCATTGCACTCCATAGAAGTGTGTTTTGTCTGTGAAGAAGACCATCCTACGAATCAGTGCCCTTCCTTGCCCGAAATTAAAGCTGCATATCAGAGGGCCAAAGGTGCCACTGAACCACTCTATTTCATGAACCAAAGGAGGCCACATGGACCCAGACCTTACCAGCAGGGAATGGAAGGTACATCCCAAACTTATTACAACCCCTACCAAGCCACTTCCATGCCTTCTTGGGGTCCCCGTGCTCATCCTTCCTAGTCCACACCGCCTCCATGGTTGTATCCATCTCAATATCATGCTCAACCAGCTACTCATCCATTTCACCCCTATGCTCAGCCACAGCCTCAGTGGAATGCACATCATCAGGGGTGGAGGCCCCAGTACAACTCTCCTCCCACTCTTTTGCCTCCACCACCTGCTGAACCATAACCATCGCCTCCTGCTCCACTAAGGCAGCCCCAAATGCCTGCTCAACTGAACCTGAACCCAAATAATAGGCAGTCTCAGGAAGTATATAGTGGGAAACCACCTGCCCAACCACAACCCCATCCACATCCATCTCAAATATACATCCCCACTCAACTACCTGTACCACCATTTCCAAACCTACACATTGGAGTAGCTCAACCCAATTACAATGTTGAGGCACAACATGTCCAAACAACTCCTCTTGAGCTCAATGATATTCACCATATCTCAGGAAGAGTATTGCAAAAAAGAGATTATATTGATATCATTGAAGGACCACATCCAGGAGAAGAAGATGCAAAAGAGAAGATTAAAGAACCATGGGCTGCACTTGATAAAGAAAAGACAACATAATCAAAGATTGAGAGAGCTCCCTCATGGGTACCATCAAATCCTCCATGTATTCAAGAGAAAAATCAACAAAAAGAGGAAGATATGAAGGTCATGGTAGAATAAGACATGAAGAATGATCCAGATCAGCAAAAGGACCAAGGACATCACAGCTATATTGAGATATGGTTCTAGATGGTCACTAAGTTGCAACAGTACTCTCTTCCTCAACTATGCTTGATCCCTTCAAAGTCAAATCATTTGGTCTCTGAAATCCAGATACCTGTCAAAGCATGCATTTCAAGCCTCCACATAATTTTGTCTCTCATCTCAATGTGCACATGGCTCCATTGGAAGTATTCTTACACTTGAAAATGATTTTGTTTTTCAAGTAGGGTAGGGTAGAAAAAAAAAAATGAAAAATAAGATAAAATAAAACAAAAATCTAAGGTGAAAACCTCCTTGGAGGTGCCTCAGATTGGCTCATTGATTGAAAACCTCCATGAGGCGGTCAATGGGTTAGAAAGAAGAGAAAAGGAAAAAAGAATAAGATCCCTGGGTGAAAACCTCCCTTGTATGCGCCCAGGGTAGGAAATTAGGGTGAAAACCTCCTTGAGGCACCCTAGTTGTTTTCAAAAAAAAAAAAAATGAATTTCCAGTTGTATTGCAGGTCTGCAAGAGAACTTCAAGAAGCAGAAGTAGGTGACAAGAAAGCTCTGAAACCAATAACAGCACCTATCCTACCTTCCCTCATCCTTCTCCATCATTCTTGACATCATTTCCACCTCACTATGCTTCTTTTCTGAAAACTGTGTTTTCTACAAGAGGATCCTGTAGAAATTACAAAGAGCTAGAAATGGACTTCAAAAGAAGTTTGAGGAACAGGGAAGCTTCATAAAGGGTCTATAAATCCTCCTACAGTCTTCAAACCCCTCTTCCATCATTTCCATGCCTGCATCACACCCCAAGCTCATTTTTCTTACCATTCAAAAAAACTGCAGAATGCTCTGATACGAAAATACATAGAGCAGAAATTTATTTTTTCCCTAACTTGAAAACCATGCATCCATTTAAAAAACTGTTTCATGGGGAATTGTATAAGGATGATGGCAACATGCCCAAGTAATTTCAGCCAATTCCAGTGCACAATTTCCAAGAAATTGACCTCTGTCACCTTCAGCGATTTTTAGTTTTTCTCGAAATCCGTGCATCCATTAACCACAATTTTTCTAGGGGAGGTGCATAATGATGATAGAAACATGCTAAAAAAATTTCAGGTCAATCCAGTCTATTTTTTGGGATATATGGACAAAACAAATCACTGTCTTGAAAAAATCTAACATCAACAACATGAGGGTGCAATCTGAAAGTTGAAACAGACTCCTGCAGCTTAGATCCAGCCAGAGTAAAACTGCACAAGAAAAATAGCCACACATCAGGCAGAAAAAATCATATAGCATAACGGATACAGGCATGCAGCAATCGAATATGAGCATGCAGTAGCAAAAGAACCAAGTAGCACACACATTTTGACTTATAGGTAAGTGTCTAAACCAGTTCCTCTATTTGCATCTGTATGATTCGAAACTTCATGAACGAATGAAACGGTTGGATTAAGCTAGAAAGGTGGCCAATTAACTTGACACCCTCAGCTGGTTCAATTGCACTCATCCGAAGATCACACAGCACACGTGTATAGTCAACTCATGGGAAGTTTAAAAAATAGGTAGTGGCAAATGTTTTGAACTCCAGTGCAACTGATGTCAAGTGATTAACAGGCAGAAAACATGAAGTTTCATAATAGCACTGCAGTGGGGACCAACGGTCTGCATGGGGCCAACGTACACTTGGCCAGCTCACCCTCCATCAACGGAAGTCTCCATAAACAGCCGTAAGAACTCATCTTTGAAATACTCTCACCACCTTTGTTTCCATTTTACCATCATCCCCACAACTGCAGCAAGATCTATACCACCTCCATAACAGCAAACTAGTCATTCTCTACCATTTTTCAAAACCCTCCTACTTATCGGCATTCTAGAAAAAGTTGTAACAGTTCTACAGGAGCAAGAACACCATCTACAGGAAGGGCAGAGAGCAGCTCTGCAGAAGAAAAATACGAGATTTTTGTCAAATTTTGAGCTTGAAACAAGGTAGGCTCGAGAAACCTCTCTGCATATGACTTATTTGAATAAGGTGGTGAATTAAAAAGACAGCAGTGGATTGAAAAAAAGAGAGTGAAGCTTAAAAGTCTGCCTGCATATTTTCCCTGAGTTCTACACAATTTTCTGTTTTCTTCTCTACATATGAAATATCCTCCTCCTTTTTCAAATTCTACGGTAAGGAAGATGCATGAAACAGTAGAGACCAGCTTGTGTGTGTGAAAAAAGAACGAATTCGCATATCTATCTACTTGCTGAAAAAAGAGAACCTGTGTCCTTATCCTTTGTTCTGTAAAAAAAAGAAAATTCTTTTCAAAAATAGAAAGTCAAATTCAGGGTAACAACAGTTTAAAACAGGGGAATTATCATAATTTGATGTTGTGAGGAGAAGCACACGGGAAATTTCTTCTTTGATTTCAGGAAAAGACAGAATTCAGCTATCCTTTGTTTGAGTTTTGCCTACTTTTCTCACTGGAGAATTTTGTTTAAAAAGAAAAAAAAAACACTCAACACCACATGGAGGACAAGCTAAAGGAATTAAGAGGGGAGTTGGCCACGGTAAGGCACATAGAAAGCAGTAAAAGAGCCCAGCCACAGGAAGAGAATGAACTACTGAAAAAGCAGTTGCAGCTATAGGAAGTTCATAAGGGAGATAGGTTGTCCATTTTGGGAGGGCAGTAGCAGCAAGAAGGTCCTCTAACAGATAGGGAAGCAATCGAGAAACAACAGAAAGAGGGAGAGCCACAAGCTGATATTGAAATGCTAATGAAACTGCTGCAAGAAAAAGAGTCTCAGGCAGCAGATGAAGTGTAGATTTTAAAATAGTAGTTACAGGAAAAAGAAGCCCAAATGGCCTGCATGGCCAGCTGGGAAATAGAAGCCTTGCAATGTAGAAGCAAACCAGCAGTGAAGAGGAGGAGCAAACTGAAGAACTTGAGAAGAATAGTAATGAGGAAACACCAGACATTCAAACAGAAGGAAAAATAGAGAAGAGAAAAAGGCAGGCCTCCATGTATTTCAAGGCCAGGAAAAACACAAGAATTCAAACAAGAAGAATAGGAGGAGCAGTGGAAGGACATGGACAAGAAGGCAGAATTTTATGGCACACATGAGTAGACCACATCAGAAGCTTGGGATGATAGGGAAGCCACCAGGGCCATCAAAGATGAAGAGATAGATTAGTTGCTCAGAGGATGAGCAACACCTTCAATAGAGGGGTGATGATGAGCCCCAGAAATGGGTAATTATATGGGCTCATTTTACCTCTTAATTCGACTTAATCCACCATGTTTATTAGTTTATTGTATGTTTTTTATCATATTTATGCTTATGTCTAATGTGTGCTTTATGCATATTTTTGGTCAATTTTCAGGCAAAATCAAAGGTTTAATGAACATTTGACAGCCAAATTCATGGAAGAACAAGGGAGAGGATTTGTAGGAGGGTGTCCCCTTCATTTATGAGCCCTTACCTCAAATTCTCCATCAAAAACTCGGAGCACAAAGCCAAGGGGCAGCCAAGCAAGTCAAGTAGGATTGTTGTTATCTTTAGTTCCAGGAAGCCGAGTTCCTTGATTTTAGGAGGATTGTTGGAGGTCCCCATTTGTATAAATAAGAAGGCTTAGGGCCTCAGTTTTGTTAGTCAGATTTTAGTTAGAGTTTAGACATTTTATGGTCTATTTTCGCACTTTAATGCAGCCTTGTATCAACGCATTTTCGAGCTTCTTCTTGCAGACAATTTTTGTGATGTAATTATTATTTTTTTATCAATGAAGATGAACCCAGCTTTGCACCAAATCTGATCTTTCTTAGGAGGCTATAGCTCTTGGGGTTGGGCCCAAACCAAGTGCCCAGTACCTCCTTTGTGTACTTTTATGTAATTTTACTGCATTCATAGAATAATTTCTGTTATTTAGGTTGAATCTTGCTTTGTTACTTAGGTTGTTTTTGATGATTAATGTAGTTGTTCTTGCTTCAGGTTGATTTGATAGTTTGGTAACAGAAAAGATCCACAAAAAGGCTACCAAGCAGTCCTTGATCTCATTTCTCCCTCCTTAGGACCATGAACTGAGACCAAAGCACACTTGCCACCACAAAAACACTGTTTTTTCCTTCCAATGCAATTGCTAGTGTTAGATTTTGAGTTGGAAAAGTTGATATCAGTTGTGTTTTCATGCTTATATCCATTCTTGCTAAGTTTCCATAGCTTTCTTGCATGATTTCCTATCTATAAACTTTTGTTCATCATGTTTCTGGTCTCTAGGTTAGAATTAAATCAAAATAGATAAATCTCTGTTTTTTTTGTCTTTGCTTGGATCAGTTTTGGAAAGTAGTGTGCAAAACACCTGTAAGACACTCCTACCTATCCTTCCTCCATCATACAACCTACTCCAGTCCCTCGCTCAAGATTTATTTCCCTCATTTGCCACATTTTCCCAACTTGCTCTAATTTCTACATTTTTGTGTAACATTGCTTTCGTCATCCTTGAACAAATCCAACCCTCCTCATCACTCCTGAGCTTCATTTACCAGGTCCTAGATCCCTTAACATCCCTATCCACCCTTAATTTCCATTTTCCCACCATTTTTCCACCATCAAGCCTCTAAAAACCACTTTCGGCATGTTCCAGTAGAACTTCCTGTAGAATTTCCTGTAGATCCCCTGTAGCCTCCTGTAGAAGTTCACGCGAGCGATTTTTCGACATCTAAGTGCGGTGGAAATATCCAGAAGGGTTCTAGGGGCCCTTTAGATCCTCTCCACAGCTTCCCAACCTCCTGCAAATGCCCACTCCATTTCCTTTCGCCAATAAACCTCTGCACCATCAAAAATAGTTAAAACACATGCATAATAATTCTTCATAAAGTTGCTCAAAAATACAAAAAGATGATTTTTCCATATTTTCCTTTAGAAGTAGCTTAAACACATGCATTTTACCTTTGCAATAGTCAATGGTATCCATTTCAGTAGCTTACATCTCTTTTCTTGCACAAGTAGGGTTAGTCGGTAAAACTAGGGTTTGCATTTCCTTTCTTCTTTCATCTTCTTTCTGCAAGTACACTAGCCTCTTTTGAGTTAGCTTTCATCCATCACTATTAAAGGCTTCTTCTAAGAACTCATACAAGTTGGCTTAAGCTTCTAGCGAACTTGTGCCAGCTGATCAAGTGACAGCCTGCAGTAAGAGCTAGTACTTGTGCATATAGCACCATCGCTTCCAAGTTTGTTATGAACTACCGGGTTGTTAAAAGTAAAGTAGGGAGTCCTAGGAGTTGCAGCATCATTGCTGCAATACTGGAGCTCACCAATATTAAACGCAACTGACTAATATTATAAACCCAACATTGGTAAACCCAAACATAAATATTACAAACACTAAAATAAACATGGCTTATTTTCATGGTGAGACAATCCTTGTCACAATGTGACATTCAACCATGGTTGACCATGGTTGGCTATGATTGACAATGGCTGGCCATGATTGATATTATAAACCTAAGGGAACAATAAACCCAAGGGATTGACATTATAAACCTGAAGGAATAATAAAACCAAGGGATTAATACTAGATTCCCAAGGGGTTATGAACCCAAGGGAATAATATTAAACCCAAGGGACTAATATGATAAACTCAACGTATATAAACCCTAAGATAAATATTATAAATAGTAAAATAAACATGAATGACCATTGTTTATTTTCATATTGAGACAATCCTTATCACAATTCCACGTTGGAACATGGTTGACCATGGTTAACATCATAATAAACCATGGTTGATCGAGGAATAATAAGCCCAAGCAATTGATATTATAAACCCAAATGAACAATAAACCCAAGGGATTAATACTAAAACCCTAAGGGATTATGAACCTAAGGGAATAATATTAAACCCAAGGGACTAACATTATAAGCCCAAGGTATATAAACCCTAAATGGAGACAAATTTTGTCATAATGCGATGTGAGGCCATGAATGGTGACAGTTGACCATGGTTGGTTATGGTTTACCATGGTTGACCATGATTGATATTATAAACCCAAGTTAATAATAAAGCCAAGAGATTGATATTATGAACCCAAGGGAAACATAAACCCAACAGATTAATACTAAAACCCCAAGGGATTATGAACCAAAGGGAATACTATTAAACCCAAGGGACTAATATTATAAACCCAACATTGCTAAACCCAAATATAAATATTACAAACACTAAAATAACAATGATTTATTTTCATGGTGGGACAATCCTTGTCACAAAGCATCATTCAACCATGGTAACCATGGTTGGCTATGATTGAAAACGGCTAACCATGATTGATATTATAAACCTAAGAGAATAATAAACCCAAGGGATTGATATTATAAGCCGAAAGGAATAATAAACCCAAGGGATTATGAACCCAAGGGGCTAATATTATAAACGTCGGCGTATATAAAACCTAAGATAAATATTATAAACACTAAAATAAATATGATTGACCACCGTTGATTTTCATATTGAGGCAATCCTCATCAAAATCCCATGTTGGACCATGGTTGACCATGGTTGACATCATAATAAACCCAAGAAGTTGATATTATAAACCCAAAGGAACCATAAATCCAAGTGATTAATACTAAGACCTCAAGGGATTATGAACCTAAGGGAATAATATTAAACCCAAGGGACAAATATTATAAAACAAAGGTATAAAAACCCTAACATAAATATTAAAAATACTAAAATAAACATGGTTGAATTAATAAAATCTAACAATTAATATTTTAAACTCAAGGGATTAATAAACCCTAATAATTAATATTTTAAACTCAATGGATTAATAGACCAATGGGATTATTAATATTATAAACCCATGGAACTAATAAACCCAATCATTTAATATTATAAGAGATTATAAACCCTAGGATTAATATTATAAACCGTATGATTACAAACCTTAAGATTATAAACCATAAATCCAACATTAGAAACCCTCAATGCCAAACTAAATATTATAAACGAAAATATTAAACCATAATTGTCACAATATGACATTGAATAAATTGCAATGTAATGTATCATTGTGACAGTGATCGTCATCTTGCTTGATGCTTCTCACATGACAACCTTGCTTGTCACACTGTGATGTTTCTTATCCCATGGTTGACCACGGTTGATCATGGTTGAACATGGTTGATCATGTTTGACAGTTATTAACCATACTTGACCATGACTAACCATATCCAACCATGGTTGACCATATTCAACAAAGGTAGAGCTTAGAATGTTTAGGTTTGCTTTGGTTGACCAAGGATGATCATGGTTATGACTATGGTTGATCAAAGATGGCCACAAGATCGCGACCATGGTTGTGACTATGGTTGACAAAGGATGACCATGAATGACCATGGTTGACCAAGGTTTTCCATGGTTGAACATGATTGGACATGGTTTGATATATTTGGGCATGTTCGACCATAATTTTCTATGATAGAATATGGTTGTCCATTTTTACTACGGTTGACCACGTTGAACCATACAGAGCTTGGTTCACAATGTTTGACCATTAGGCATGGGTAAAGCAATAGGTTTCGTGGGTTGAAAGGGATGAGCATGGTTGACTATAGCTAACAAAGCTTGTACATCATTGAGCATGGGCAACAATGAGTGATAATGATATTAAAAATGTTAATGTTAATATCATTAATACTCCCGGATGCGGGTGTTTAATTGGTATGATGGTACGAAGGTGGCATTTCACATGGGCAGGTGTCAACCCATGCACGCCATGAGGTACCTTGCAAAACGAGTGAGCTGGTCTCACGCAAGGTTTTTAATGCGGTTATTTTACTCCTCCATCCGCCTCCTGGTAAATTGTGCAATGGCGCTTCAAAATCTTTGTGCTCCCGTGGCCTCCTCGCATTCCTCTGTGGTCTCTTGGCACTCCTCTGCGGCCTCTTCGCATTCCTCTGTAGCCTCTTCGCACTCCTCTGCGGTGCTGTTGGTTGCTCAGGGGCATTCACTCTCAGTGCCCAATTCCGTCTCTGTTTTAGGCTCGAGAGTGTTTCATAGGCAATGCGCTCAAATTCAAAGGGCTCACGTTCTGGTTAGTCACTCCCCTCCATGTATTTGTGCGCTTGTTAATCCTCTGTATATTGCAATGCTGAGAGAGCATCCTAGAATGGGAAGCAGATGTGGAGGCTCCCGTGGACGTGCCACCACTCAGAGGTCTGCCCCCATCTCCCCCTCTTCCTCGGTCGAGTTGGCACCTGAGCAAAACCGTCCTCATGTTACCAAAGCTAGAAGAGGCAGAGGTCACAGGCGTGGAAGGATGGTTGAATGTGAGCATGCGGTGCATCCAACAGTCCGTTATCGTATCCCCTGCACTCTTGCCAATTCCACTTTCTTAGTTTCTGTTACTATAGAAAATTGTGAAAATCTCAGCGGCCAGGCAGCAGCACATCCGGCAATTCCGCCAGAACAAGGGATAGCGCCTCCAATTGATATTCAACGCCCGGTCATGGGAAGCTCCTCCTTGGCGACTCAAGTTGCCCCTGCTGGTCCAAGCGAGCCTGCTCAGGGAGTCCCAACCGGCTCGGTGGTCCTTCGCTCAGACTCGGAAGACTCTTTGCAATTTGGGTGCAGGGTAGTGGAGGAACCCTACACTATGGATGATGACTGATCTTGTATGGCATTCCGCTCTCGGCAGCCTAAGAAGTAGGCGCATTACTCTATTTTCGAAACTCACAATTCTACGTGTGTGAGGTCATAGTATGTGTCTATATGTCTCTGTGTCGACTGTTTGGGTATGTATGTCTGAAAGTCCTTATTTAGCGTTGTACAGCTTCGCAATGGTTGTTTGTCTCAGCTTGTCCCTGTTTCGCAATGTTTCGAGTCTTAGGAGAAGATGCAACAGAAGGAAGTCCACCAATTTTGGAATGTGTTCATCTGGGCTAATTGTCAATCTCATGGCAAGATTTTCAAGGCTATGGCCTTGCTGTAACTTTTTGAATCTTTTTGTATAATAATAGAAGTAGACAGATTGAGAAAAAAAAAATACCATCATTAATAATTTTTTAAATATCATAATTAATATTAATGATATAATTATTAGTATAGAATTTTTATATTTAAGTTTTTATTAATTACTTTATTATTTATTTATTAATATTAATGTTAAATTTATTTATATCAACCATATTAATGTGTTTAATAATATTGATATTGTTAATTAAATATTATTAATATTTATATTATAATTTAAATGTTATTAATAATATTAATGTTATTAGGTTAATAACATTAAATGCTAACCCCCCGGATGCGGGTGATAACTAAGATGGGACAGGCGATGGGGGATGGCCACATGCCGGCCCATGGCCATCACGTGGCAGCCGTAGATAACACAGCCAGCGAGTGCAGATGGTATAAGGTGGATTGGCGGGAGATAGTTAATGCTCCGCAAGGTAATTCGGCTCAGGCGACGGCAGCAGTTATGGCGGGGGTGCTCCAAAGCAGAGCCAGTGAAGTCATAAGGGGTATCGATGCGTGGGATCAAAGAATGTTTGTGGTATGGCAGTTTCCTGGCCTCTTCGTCTTTGTCGGGATTTCTTCTCCGTCTGTCTGGTTCATCCCTCAGTCGGCGTTGGTTGCAGGGAGTTTGGTTGCAGAGGGTTTGGTTGCAGGGGGTCTGGACCACCCTGTTGTATGTTGGAATTTCTTTCCCCTGCCTCCCACGAGAATGGTGGGACCTCGGCAGCGCATGCTTAGTCGCCGAGGCACTTCCAGAGGGGGAATCTCGCGCAGTCATGAAGCAGACAATGTTGTCCATTGCTGCCACTGCAACATTGCTCGCTCCATTGGCGCTAACCCCCTCCACTCCAACCAATTCATGGATGTAGGGGCTTCGAGCTCGAATGCCTTGCCTGCCTTTGGTTCGGCTATCTTCAATTTTAGCAGTGCCATGAACAATCCGTGGATCAGTGCGCATGTCTCAGTCTTGTTCGTAGAAAATTCCCGAGAAGATGAGGACGCCCTGGAGGAACAGGGGCAGAGGACGAATGACAATCAGAAGCATGAAGCAGCGGCCTCTGAAGCTGATAAGGAGCATGGGGTTAAAGGGGCAGCCTCAGACCCGAAAAACGTAATGCAATGCAAGTAAGATCAGAAGCGAGGAACTGGCGAGGAGTAAGACACCTTTCCCACTGCGGATGAAAGAGAAGCCTATGGCTGGTGCCGGGTAGAGGAGGTGCAAATGGACGACTGATGACGCCCGCACACAAGGTTTCTATGGCTTTCTGTTTGGTCTTCTGCTGTTTGTTTTTTTACTCTGTTAAAGTAACAATGCTTCTGGTCTCTTTCGTGTCTGGTTTAATGTCCATGTTCCTGAATTTTGTGTCAGTGATTTGGCTAAGGACGGTGTCCCCTGCGTGGGATGAAATGGTTGGTGCCCCTGCGTGGGCATGCTCTTATGGAAGTCTGGCTTTTGTGTCTGGCGCCCCTGCGTAGGCTAGTTTTTGGATGCCTCTATTGCTCTCGGGTGACACACCCAGAGCCTGACTCTCTCTCTTGTTTCACCATGATGTATTTTTGAATCCTGTACATAATATAATAGTTTAGTCTTTTACCGAGAAAAACAAAACATTAAATGCTAACCATTTTAAAAGATTATTATGATTAATAATATTATTTTTCTACAAAATAATAATAATAATAATTGTTGTTGTTGTTGTTGTTGTTGTTGTTGTTGTTGTTGTTGATGATGATGATATATATCAATATTAATGTTTTAAATGATTAATATTAATGTTATATAATAACTTATATTAATATTAATAATATTTAAAGATGATTATGATTGATCATAGTTAACCTAAGCATGATATGGTTTTACATTATTGGCCATGGTTGGATATATTTCAGCATGTTGATTATACTTTTGTATGATAGAATATGTTTGTTGAATTTTACAATGTTTGACAACATTCAACCATAGAGAGCTTCGTGACCATGTTTGGCCATTCTAACATTGGTTGATCCTAGTTAGAGAATATAGTTATGACTAATAATATCAATATTAGTACATCCTTTCTAAATCTAAATTTTTATTAATAATTATTACACAGTAATTATTATTAATATTATTTATTATTTATTAAAACTAAGATTAATTCTATTTATATTGGCAATGTTAATGTGTTTAATAATATTGATATTATTAATTAAATCATATTAATATTAATATTACATTTTAAATATTATTAATAATTTTAGTGTTATTATGTTAATAATATTAAATACTAATAATTTTAAAAAATAGTTAAGATTAATAACATTAATAATATTATTTTCTAGACATTGTGAATATTATTATATTTATTATATTATCAATAACATTGTTTTTTATTAATAATATTATATTAAGATGATGATGAAGAATATGATGATGAATATTAATGCTATATAATAATTAATATTATTAATATTTTAATGTTATATAATAATTAATATTGATAATATTTAATGTTAAAATATTATTAGTATTTAAATGTTATATTATGAATGGCAAGAGTTTATAATATTATTTTTTTGGCTTTTTTAATATCTTTTATTTATAATATTATTAATGATTTTATTAATATTAATATTAATATTAACTTTATTGATATAATATTAATATCAATTTTATTATTAAACTTCAATATTAATAATTAAAAGTTAATACTAATATTAATATTCATCTTAACATTGGGAATACTAAAAATCTAAAACATAAAAGTTAATACTAATATTAATATTCATCTTAACATTGGGAATACTAAAAATCTAAAACATAAATAAATAGCGTTAAATTGAAACTAAAACATCCTTGCTAAAAAGTAAAACAAAATCTAAAATAAAAATAAAACCTAAAACTAATACCAAAACATTAAATCTTAAAGCATACTTTAAACTAAAAGTTTAAAACATAAAACTTTAAAAGAGTAATACATGGTGCCAAATTGGTTCAACCAACCCGGATTCAATCCATTATTGGTTTAAAGTTCGATATGAATGAACTTTGAGTGTTGGATGACATTTGAAATTGGTTGGGTGATTTTCTCTCAAATACAAATTAGTGACGTTGACGGTTGCATGAGATTTGATATTGGTTGGGTGATTTTCACTCAAATACAAGTTCATGATTTTATATGAGCAAAAATAAAAATGACTAAAATCCAAAGAAAACCCAGGATTGTTCTAAAATCAGAGAGGATTAAGCATTAGACTATTTCTGTTCTCATAATTAAGAAATGAAACCATTCTCATCATAGGCATTTCATATTATCATAGCTCATAGCCATTGATTACAGATTTAGAATAATGTGTATGGACTGATGTTTTATAATAATCTGAAAAAAATTTGACCATTAGGCATGGGTAAAGCAATAGGTTTCGTGGGTTGAAAGGAATGAACATGGTTAACCAAGGTTAACCATGATTGACTATAGCTAACAAAGCTTGTACATCATTGAGAATGGGCAACAATAAGTGATAATGATATTAAAAATGTTAATGATAATATCATTAATAATTATTTCAATATCATAATTAATATTAATAATATAATTATTAGTATAAAATTTTTATATTTAAATTTTTATTATTTATTTTATTATTTATTTATTAATATTAATATTAAATCTATTTATATCAACCATGTTAATGAGTTTAATAATATTGGTATTGTTAATTAAATATTATTTATATTTATATCATAATTTAAATGTTATTAACAATATTAATGTTATTAGGTTAATGACATTAAATGCTATCAATTTTAAAAGTTTATTATGATTGATAATATTATTTTTGATAATAATAATTATTGTTATTATTGTCGATGATGATGATATATATCAATATTAATGTTTTAAATGATTAATATTAATGTTATATAATAATTTATATTAATATTAATAATATTTAAATATGATTATGATTGACCATAGTTGACCTAGGCATGTCATGGTTGAACATTATTGGCCATGGTTGGATATATTTCAGCATGTTGATCATACTTTTCTATGATATAATATGTTTGTGGAATTTTACAATGTTTGACCATAGAGAGCTTGGTCACCATGATTGGCCATTCTAACCTTGGTTGATCCTAGTTGGACAATATAATTACGACTAATAATATCATTATTAGTACATAATTTTTAGATCTAAATTTTTATTAATAATTATTACACAGTAAATATTATTAATATTATTTATTAAAACTAATGTTAATTCTACTTATATTGACAATGTTAATGTGTTTAATAATATTGATATTATTAATTAAATCATATTAATATTATTATTATATTTTAAATATTATTAATAATTTTAATGTTATTATGTTATTAATATTAAATATGATGTTCAACATCAAATGCAGTCTAAGTCAACATATGGTTTTAATAAAAAAATATATATATTTAATTATTAATATTCATATATTTTGAAATATTACGTGGAGATATATTTTTTAAATTTATCTATGATTTAATTATACATTATACATTCAAATAAGTTCATACCTAAAGCACATATCAACCACATTTATTTATGTGGTCGTGCTAGTTGTACTAGAGATATGATGTAACATGACTCACCGTTATAGCATAGAATCCAAACACATACTTAGGACAACTATTATTTTATTTCTTAGTAATGTGTATCAATGAGAGTAGATGTAATATTAAATACTAATATTTTTTAATAATTTTAAAAAATAATTAAGATTAATATCATTAATAATATTATTTTTTAGACATTGTCAATATTATTATATTGACAATAACGTATAACCCTAAAATTAAAAACAACGCACCCTATAACCTCAAAATTAAAAGCAACACACCCTATCCTATTTTCCTTATAGAAGTGGGTCTTTCCACTATCGAGAGCCTAGCTATGACTAGGCTTCTGTTGTACAAGCACAAACTCAATAACATAGGAGACCATAGACTTCCTAAGCTAGCTTTAAATTCCAGCCAAAACCACCAAAAGCTCAAACGAGGTTGGTATAAAGACACCAGGGCCTGGTTAAACCATTGGGAGATTGATGATTATGTTGCATTGCAAAAAATTAATAACATTAAAAATATTGTTACTTCTAAGTTCAGAGAAAAAATGTGGTGTGAGAAAGATTTAGCAGGTAAAAGAAAATTATGATATTATAAGGAGGTCATCAACCCTACACTAGAAGATCAAAAGTATCTCTCTGTTTTAACTAGCTCAAAGAAGAAAATTAATATAGCCAAGAATAGAAAAAACTCTCATGAGCTCCATAGTGAAACATGTCATTGGGAGGTTCCTAAAACAACATGGATGGAAAGGTTTTGCCATCTCTATGAGAATATGAACATCAAGGATGAAAATCACTTCCTCTTGCCCCGCATACAACCAAATTAGATCTTAGTTTCAAAATCTTTGTTGCAATACTCACCTTCCTAGCCTTTTACGTTTTCAAAATTACAGTGAGCTCGGGAGGCTTCTCTCCAAGCTTTTTGAGCATAGGAATAAAATCTTAAATCAAACTAAATAATTCATTTCTCTAGATCCAATAGACCAAAGTTTGATCTCAATGGACATTAACCACCACCATTATCATCATATTAATTATATTAATTATATTATCAATAATATTGTTTTTATTAAAAATATTATTAATAATATTGTGTTTATTATTATTAACTATGATGATATTTATTAATATTAATATTAATATTATTGTTTTAACTCATTAATATTAATTTTATAATGTTATAGAATAGTTAATATTAATAATATTTAAATGTTATATAATAATTAATATTAATAATATTTAATGTTAAAATATTATTAATATTTAAATGTTATATTATCAATAGACATAGTTTATAATATTAATTTTTTAGATTTATTAATATCTTGTGTTTATAATATTATTATTAACTTTGTTAATATTAAGATTAATATTAATTTTACTCATATAATATTAATATTATTATTATTATTAAACTTCAATATTAATTATTAAAATTAATACTAATATTAATATTAATTTTAATCTTAATAATAATATTATTATCATCTCAATATTAATATTAATCTTAACACTAAATAATGTTTGGGAATACTAAAAATCTAAAACATAACTAAAATAAACTGTAAAACTTAAACCTAAAGCGTGAACTTGAAACTAAAACATTCATGCTAAAAAGTTAATCAAAACCTAAAATAAAAATAAAACCTAAAACAAAAACCTCAAAACCTAAAACTAATACCAAAAAAATAAAACTTAAGGATATTTTAAACTAAAAGCTTAAAACATAAAACTTTAAACCAATAATACATGGTGCCAAATTGGTTTAACCAATGCGGATTCAATCCATTATTGGTTTAAAGTTTGATATGAATGAACATTGAGTGTTGGATAACATTTGATATTGGTTGGGTGATTTTCCCTCAAATACAAGTTAGTGACGTTGAGTGTTGGATGAGATTTGATATTGGTTGGGTGATTTGCACTCAAATACACGTTCGTGATTTTATATGAGCAAAAATAAAAATAGGAATTAAAATCCAAAGAAAACCCAGAATTGTTCTAAAAGGAGAGAGGATTAAGCATTAGACTATGTCTATTCTCATCACACGCATTCATAGGCCTTCTCTTCATAGGCATTTCATATTATCATAGCTCATAACCATTGATTACAGATTTAGAAATTAATGTGTATGGATTGACGTTTTATAATAATATGAAAAAGGTTTGACCATTAGGCATGGGTAAGGAAATAGGTTTCGTGGGTTGAAAGGGATGAGCATGATTGACCAAGGTTGATAATGATATTAAAAATGTTAATGATAATATCATTAATACTATCATTAATAATTTTTTAAATATCATAATTAATATTAATAATATAATTATTAGTATAGAATTTTTATGTTTAAATGTTTATTAATTACTTTATTATTTATTTGCTAATATTAATATTAAATCTATTTATATCAACCATGTTAATGTATTTAATTATATTGATATTGTTAATTAAATATTATTGATATTTATATTATAATTTAAATATTATTAATAATATTAATGTTATTAGGTTAATAGCATTTAATGCTAACAATTTTAAAAAATTATTATGATCAATAATATTATTTTTCTACATTATTAATGATATTATTAATAATACTATTTTTAATAATAATAATAATAGCTGTTGTTGTTGTTGTTATATATCAATATTAATGATTTAAATGATTAATATTAATGTTATATAATAATTTATATTAATATTAATAATATTTAAAGATGATTATGATTGACCATAGTTGACCTCGGCATGCCATGGTTGAACATTTCTCGTCATGGTTGGATATATTTCAGCATGTTGATCATACTTTTCTATGATAGAATATGTTTGTCGAATTTTACAATGTTTGACAACATTCAACCATAGAGAGCATGGTCACCATGTTTGGCCATTCTAACCTTGGTTGATCCTAGTTGGACAATATAGTTACGACTAATAATATCATTATTAGTACATAATTTTTAGATCTAAATTTTTATTAATAATTATTACACAGTAAATATTATTAATATTATTTATTAAAACTAATGTTAATTCTAATTATATTGACAATGTTAATGTGTTTAATAATATTGATATTATATTTGAGAATTAGTTTTGATTGAGAGCTCTACAACCCTATCATACCTGAACCATCACCATGCCCTAAACCTTAGATGAGAACCTACTTTCCTGACTGCTACAGTAGCTCCGCCAACTTGTGGGTCGCTAGAGAGGCCAAGATGAGAGAAGATGACTTGGGGGGGTTGGGGGGGGGGGGGAGATCCCCTCATACCGGGATGTTGCGGTGGGACACTCACGCCACAAATCAAACACTCAGCTGTAAGCCCTGTCCTTAGGCTTCTTTGGTAGGATCGTAGTAGGGGAGATGCCTGCCATGTGCAGCAGAGAAACCGAGATTTGTTATCTCGACAAAAAAAATGGAAAGGTATAGAAGCTTCATGAAAGACCACGCGATGATCTGCAAGTTCATAGGAGTGTGGCTGACGGAGAAAGACCTCATTAAGTAGATACAACAGAAATGGAAACCCAAAGGCCATATCAAACTCAAGCTGGGAGCCAGAGGATTCTTTACGATAACCTTCTCAAACCTGCAAGATAAAGAAAGAGTATTTGAAAATGGCACCTATTTCCATTATAATGATTGTCTGTTCATGCGATATTGGGAGGAATGTTATGACCCTAACAAAGAGAAATTCTTGGCAGCCTCGGTATGGGTAAGACTGTTTGGACTCCCAATGGACTTCTGGGATCCAAAAATATTAGAGGGAATCAGGAACACAATAGGAAAATTTGTCAAAATAGCAGAAACCACAAAAAGAGGTCGTTATACATCCTATGTGAGAATCTGTGTGTATATGAACATAGCAGAACCCATACCCAAACTAGTAGAGCTAGAATACCATGAAGACATATGGCAGCAAACCCTAGACTACGAGCATATTCCGTTCAGATGTTGAAGGTTCCATGAATATGGTCATTTATTCAAGGAATGCCCACTGAACCAAGAAGAGATGGAGATCAAGAATAAACAACTGAAGACCCCACAGGACAAAAATGAGGGGTTCCGAGAAGTTAAAAACAAAAGGAGGACATCAAATGGACTCCATAACCCAGAAAAAGAAAACGAAGCTCAATCGAGTAGTAAAAACAAACATGAGGTACTACATGTGGAAGAAGAAGTAGAAAATGAGACCCAACCCATGGATTGCCAAGAAAAAGGAAAAGAGAGCAGTTCTAGTCAAGTAAAAAAAACACCTAAGCGGAAAGGTCAAAGATACCTCACAGATAAAGATGAACTGGTAGGGATGGAAACCACTATAATGGATATTGACCCAAGCAAGGGGGAGGAGATCAGTATTGAAGAAGAAGTCCTTAATAAATTATTGAATGAATGGAGACACTTAGATGAAAGATTCATTCTAGAGGAGCAAAAGAAACTATACAAAGAGACTTCTCAACTATATCAAGCCAAATAAGGACAGGAATAGGTTAAGATCGTAGAACAACTGGGAATGCACCAGGAAAACCTCCATGAGTACTAAAACAAAGAAAAAGATGGGAAGAAAAGAGGCTAGAGAAACCTATAGGAATCAATACAGATAATGGGAGAAATGTTGGTCAACACAAGTAAGATGGTACCGCTATTAGCGATATACCAACAACTTAATGAAGTTTCCAAATGATAGTAATATCCTAGAACATAAGAGGCCTAAACAGCAAAGGAAAACAAAGATACTTAATGGGGCGATTGAAAAAATAAAAGCCACAAATCATGCTTCTCCAAGAAACTAAGATTACAGGAGAAAAACTAGAAGAGATCTTGAGCAAGATGAAACAAAGGTGTGAGGCTATGGCAACATATGCAAAAAGAAGTGCAGGAGGGATAGTAATATTGTAGAACCCGGCAGAAGTAAAACAAGACTATTGGATAAGCATGCAACGCATCCTCATAGGTCGGTTCCGCCTCATAGGAACTAAAGATTGGTTCTTGCTCTCAGCAGTCTATGGCCCGCACATCCCAATTGAAAAGAAAAACTTCCTAAAAAGTATAAAGACCCTAAACCAAATGCATGATGAAAAGCTATGGATGATAGCAGGTGACTTCAACCTGATAACATCGTTAGAGGAGAAAAAAGGAGGAATTAGAATGGAGGAGCCAGAAATGGAACAATTCAGGGATATCCAAGAAGAGCTACACCTGGTGGAAATCCCAACAATTAATGGAAGGTATACGTGGAACAATAGGTGAGGAGGAAATAGGCAAATTGTGTCTTGCCTTAACAAATTTTTGGCAACAGAAAACCTCATCAGCAAAGATGCTTACTATGAGGCATCCATGCTTAGGCTCAGATCACTAGCCAATTATATTAGAAGTGGATATCATGAAACAAGGGCATACCAAGAGACCCTTCATGTTTGAAGCTTTTTGGTTAAGAGACCCGACCTTCCTTGGAAAACTAAAGGAGTGGTGGAAAGAAAGTGAGAAAGAAGGTAGAAACCTAATGCATACTTTCCAACTCCATTTGAAAGATCTTGAAGGTAAAATAGAAAAATAGAACGGGGAAGTTTTTGGTAACATACAACAGGAACAGGAATTGATTCAAGCTAAGATGAGGAAAGTGCAACAACAGATAATTAATGAGGGAAGAACTAAAATCCTAGTAGAGGCAGAAGGACAACTGCTAAATAAATTAGAGGAACGGAGGCAGCAAGAAGAAATCCTGTGGAAAAAGAAATCAAGAATTCAGTGGTTGAATGAAGGTGAAAGGAATACTAGATTTTTTCACAAAGCGATGATTCAATATAGGCAGCATAACAGGATATTCTCCCTAGTGGACCAGCAAGGAAATCATCTTATCCAAAAGGAAGATATGGAGAACTTGCTAGTTCACCATTTTCAAAACTTGCTGACAGAACCCAACATAGATACGATAGAGAATATATCTAAACTAACTCGACATATTCCCCAATTAGTGAGCAAAGATCAGAATCTAGCCCTCCTAATGGAAACCACCAAGTCCAAGGTGGAAGAAGTAATCAAAGGCCTTGCGAAAAACAAAGCACCAAGCCCAGATGGGTTCACAGCTGAGTTCTTTCAGGGAACGTGGTCGTTCATGGGAGATGATATTATGGAAATGATGGAGGAGTCCCAATGCAATAAAAGAATGTATCTAGCCTTGAATTCCACCTTCCTTGCCCTCATCCGCAAAACCGACCACTCGAAAGAACTGCAAGGATTCAGACCAATAGCTCTCTGCAATGTAATATATAAAATCATGGCCACAATCATTGTGAATCACCTCAAACCTATCCTACATGGCTTAATCTCCTAGGAATAGACAAGATTTGTCAAAGGGAGACAAATAGTGGATGGAATTGTTACACTTCAAGAGGCAATACACTCCCTAAAGAGCCAAATGTCCCCTAATGTCCCCTTTCCTGTTTATATTGGTTGCTGAAGGATTAGGAAGGTATGTAAAAGAAAAAGTGTAAGGTGATTAATTTACAGGTCTCAGAATGTGGGGCAATGATTTGTCATTAACACATCCATAGTTTATTGACGACATAATGATGTTTGGGCAAGAAACCCTCAAGGAATCTAGAGGCCTAATGGAAATCCTGAATGACTTCATGAGCGCCTCTAGGATGGAGATCAATAAGGATAATTCAGACATCTTTTTCTTCAATATTACAACCCCATCTCAAGCCTTCCTAGCAAGAATTATGGGAATCCGCATTAGCAATCTCCCTTCAAAATATTTATGAATTCCTCTAAGTGTACACCATATCAGAGTGGTGAACTGGAAGAATCTATTGGAGAAAATCCAAGGGAGAATGCAGAAATGGACCTTTAGATCACTAAATATTCCAAGTCACGTTATACTGTTGAAAGTTGTGCTTCAGTCAATTCCAATCTACCAACTATCTAGTCAAGTTATCCCCAAAATGGCGTGTTAATGGATAATCAACACATTTAAGAAATTTTTGTGCCAAGGGCCAAAAACAGAAAAAATGGGCCCTACTATCATGGAAATGGCTTAGCAAGCCATTAAAATCAGGAGGATTGGGTCTTAGAGACTCGTATATTCTTAACCAAGTCATGGGGGCCAAGCTATGGTGGCGATGGGTTCAGGGAGGAACATATCTATGGAAGGAAATATGGGGGAGGAAATATGGAATTCCAAGATCAATCGAAGGAAGGCTAAGAGTCCAGGAAAACATCAAGGGATCAGCCATATGGAATTTAGCATCAAAAAATAGAGAACTGATAAGAACTCACAACTTCTGGGAAATAAGGGGAGGAGACAAAGCAAATTTCTGGAATGAGGCGTGGTAGCAGAGAGAAAAATTACATAATAGACCTGATCTGGGGGAAATATGCCAATTCACCAATAATCTTGCAAAATAGACAGTGAAAATTTTTTGGAGCCTAGACACGGGGGAACATTGGAGAAAATGGAAGCAGAAATAAGACTAGTCGGGTGCTCCTGAGTCCATCCAGTGGGCAACATATGAGAAAGAGATGGAAACTCGGAAAATTCCAATCTCGAAAGGTTTGGATATAATAAGGTGGGGGTACAAAATCAAAGGGATGTTCACCATTCAAGAAGGCTACCACCTACAAGCATCACACCAACCGCAACAAGGGCCACCTATATGGGATAGAATATGGTAAGATAAATCATGGCCGAAAATTTCTTTCTTCCTATGGATAACACGACATGGTAGAGCACTAATTTGGGATCAACTCCAAATAAAAGGTCTACAGGGATCATCAACCTGTAGTACCTGTGGAGGACACTCAGAATCATTGGAACATCTAACAAACGCTTGCAGCTATAGCGAAATCCTCTGGCAAAACCATGAACAACTCTTCTTTTTTAGTGATAAGGATCAAACAAGCATGAAAACAACAATGGAAAAATGGAGAAGGAAGCCTTACCAGAACCCCATTATGAACCACGCTTAGCAGATATAATTAGGATTCCTACACTGGGCGGTTTGGAAGGAAAGAAACAAAAGAATCTTCAAATGGGAAAAGAGAACAGGAGCAGAATTATGAGGAATGATAGTCCATGATATAAGAGAAATGATCCTAGCTGAGAATTGGTACATAGAGGACTAGGAAACCAATCCTCAGGAAGGTCGAATAATGGAAAGACTAAGCCTAAAACCCAGCATGTTGAATCCTAACTCGTGGAAACAGAAATCCCCTCCTTGCGAATCTCCAATCATTTTCATGCGGCCTCAGAAAGACTTCATTAAACTCAACTTTGACGGAGTTGCAAAATGGAAACCGAGGGCGATAGGATCTACAAGAGTGTTCAGATATGACAAAGGAAATACCATCCATCTGTTTACTATGGATTATGGCATTGCGAGCAATAATGAAGCTGAGATCTATGCGCTGAAGCGGGGGTTGGAAATCGCAAAGAGGGAAAGCTTTCAGAGACTTGAGGTGGAGGGAGACTCAAAGCTGGCAATAGAAATGGTGAAAAAACTACAACAAGGGACTACATGGGAGAATATAAGCCAAAGTTGGAGGACGTCACAGCTAGTCCAAGAAATAGGAAACCTAATTCGAAGGATACATTACATTGCTCTTACACATGTCTGTAGATTGGGTAATGTGGCAGCAGACAACCTAGCCAATTGGGGGTGCGGATAGGAAGGCAGTAACCTTGATATAAGGGGAGAGGAGTTAAGCCAAATGGAAGGCATGATAATTTTAGAGGAAATCTTAAGAACCGACAAGGAGAAGGGAGAAAACCCCCAATCGAGGTGTGAAAGGTACAATGCAGTAAAGGAAGGAGAGGTGGGACATAGGACATGGGGGGCCGAGGGGAGATCAGTCACCCAACTATCTCGGAGGACAAAGGGATAAGAGGATGGAATTAGGCCACGAGAGCATGTAAAGGGTAGTGTGGAAGTAGGTAGTATAGGGAAGAGACAGATGTGGATGAGGGCTGAGGGGAGAGAAGGAGGCCAAGTGTCAAGTGTGGTAGAGGGCAGGCAATGGGAGTTGGAAAGTGGCAATGTGGACAAAGTAAGGTCACAATAGGAGTAGCCGGAGGTAAGTGAGGATTGATGAAGGGAAAAAATGGAGATGTTAAGGAAACCCCGTCCCGATAAAATCAAGTGAGGGAATGGGCGACGAAAGGACAAAGAGGGCACATGGAGAGTCCTTCGGGTAGTAGGTAGGGCAGATGGCCAAGAAAACAAAAGGGTAAGACAGTTAGGCTAGGAGGAATCTGCATGCATAGCGATAAGTCAGGACGCGCTGTTGAAGGTGGTGGAAGTGGCAGGCTCGAGGACGTCGAGCTACAACTGGTTTTCATCTGCAATAACTAGTATGTTCTCTTGGCTCCCACTCTCGACTGTATGGAAAATATGTTTTTATAAGAGGAATGTTGGCTAATGGAAAGGATACCCCCGGAAGCGACCATTGTAGAGACCTTATATTTCTCTTGGGGTTCTGGCTTGTTACCTTGGAGAATTCGTCTAGAATTCCACCTGGGGAAGGGGGTTCGGAAACATTGGTATTGGTATTAGGGTAGATAGGTCCCGAGGTATTGTGTTTCGCTGGGACATCCTTTGGGGTTTCCACAATGATAGTAGAAACAAACCTATCGAACTATTATGGTGGACTATGTGGCCTGGGAAGGAAGGCTCGTCCTAGTTAAGTGCAGAGGGTCAGACGCCTTCTTTGATTTGGTGGCAAGGCTACTTATTCTCCACCTTGAGCCGAGCCTAGACCTGGACAAAGGCCGCGGGATCAAAGGCAGTAATAGGGGTAGAAATCGGGGTAGGGATATAGCACTAAGAAAACTGTTGTCCAGCCCCTCCGTCGGGACCCATGGTAGGGATGCAATTATAATTTTCCATTCTGAGAAGCATCCCCTCATCTGTTGGGGTGGAAATACACAGGGGAGGGAAGAAATTACAGTTGGGAGGAGAAGTAGAGAAACCCCGTGGGCACTGGGTAACTGGGTTCTTCAAATTTCAATGGGAAACCACCAGAATGATGAGGAGGTTAGAGGCTTCCATTTCTCTGAGGAGGGAGGGGGCGATCCAGGTGTTAATGGGTGCTATTATAGTTCTCCAATCGGGGAGATATTGGAAAAGCTCATGCTAGAGAAGCCCCACTCGGGAGGGGGGAAGCCTGTGTTTACTCTGTTTAAATTGATGTTGAATTACAAGGATATTTCCCTGGTTTCTGTCTTAGGTAATATAACAAGTAGAGTCTAGAGAATTTCAGAGTCTTGGAACTCAACCCGTGCTCCAGCCTAGGAATATGTGCGTCATTCGGAAAAGGAGGAAGTAAGCCGGAAGGAGGTTATGATGGCAAAGGAAGGTAACCAATCAGGCAAGAGAGAAATAGAGGAATGGGCAAGGCCAGTAAAAAGACGAAAGGATTGGAAGCGACTTCCAGTAGAGGACCACGTAAAAGAGGAAGGAAAACATAGCAAATCAAGGGGAAAGAAATAATATTGAATGGGAGAGAGAGCTAAATGACAACATAGCAAATCAAGAGATCGAGGCAAAGGAATGGGAAACAATGGTTAAAGACGCTGGGAGTACCAGAGGATTCCAAACGATGTTCTGCCAAACAATTCAACAGTACTGGGTCATGAAGAACATCCTGGCCTACGCAATGACAGCCTATAAGGAAAGAGAAGAATTGGAGGATGCTAGACAAGTTGAGCCAAGCATGAAGGATCTGCAAAGTTAGATCTAGTCTGTCCAAATGCAATTGTACCGCAACAACGTCATGGTGAACAAGATTGAACATAGCCTTCAGGATATGAAGAGAAGTGAAATTCCAATTGACCTTGTCATATGCCATAGATAGATCCAATTTAAGAATAGTTGATCATGAATATGGAGCTTTCATTGAATGAAAAACCTCTTAAGAAAAGGATACAATATCATGGTTATTCCTGTTGTAGAGGAACCTGAAATATTCCTCAGAAATGAAAGAACTAAGACCAATCTTTAATTGTTTAGCTAAGATTTTGGAAATAATCTTATAAATAATACTAGAACAAGTAGTGGGTCAAAAATAATCAAAAGGACCTTATCATGTTTTTAGGATTAAACACAAGAAAGAAGAGTTTAGAGAAACTAAAACTTTGCCAAAGGATTTTGATTCACAAATTGTGGCCAAGAGGTCATCCTTTAGCATCTCATAAAAACCTAGATAAGCCTCCACAAGAAAACCATGTACCCTAGCGATTTAGTATTTTTTCATTTTGGAAAGTTTGTAAGGATTTTCTCTTTCGAGACTACTTCCGTCAAAAATGTATTAATCTCATCTAAAACCACCCTAAGAATTTTGAAACCACATGGAATATTTCTTTAATGGAACAACCCAAAGGTGGTTTTAAGAGGTCCTGCAAATGGCTAACCCACTCCACAACTTTATTTGAAAATGTATGGAGGATGGATCCACTGGAATCATGGATGCCCTATATGGTATTTACTAGTTTCCTCGAATTGTAATACTGACAAAAAATCTTAGTCTTATTGTCCCCTAAAGAAAGCAAGATCGCTCTTCTTTTTAATCTCCAACGTTCTTCCTCCTCCAACAATGGAGTATGCATTTCTTCTTTAAGGGAATTAAGTAGGCCGAACTAGTCAAAGGATGTAGAGTTGACATTCATATGGGAGCAGTGATATATCAACTTGTCCACTTGGATAAAATGTGGTTATGGTTTCCTGTAATGTTCTTTGGCACACACCCTAGATTCCTACTTGATAGTGGACAATTTTTTTGAGAATTGTTCCATGTACAAAGAAGAACCAGACTGATATAGTGTCCTCTAGTGGATCTTCACCATATCCTGTTAATGTTCTTAATTTAACTAGGATGGGTTGAAATGAAAGGGGATAAGATTTGACCCATCCTAGAGATCCATGCATAATGTGACCATCTATGGTCCTATAAGCCTCCCTGAACACACTGAATATTTGAAAGATAAACCTAAATTCATTTTGGATTCTAATGCTAAAAAAATTTCAAGCCTTTTTGAGACCTCACGACCACCAGAGCAATGATTCATCCAAGTCAAAGATAATATTATTGGTTCAAGATCTAGAAGAAGATTTTGTACCATTCATTAAGTGAAAAAACTATATAGGGGATCCAACCGAGGAGAATGCCTCCAAAATTCCCTAAGTCCCAAAGTAAAATTAACATTCCTTCAATAATGACACGATGGTCCTCAAAAGCACCTAAAGAGGCTAGGTCCTCACAAAAATGTTCTTTCTTAGCATATTTCCCATAAATATTAATAAATGTAATGGGATAAACAAAGTCTTTATATATAAAATTAACATATATGTCCAAGGGGAGGGGAGAAGAAAAGATAGCCTTGGAATTTGAATTCCACCAAGTAATCAAACCCTTAGGAGACCTATCTGAGTCCACGTGATAAAAAGACCAGTCCTTTAAAAAACCTTCAATTAAATGATGCATCTTCATGCTAGAACACATATTTTCTTGTATCATTAAGATATAAAGTTTTGTGGAAGCTATCAATATTTTGACGGTATCTCTTTTCTAGGAACCCCTAATTCCCCTTGAATTCTATGAGGGGATTATCATAAAGCACCCGTGGATATGGATAACTTTACTATAAGGGCCCTAGCAATAGAAACTTTTTTACCTTCAATAATTTCCCATTTGGATCTCTCCTCAGATTTGTGCAAAGTTGACTTCCTACCAGCTAGATATAAATTAGGAGGGTCCATCAAAAGGTGCTAATTTGAAGGTAAAATGATAGCTTGATTCTTCCTAGGATAGAGAGCATAGCTCCATTTTTTCTCCCAAGGACAGGGAAGGGAATAAGAGAGGGAAGGAGAGAGTGATAGGGGGAAGAGGGATGAAAATACAAAAGGGATCCACAGAGGAGATGAGGAAAGGATATTTGAAATTAAGGATACCACGGGAGGGGAATAAAAGGCACTACTAGGATGGAGGGAGAAAATATTGAGAGAGAGAGCGGGGGGGAAATAAATTAGTGGAGAGAATAGGAAGCAATGAGTTGTCCACTAATTTCTTGACATGAGGTATCTATGTTGAAGAACTTCTCATACCAGGGCTTGTAGGGATCCCCTAAGGATCCTTACCAGACTTTTCATGAGAAGTGATATTCTCCATAAATAAATCTTGACCCACTCTAATAGGACCCTAACAAGGGAAATATTTTGGAAGTTGTTCAACTTGAAGATAATGACGAAACCTAAAAGGAATCCTCCAACAATCCACTTTTTGTACCTAAACCACTATTTCCAAGGAAATATCCCCATTAGTAACAAGACCACTCCTGAAGGTATACAACTACTGATCTGTTTTTGTATGATTAGTTTTGTTTTGCTAATAAAATTACATATTTATAAACATGTGCATGCTTATTGCTTCTTGTGTTGAGGTTTCCTTAGTTGTTTGTGCATACAATTAGTTAAATTTCCTTAAGTTTAAAGTGACATTCATGAGCAACATAGCTTCAAAAAACAAATACTGAACAGTAAACATTCACAGTGTAGCAAACCATTAAAGAGACACATTAACACAGTGTTTTGATGAAGGAGTTCACCCCTCTTGGGCTACTTCTCCTTGGTACAACTTCAATGGCTTGGGCCTCTGTATTAGCTCAATGTGGAAAAATGTTGTTTTACAAAGCTCTATGGTTCCTGATACCTGTACCAATTTGTTCAGAATGTCCAAATTAGCCGAGAAAACCTATTTCTAAGCTTAATTTGGTCGAAATTTGACTTCTCTAGTGCTCAGTCAGTCTTTTCCTACATTTTCTCCTCTAATTCTAGAACATCTCTAGTTAGTGCTACTAAAATTGGTGGTAGGCCCAAATTTGAGGTCACCGCTGAATTTATTGCTAGTTTAAACTTGGTTTAATTAAGGCTTAACTATGCTTAATTAAATTTTAAAACGAGATTAGCGTTAAGTCAAATCGTAACCTCCGATGCTTTGGTGGACTATTCACATGCGGTGGTTAACATCGCATTAACCATCATGGTTATGGTCCGTCGGAGAGTTAACCATTAGGTGTTATATCCATCGTGTTCACATGCTAACCGTCGGAATAATGAATGTTGGAGTCATCAGAGTTAACTGACCATTGGAGGTTGCGAATATAATGTTCACATGTGGAACTTTCGTGTTAACTGTTATGGTAGCTAACCGTTGGATAAACTGCAACCACTTGTGGTTTGTTGTGTTGCATTCACATGGGGGGAGGATTGACCTACAGGCTGGCCCTCCCCTAACCGCCGAAACGCAAACCATATAACATTAAATATATGAGAATAGATAGGGTAAGAACTACCCAGTAGCATAGATGGTTAGGTGTATGGCTTGTGTGTAGTAGGTCGTGGGTTCGACCCCAACTTCCACCAATAATTTTTTCTCCAATGTGTAGACCACCAACCTGACCCTTGGGAGGTGCCACATTGCGGTTTCTGGGCTTGCCACATGGCATTCTTCCATTGGTCTAGAAATCGACCAATAAGAACGCACCAACAAATCACTTGTACAACCCAACCAGATAATGCCACTTGTTGATCCCTAATTCATTGTTGACCATTGTTGACCATGCCTAGTCACCTGCCACATCAGCAGTACAGACTATTGACTGTGCAGTGACTAGCATTTTTTTTGCAAATTTTGCCTGTTTAGCAAAGCGATCATGGCACAATAACTTTCTCATACGAACTCGGTTTCAACAAGATGAGTTGTGTTAGGATCATTTTTCCGAGACAGATGTGGTCGTTCAGGTCTCGATCCATTATGAGAACTTTGATTTTTGAGCTAAAGACTAAGCACCTGATCATTCCTCCCAATAGAAACCTTTTGAACCCCAAAAGATATTATCAATTTTTTAGCAGGTGAGGGTATAGCTCCCTCACCTTCTCACTCTGCAACCATTTGGCTTGAGAAGGCTTTTGTCCTTGAGTCCCACTATATGGTATTCGACATCCCCTCTCTTTGAAGTTCTAAGTGTTTTGTCAAGTATGAGATCTTGCTGAAACTCATCTAGATATTCTAGTCAAAAATCATCTATATATGGCAACTAAACATGCCCCCCTTGATAATCAACCAAAGGAGGCTCAAACAATCTCAAATTCTCAACATTAACAACGGAGTATATTTTCATATCAGGAGGAAAATCAAGCTTAAATTCATAGTTATCAATCTTTTCCAGAATTTTAAAAGGACCATAACGGATTGGTTTAAGCTTTTTACCTTCCCCATGAAGTCTCTCTTGGCTAATATATAACCAAACTTCATTGCCAGCATGAAATTTGTGATCAACCCGATGTTTTTCATGCCTTGCCTTATAGCTGCTTTGACTTTTTTCAAGTTGTTCTTGCACTATATGATGTATCAGCCGAATTTGATCTATGAAATTACTTGCCTTATCGATGTCACTATGACCATCGATGGAGACATATTTCTCAAAGATGAAGTCCAATGGCAATATTGGAAAATAGCCATAACATGCCTCAAATGGAAATGTATTTGTGGAAGAAGGCTTTGCCCTGTTGTATGCATGTTGTATGTAATGTAACTGTTCATCCCACAACTTGGGATGTTTGCTGCAATATCCTATAAGAAGATGAATAACTATTCAATTGACCACCTTGGTTTGTCCATCTGTTTGTGGATGAAAGGTTGTGCTTTTCTTCAACTTTGTGTCCATCATGTCCCACAAATTTTACCAAAAATTCCCAACAAATCGAGAATCTCGGTCACTTACAATAAAAGTAGGAAGACCAAAATGAACCCAAATGTTTTGGAAGAAAAGATGAGTTGTTTGTTCAGCTGTAATTTTCTTTTTACATGGTGTTAGTATGCACGTTTTTTTGAACCTGTCTACAACTAAATACAAGTAATCATGACCTTTCCTTGACCATGGAAGACCTCCTACAAAATTCATTGAGATATTCTCCCATGGATGTGAAACTACCGGAAATGGAGCATATAAACCAAGTTTCCTATTGCTAGGCTTACTTGTAGCACATAAAGAGCATCCTCTTATGAAATGAGAAACATTATCCAACATGCATGGCCAATAACAATACCTTTGAAGATTCACTATTGTCTTTCCTACACCAAAGTGTCTAGAAATCAATGAAGTGTGCACCTCCCTTATGATACTATTTCTTTCTCCCTGTGGAATACACAACTTGTGCAAGTGATACAACAAACTGTTATGTACATGACAATCCAACTCTTCAATTTGATATCCTTGACTCAAGCTTGCATATACTTCTTGAAAGTCACTATCATTTGCATATTGTTCTATGTAAATTTCATGCAAAACAGAATTATGCTTGAGTATAATAGATGAATTTACAATAGGCCTTGAAAGCATATCAACTACCTTATTGTATATTCTTTTTTTATACCTGATAACCAAATGAAATTGTTGTAGAAAACCCATCCATCTAAAATGTTGTGACTGCTGCAACTTTGACTATGACTGTAAATACTACAATGGTTGATGGTCGTTATGGATCATGGTCTCCTTCCCCATCAAATAGTGCTTCCATTTCTTAACACTTTGTACCAATGCATAAATTTCTTGATAATATGTGGGATAGTTAGTTACAGCTCCATTAAAGATTTCAGAATGAAATGAAATGGGCTTACCATGTTGCAATAGAACTGCTCCCATGGCATAATTGCTTGCATCCATTTAAATCTCAAATGGTTGTCTAAGATTCGGAAGTGCCAATACCAGTGCTAAACTTATCTTTTGCTTCAAAGCATCAAATTCTTTCTGCTATACATCTCCCCAATGGAAGACTTTCTTGACACTTGTCAATGCATGTAATGGAGCTGCAATGGAGGAAAAATTAGCAATAAACTTTCTCCAATATTGTGTTGCCCCTAAAAAGCTTCTTACCTCTGTAACTATATTGGGCTTGGGCCAATTCAGAATGATGTCAACCTTAGAGGGGTCTATCTTCATCTCACCTCCTCCAACAATGTGTCCCAAATACACCAAAGAAGTCTTGCCAAATTCACACTTCGACATCTTTAGAAACAACTATTATTTTCTGTATAAACTAATATTAATAATTTTTAATAAATTAATAAACTAATATCATTATTTAAATATTAGTTTTCAAAAACTAATAATATTTATTTTTAATAAATTAATTTAAATATTATTTTTCAAAAGCTAGCCATTTAATATAGTCATTACCTATTAATATTTTTAATAAATTAATAAAATAATATCATTATTTAAATATCATTTTTCAAAAACTCGTCGTTTAATATAGCTGTTAACTATTAATATTTTCAATAAATTAATAAAATAATATCATTATTTAAATATTATTTTTCAAAACTAGCTGTTTAATATAGTCATTACTTAATAATATTTGTTTTTAATATATTAATAAATTAATATCATAATTTAAATATTATTGTTCAAATATAGCCGTTACTTGGAAATTATGTCTCTACATTGCTCTCTATTTAAGCCTTTGTCATGGTCTACCTCTTCAACTGGTCCTAATGATGAACCACACTTGTTGGTTTGAAACGCGTCAGCCAAAAATTTCTCTTATGTGATTTCTACCGAAAGACTTTGCTTAACTATTCCTTTCTCAAGACATCAAGTACTTTGTTTACATGCATGACATGTTCATCTTTGGACTTGCTGAATATGAGGATATCATCTAAGTAGACAATGACAAGATCATCTATAAATGGTCTCAATACATCATTCATTACCCTCATGAAAGTAGATGGAGCATTTGTAAGACCGGACGCATAACAAGCCACTCAAACAATCCTTGTTTAGTTTTAAATGTAGTTTTCCAAATGTCTTCTTCAACTATCCTAACTTGATGATAACCGCTTCGTAAGTCTAACTTAGTTAAATACTTTGCATACCTCAACTGATCAAGAAAATCATAAATTCTTGGGAGTGGATAATGATTCTTTATCGTGATTTTATTCAGTGCATGGAAATCCACACACATGCGCCAAGTTCCATCTTTCTTTGGCACCAAGACAATGGGTGAACCACATGGCGAAGTAGATGGGCATATGATACCTTTGCTCAGCAATTCTTGAATTTGCTTTTTGATTTCCAAGCTCTCCATAATAGACATGCAATACATGCCAATGTTTGGAAGTGGAACATCCTGTTGCAACTGAATCTCATGTTGAATTCCCCTCTTGGGAGGTAACCCCTTTGGTTCCTGAAACATCTTGCCATGCTTGCTTACCACATCAAACAAATCAGATTTCAATTTATCATCACAACCTTCAAAAGATTCATAATCAATATCAATATTTTTCTTGATCATGAGAAGCACAAAATTTTTACTTGCATTTACTAGTCTCTTCATCTGCCCTGCATTAACCAAAGAAATGTTCAGTTTTTTGCGATGGGATCTCACTATGTACTTCACCCCATTCTTGAGCAATATGTATTTGTTGTCATGGCGATAAAATATTTCTTTTCTGTCATACAAATAAGGACTACCCAAAATGATTCCTGAGATGTCAAGTGGAACTACATCTAACTCAACTTCATCAATGAACATTTCAGTAACGGCGAACTTGAATAAACACTTCCTTGTAACCTGTAAGTTTCCATTGTTAACTATCCAACCCAATGGATATGACTTATGATGAGGTATAGTTTTAAGGTTTATTGTCTTAACCAAGTCTTCTGAAATCAATTTTGATTGTGACCCACTATCAAATAATGCATCAATCTTTGTATGATTTGAAATCACTCTAACATGAAACAACTCTATTCTTGACCCTTCATTTGGAGTGTTGTTTTGACTATGTGATGAACTAGTGTTTTTTCTTTTCCTTTTGTAACCATGGTTGAAATCATGGTCTCATCAGTAGAATCTGAACCAAGGTCATGTTGTGTGGTAGCAATTGTCTTTTGTTTTCCCTTATTATCTTGTTTCTTAGGCCTTAATTCAGGATGCAATTTCCAATAGTGGGCTTCATCATGCCCCTCTTTGGAACAGTGTTTGCATGTGATTTTCTCCCCTTCTTTCTTCACACTTGCATTCTTCTTTCCCTTCCATTTTCCATCCTTCTCTTTCTCCTTACCTTTAAATGGCTTCCTCTTACTACCCTCTTCCTAAATTTTCTTTCCTCTAGATTCAAGGTGTGTAGCTTGCACACATAACTCATCTAAATTATTTGGATTGAACATAAGAATAGTATGTTTCAGATAGGAATGTAAACCCCCAATATATTTCAGCAATGTATCTTGGGAATTCAAATTCACTCCTAATAACAAAGCCCTTTTCCTAAACTCCTGTGTATAATCTTGGATTGTTTGGCCTTTAAGCTGCATCAAATTCTACAAACTCATAATGGCTTTTTGCATATAGGCTAAAGGATAAAACTGTCTTTTAATTGCAAAAACAAATTCAAACCAAGTGATGGATATCTTACCATAGATTCTCATTTCCTCTTGAGTCTTTGCTTCCCACCAAACTAGTGCAGCTCCTTCTAGCCTCAGTGAAGCCAACTGGATATTTATGTCTTCTTCTTGAAGGTTCTAAATTCTGTAGTATAGCTCCAACTGTCGAATCCAATTGTCAAACTTTTCTACATTCACCTCTCCATTGTACATGGGAAGTTAGAATTTTATGTCCAATTTCAGTAATGGAGTCTTTACTTTTGGGGTTTTGGAATGAGTATGGGCAGTTTTAGTGGTGGTAGTGGAAGATGATGCTGTTTGAGATGGTGAAGATGATGAGGATGGTGGAGATGGAGGTGGATTTCCACCATTCCCTTTGGAATCATTCTTCTCATCTTTTGTGTCCTCTGAGCTTCCTTCTCCATGTGGAGGTTTAGAACTCTCCCCAACCATTCTATTGTTCCTCTCTTCATATAGGACTTTAACCATCTCAGTCAAAGTATAGAAAGCTTTCTTGAATTCTTCCTCTTCTGAAGAGGGACCTTCAGGCTCTCTTTCTCCAAAAATAATGGCAATGGGTTCAGACTCGGAAATTGGCACTACTTGTACCTCTTCAATCTTAGTGGAAGGCAAAACTTGAGGAGTTTCAAGTGTAGCTATAATTGGAACTTTGGGTAGTAGATATTTTGTTCTTGTGGCTCTCCTTCTTCTGGGCATTACCTCATGAGTTGCAACCAATAACTTCCCTTCTCCTTTCTGCAACTTTAACCTTGTAAGCATCACAAATTTTCAACCATTAAAACGCTAATTGCACAAACTCAAGCAATCAAGCAATTCAACCTTTCCTCTAATACCAACTTGCTCTATTTTTGTATGATTATTTTTGTTGTTCTAATAACAATTACAGATTTATAAACATGTGCATGCTTATTTCTTCTTGTGCTAAGGTTTCCTTAATTGTTTTTGCATACAATCAATTAAATTTCGTTAAGTTTAAAGTGACATTCATGAGCAACATAGATTCAAAAAAAAAAACTGAACAACAAACATTCATAGTGCAACAAACCATCAAAGAGACATGTTAACACAGTGTTTTGATGAAGGAGTTCACCCCTCCTAGGCTACATCTCCTTGGTCCAACTTCAATGGCTTGGGCCTCTTTATTAGCTCAATGTGGAAAAATGATGTTTTATGGCTCCTGATACTTGCACCAATGTGTTCAGAATCTCCAAATTAGCCAAGAACACCACTTTCTGAGCTCAATTTGGTCAAAAATTGACTTCTCTAGGGCTCAGCCAATCTTTTCCTACATTTTCTCCTCTAATTCTAGAACATTTCCACTTAGCGCTGCTAAAATTGGTGGCAGGCCTAAATTTGGGGGTGTTGCCGAATTTACCGCCAGTTTAAACTCAGGTTAATTAAAGCTTAACTATGCTCAATTAAATTTTAAAAAGGGATTAACGCTAAGTCAAACTGTAACCTTCGACACTTTGGTAGACTGTTCACATGCGGTGGCTAGCATCGCATTAACCATCATGGTTATGGTGTCTCAGAACCGTTGGAGCGCTAACTATTAGGCATTATATATGTCGTGTTCACATGCTAACCATCAGAGTAATGAATGTCGGAGCGGTTGGGGTTAACTCGTCATTGGAGGTTGCAGATATAACATTCACATGTGGAACTATCGTGTTAACTATTATGGTAGCTGACTGTTGGAGAAACTGCAACCACTTGTGGTTTGTTGTGTTGCATTCACATGGGGGGAGAGCTGTCCCTCCCCTAACCACCCAAACTCAAAGCATATAATGTTAAATATATGCGGAGAATAGATAGGGTACAAACTACCCAGTAGCTTAAATGATTAAGCGTATGGCTTGCATGCGGTAGGTCGTGGGTTCGACCCTGAATTTCGCCAATAAATTTTTCTCCAATGTGTAGACCACCAACCTGACCCTTGGGAGGTGACATGTGGTGGCCTCTGGGCTTTCCACGTGGCATTCTTCCATTGGTCTAGAAATCCACCAATAAGAACGCACCAACAAATCACCTGTACAACCGAACCAGATAATGCCACTTATCAATCCCTGATTCGTTGTTGACGAATGTTGACCATGCCTAGTCAATTGCCACGTCAACAGTACGAACTGCTGACTGTGCAGTGCCTGGGTATTTTTTTTTGCAAATTTCACTAGTTTAGCAAAGCGATCAGAACACAATAACTTTCTCATACGAACTCGATTTTCGACAAAACGAGTTACGTTAGGATCATTTTTCCGAGATGGACACAGCCATTCAAGTTTCAAGTCATTCTAAGAAATTTGATTTTTGAGCTAAATATTGAGCACCTGATCAAATACTTAGATGCACACAATTGTACAATCCTCATTCCACTACCACCCCTCTTCCACACTCATTAAAGAACCCAATTTGTTTTTGTTGACAGTATTATATACCTCCAACATGTAGGGGATGTCCCTGATGTGATGTCCCAATTAGACGTCACACTGTTTGGCGTACAAGTCCCATTCGACTATATGGTCCAACCACCATTGTAAACATTTCAGAGCTATGCCTTGGTTATAACACATACACAAGAGATCACAAACACCTCCTTGGGGAAGAAAGTATGTAAGTTTTGTGTGACACGAAATATAAGATGTACAAGGAACTTCCATAACTGGTAAAGGGAAATGAGCCTCCAATTAGGGAAGTAATATTACTATCCTAAGGGAGACTGAGGAGTGAAGAAAAAGGCTTGTTGATTTACCTGCAAATTAGTTCACAAAATAAGCAACAATCATAAAAACATAACAACACTCATTCAATAATATCCATATCTAAGCAACGAAATAGTTTGTTAATATTAGTATGTAATTAAGCCAACATATACCACAAACATAACAATAATAGACTTACTACATCCATAATAAATGCATGAAGAAGTTTTAGCTCATAGAAATTCTTATTATATATGAAAGATTCCAAGTACACCGTTACATAGGTGAAACACTAGATCCATTAGTGGAACATGAAGCCACAAATTGCTTCTCCAAAGAATGATGTATCTCCTATGCACTACAAGAGAATCCAAGGAAAGACTCTAAGAATCCAAGCCCTTTCCTTGAGTTATGAAGTGCTATCTATAATAAATGAAAATGAATTTTGAGTTTCCTCACGACTCTTTAACTTCTATGATCTATGGGTTTCCATAAAAACTTTCACATTCTATACATTATCTTTTACATTCCACATATGTCTCATGGAAATTGTTACATATAACTTATTATAAAAGACAAAATGCATATAATATAGTGGCTATATGGGACAAAATTACTAATAGGACAAAATATTATCAAATTTATAAGTGCTTTTCTTCCTCATGGAACTCATTGGTAATGTATGTATGCCATGCTTTGAACTCTATAGAGATGAATTTGATCCAAACTAGCAAGTCCACTGCATACCACATCTTCACCTCCAGTGCTTCTGTCAATATGTTCTGGGAGCTTGATTGTACACTATTCCATAGCCATGACAGTTTCATGTGACCTTTGACAGGTGTGATGGCATATTGTAGAATAACGTCCTTGGTGATTTCTAAGACTTCTTGTTCTGATGCTTGCTTTATTTGTTCTATGTACTGCCTTATTTCTTGAAAGAAGATTTCCTTGCCTCTTATTTCTTCAAGTGATCCTATAGAAGGCAACCCATGTTTCCTTACTAGAGACTCAAAAGCATTGTGCATTCAACCATACGCAACAATGGTGATAACTGACTATTCTCCAGGATGGATGTACTTATGATGATGGAGTCTCAATTGTACTCTATCTATCTCTACGACAATATTGTCCTTTCTAACCAACTGTTGCAAAACATATGGATATTTGAAATCCCATTTCTATAGTTGATCAACAACTCTATTTGACACTTTCAGGAGCTTTAAGACTTCTTGTGATTTCTTATGAATGCCAACAAGGGGCACCATTAATTGTTGTATAAGTCTCATTTCATCATACAATTTCACCATGGTATCCTCCATTGGCCCTAATTCCTCTTATATGGATGATTTCCATTATGTCGTCTTGAAGCTGTGGGAAGATAATCACTAATTTTTTGGAGTGATATGTTTCGCTTCTTGTTTTACTAAAACCAAATCTTTCCTTAGTCACACATTCTCATTCAATATATACTCTGAGTTGTCATGTTTTGTTGTAGCAAAAGAAACATTAGCCGCCATGATTGCTCGAGGATTGCTTCTAGTATTTGCAGTTATCACCTTTTTTGTAGACACAGAGATGGGTTCTGAGGATCATTTGGGAAGTATCTTCGACTTTAGTGCATGATCCTTTTCTTGAGTTGATCAAACATGACATTACACACATCCGTGACTCTGTCTTTAGGTGGAAGTGTTATTCTCATTTAATGAAATGGGAGATGACCACCTGTAAGAGGAGGTTCTGTTGGAGAACCTAGTTCATCATCTATTCACTGGAAGGTATCATATTTCTCCAACACTTCCTCTATTTCTTGATTCAATTATTCTTCCTCCGACCTCTATGTTGCTTCCTCCTCCTATGACTTCCTTTGTCATTATTTTTCTACTCTCCTTCTCTCCTCTTCTTCTTCTTGCTACTTTTTTAGCAACATTTCTTGCTTCCCCTTCTCCTCCTCCTCCTCTTGTTGCATATTTACCTTTAATTCTCTCCTTTCTTGTAGATTGAATAACTCCCTTATGCAAAGGATAAAATTTCCATTCCCTACTACTTTCTCCTCTCGAACCATGCTTGATCCTTTTCCTGGGAGCTAGACACTTTTCTAGATCAATTGTTTGTGGTTGTTGGGGGGGAAAGTATCTAATGCAGAATGCCTCTATCCCACTCTGAAGGTGATAGTACTCCAGCAACAACTGAATGCAAAGCTATTCAAAGTTTCTTCTTTATGAGATGAGAGAGGGAAGAAAAGGATGATCTACTAACCGTTATCTTGCGCTAATAGTCGATCCAGTCTTCACTCCTTGCCGCTTGCTCCTAACTCCTTGCCCTTTCACCGGCCCAGCTACACACAGATCCTGTAAAAGCACAAGAAGAGGAAACTACAAGAAGCATACATCCATAATCGATTATAGGATTAGCATAAATCAAATATACAAGCATCTATTCATCATAAAGACACATGCATATAGAAGAACTTCAAATACTTTATTGATAATAGAAGTAAAGTTCTGAGAGAGTTACAACCACAATGGGCCCAATCCAGCAACACCTCCCAGCTGAAAGAAATCTCCTCTTCACCTCCTTCAAGCAAAACACCCAATAGCTCTATACACAAACCAACAGCACTTCCTTACTTGTACAAAATTCCAGCCCCCTTAGACCTCATGAGAGAGCTCTATATATAGGAGATTTGGAGAAAGGATGAGTCAGCTTGAGGCTGGCATAAAGCTTACTAGTGTCCTCTCCCACTTTAGTTAATCTTCAGTTCTTGAGTCCACTTGGAGAATCTTGCTTCCACTTGGAGATCAAGACCCTCTTACTCATCATAGGGCGAATTCCTTGAACCAAGTGTCAGTTTGGAAGCTTCCTGGGCAGTTGACACCTTGCAGAATGACTGTGCCACTTGGCCAATCTCGCCCAGCGCAGGTAGCCTTCATTGATTTTGACCTTCAGCGCAGGTACAAGGAGGAGCAGTTGACATTCAGCGCAGATGCTCAGTGGAGCAGCTGACATGATCCAGAAATAGCCTGTTTTTGAGTGTTTTCAGGTGGAGAACTGATTTTCAGTGCTGTGGTTTGCAGACCTTGTTCCTCTAAGGGTAAGAACAACATGTTTAGGGACTTTGGATCCCTCAGATTATCGACATTTCATGCTCCATGCTGTTAGGCACAAAAATGTCTATAACAGTGGTGCCTCCTATACATGTATGTATTAATTTGGTGAAACTTGGGGGAAACTGACATCAATTCCTTGAAGTGTCTTTCTTACTACATTGTACCAGTTCTTAACCTTCTCATATTTTTAGGTAGACATTGATTAATATCCCCAATTGAAACCAATCCTTTCGCAATGTTTCCTGCACACTCTTCTGGGGTCATATCCACAGAAGTCCTTGACCGCAAAGTGCAAGTAATCCAACTCTTATATTTTTTCCTCTGCCGCCTTATGTCTCTTTAGCTCATATAATCCTATCCTAAAAGGGAAAGTGGGCTATGGGGATTTCTTCCTTCTATGAAGGACTCCTGATAGCCCTTTATTCAACTAATAAGCCACTTCTTGCAGGACCATCTTATAGTTACATATCGCAACATGATATGAGGATAAATCTGACATCCAAAGCATCAGATGTATGTACCTTCAGGTTTAGTAAACGAATCTGTGATATCATGTAGTGATTCCTTCACCTGGTCAGTCATGCAAGGAGTATCAATCTCATATATCATATGGAATATGATTGTGAAGAAATGCTCTACCAACTTGTCATATGACCCTTTGAAACTCAAATTTGATAACACCTTACAATGGAAGTAATTTGGAAAATTATCCTGTGGGTTCTAGTTCCAATACATTCCTAGGAATACATATTGTGCACATGTCCCATCCAATAAAAATGAAAACGTGTAGAACTATGGTGCCTAGTTTGACCTAAAATATGCTTTAGCCTACCCAACGTGACACTACAACTCAAAAGAAAGTATATATTCCCGATTGAAGACCTTTCCATGGGTGACCACCATGTTGAGCATATATCTCCAATTCTTTTCAAATACTTTGGCATTCTTTCACCCATGTAGCCTACAACACATAACAATGAGATAATGATACACATCTCTGAGAATCCTGTTCGGGTAAATTGTAGATCGGCGGTGTTGAAACTTAGTAAGCTCTCGACACCAAGATTTAATAATATCACTTGTTTCAAGATCAGCCCATCTCATGTAAAAGTTGTTACTATCATACTCTATGGGATTTTACATCTTATAATAGGTCTGCATGTCTTCTCCATAATAGGTGGTGAGATGACGATCAATTTCACTATGAAGCACCATATTAGAATCATCCATGTGTGTAAGAATCCATTCAATCACTTATCCTCAAGGAATGACTACGAACCTGCATGCAATCATGTGTATCCCAGACAACTTGATATTAATGTATAGTTCCAAATCTTCCAAGTTTTCAGAGAATTGTTTCTACATGAATGTGTCTTTGATGTCTTTCCACGTGACCTCAGTAGACTTATCTATGAAGCATAGTGTATCTGCAAAGATGGGAATTGTAGGCTTTGTAACTTCTACTACTTATTCAGGGCTTGCTTTCGAAGCTTCTTTGGAGGCCACTCGAAGTGTAGAGGGAGAAATTGTTCAGACATATGATGAAAGAGTAATGAGACTAGTAGCTTGAACACCTTTATGCAGAAGTCAATGCTATGTCATTGAGAAATCATTCTTTGTGATTTCATTGAGGCTAGTGTTGTGTGCCTATGTTGGTTGACCAGTGAAGGCTCAGTGGATATTTGATTCACTTAGTGCCTATTGAGTAGGCTGATAAACCTCTAAATGCTTGTTGGAAAAGTTGATAAACCACTTAGATCTTGTTGAATGATCTTATAAACAATTAGGCATGTGGCGAGTTCAGCCATGGTGGTGTTTGCTAAAAAGGGATGACAAACCACAAATTTCTTGTAGAGGAATATGATAAACCACTTCGTTCTTGCCAAGTAAGATGAGAAACCACCTAGACAATGAACTCGAGACTCCTAGAGTGCTTGCCTTGAAACTCCATATAATAAACCACCTATATAGTGTATTCATTCTCGTGGAACTGAGGAGAACTTCAACTAAGCCTTAGGTGAATCCTTGTGATTTATTTTAATGATGAAGAGTGTCAATGTCCTACCACCAAAGAATAGTTGATAAACCACGTGGATAGTGGAATCCTCCTCTTCCTTATTTTTTTAACTAAATCTTAGTGGAAAATTCCCTTGATAAAATCACTCCTCAGACTTTGAGTCCAATTGGTGATAAACTGCAAGAAATATTGTAGCGTATCTAGCTAATGGTTGGGTGGAGGGTTGAGGTATCTCCTTCAGTTTCCAACCAATCAAGTTAAATATATAAGTATATTTACTTGTGCCTCTTTATACTATGAATGATGAAGAAGGTCTGATATGTGATACACAAGTGTATAGAATAGCATTACCTATGGAATTTTGTTAAGATCTTTGTATGTTCATGGTGAACACTTTCCTTTATATGCCTTCATTTTTATGTTGAAGTTATGGACCATGTGTTGATGTTATATTTATGAAGTACACAACTATTCACAAGAATATGCATGGTTTCTTAATGTCTCTCAATTAATGATCCGGATTTAAACAGGAACGCAACAAATTACAGAAATAACCATAAACACAGATATGCAGCGGAAATAATACTTCATTTCATTAATGTAAAATACTGAAATATGCTTACAAACAGTAATGGAAATAAACCAGCTAGGGAAATGGTAGCTTATCTCTGAGAAGATATGTGGCGGCTACATGCCTCTGAACTGTGTTACAATGACGCTCGAAGGCGTATTTATTGTTGAGAAACAATGGAAAACCCTTTAACATTCCAAAACCTAACCCTAGAAGATGAAACGTCAAACTGTGGGCCCTGTTTGGGTAAATTGGTACATCAACTTCTTGGGGTGGTAACTTTGGCATATGATCTCCGTTTGACGCGTAAAATAGCTCGTTAGAAAGATCTATCCGAGAACTACCACTTTGGGTAGGGAAACATCGATCCATGGACCCATGTTGCCCCCAGATTTCCCAAAAAATGTAATTTAGTGCCTCAAAACGGATCCGGAAGTTCAGGACCCGAAAAACTACTAAAAATAGTAAACTGTGCTACAATTTAGGAAACTGAAAAGACTGAAAGAGACAGTTGTGGAGGTCCAAATGGGATAGGTGGGTGGCCACCAACATCCACCTGGATCATTCCTCCCCCCTTAGGAAGAAATGGTCCCCATTGCGTTGAGTTCCTCCCTGAGATGAGGAAGCTTTTGCTAATCTGGGTCTCTGGTGAGTTGTTCTACAATCTCTGATGTGTCCAAAAATGGTGGGAAGCATGGTCGACGATAGTCCACATTGAACACTCGGTGCAAGAGAAGGAATGGAGGAATTCTGTGCTTCAAAGCATTGTTTCCTGTAGCCTTGTGACTTGTGTAAGGACCATGTCGAAGTGGTATGAGTTTCTGATCGGTTCTGGTAAGGCATTCTCTTTGCAGATGTAACCAAACTTTGTCGCCCACCTGAAACTTGTGTGGTACCCCTGTGGGTGAGGAGAATTTGTTCCTATGTTTTGTCATGACTGTATCCCTTTACTGTTGTTGCTGCGTGGAGGAACCCTTTGTGGGGGTCATGGATGTAGCAACGATCTTCCCCTTACTTTGGGAGTGAACCAGACAGAAAATGAATTTCCTAGTCTGGGAGATGAGCTTGCTGCCTTTCTTGGCAGTGATCAAAGAGGTAGCAGTAGGTGTTGCTACCTCTGGTATCCTGTATAATAAATTATTCAAAGAAATAATGATAGCACGAGGCCTTGACTCATACATAGCATGTCGCCTCCACAAGTATGGCTGGCCTAATAGTACATCGCAAACATCAAGAGGTGTAACATCACACAATACCTCATCTGTGAAGGGCTTGATGCTGTAGGGAAGGCGGCAGTGTTGGCGAACTTTGAGATCTCGTCCTTCATGAAGCCACCCAATACTGTAGGCTGTCAGTGTGGTGTAGTCGGTAGGCCCAACCGCTTCACAACCTCTGCTGAAATGAGGTTCTTTCGGCTGCCACTATTGACAATGAATTGCAGTGGCGAACCCTTCACCCACATCTGTGAGTGGAAAAGACATTCCCCCTCCTCTGGATCTTCGAGCTCATTTTTCTGGATCTTGGTGGTGGCAACAGTGGCGCTGGGCTCTGCATCAATGATCTGCTTCCCTTTGCCATTCCCCTTGTCAGGTTCTAGCTCAAGGTCGGAACATGCATCTGATTCGGAAGCCTTCAACTCGGCCACTAGCAACTGCTTGGTCCGACACTCACTTGTGTTATGAGTGGGACTCTTATGGAACTCACACCACTTTCCTGTGTCCTTCTTTGGCTTCGTGGTGGTGTTCTTTTCTTGCGGCTTCGACGGGTTGTCTTGGGTCACCCTGCCTTGGCTTTGTCCTTTGGGCTTCGGATTTGGAGATCCAAAGTCTCGCTTCTTCTGTTTGAACTTTTGCTTGATTTTTACAGCGTGTCAGTATGCTGTGCCGAGTGAGGAGATGTTCAAGAACTCCATCTCTTCCTATATGTATCTGTGTAGGAAACTATGGTATTTGAGTACCAGATGCAGCTCAAAATCTTTGATACCCAACTGTGTGCGAAGGGTATGAAAAATGTTTGTGAACTTTGGCACATCTTGGTCTCGTCCCTACCGCAGTGTGGTCCATTTGATGTATTTGTCCTCATAGCTTTTGACAGGGTAGTACTGCTCCTTGATGGCATCCCGGAAGTCATTCCAAGTGGGTGCAGCTAAAAATAGTGAGCCCGTACTTTCATCCTTCTACTCGCAGTAGGTTTTCCACCAGTCCTTGACATGGGGGGCTGCATTGAGAAGAGCGAAAACAATATTTTCCTAACTCAAAAATTCATGAACAGAAAAATACCCATCTAGTAGATTTAACCATTTATCTACGGCATCTGCATCTATTTTAACCACGAATATGGGGATTTCAAAATTAACTTGTACCTTAAATGGTGTGGCGTTTCTAGAGTAGCTGTTGGAAGCCGATGCGTCGCCTCTGGGTAGCCGATGAAGAATCTGGGCAAATTTGTCCATCATCTCATTCCGTTGTCGCTCGAGGGCTTCTTCGAGAAATATTTTGATAGGATCTCCTACCCCCTCGTCTTTCTTCTCATCCGTAAAGGGAGGTTTTCGAGATTTGCGAGGCTAGTCTTGCAAAGGTTCGACCAGTTCAAGCCCTAACTCCTTATATTCCGACCTCGTTGGGGACATGCAAAGAAAAATAGAGAAAAAGCAGACCACTCTCATACCACTAATCCGGATTTAAAAAAGAATGCAACAAATTACAGAGATAACCATAAACATAGATATGGAGTGGAAATAATACTTCATTTCATTAATGTAAAATACTGAAATATGCTTACAAACAGTAATGGAAATAAACCAGCTAGGGCAATGGTAGCTTATCTCTGAGAAGATATGTGGCAGCTACATGCCTCTGAACTGTGTTACAATGAGGCTCGAAGGCGTACTTATTGTTGAGAAACATTGGAAAACCCTTTAACATTCCAAAACCTAACCCTAGAAGATGAAACATCAAACTGTGGGCCCTGTTTGGGTAAATTGATACATCAACTTCTTGGGGTGGTAACTTTGGCATATGATCTCCGTTTGATGCATAAAATAGCTTGTTAGAAAGATCTATCCGAGCACTACCACTTTGGGTAGGGAGACATTGATCCATGGACCCATGTTGCCCCCAAATTTCCCAAAAAATGTCATTTAGTGCCTCAAAACGGATCCGGAAGTTGAGGACCCGAAAAACTACTAAAAATAGTAAACTGTGCTACAATTTAGGAAAATGAAAAGACTGAAAGAGACAGTTGTGGAGGTCCAAATGGGATAGGTGGGTGGCCACCAACATCCACCTGGATCATTCCTCCCCCCTTAGGAAGCAATGGTCCCCATTGCGTTGAGTTCCTCCCTCATATGAGGAAGCTTTTGCTGATCTGGGTCTCTGGTGAGCTGTTCTGCAATCTCTGATGTGTCCAGAAATGGTGGGAAGCATGGTCGATGATAGTCTAGATTGAACACTCGGTGCAAGAGAAGGAATGGAGGAACGTTGTGCTTCAAAGCATTGTTTCACGTAGGCTTATTATTGGTGTAAGGGCCATGTCGAAGTGGTCTGAGTTTCTGATGGGTTCGGGTAAGGTGTTCCCTTTGCAGATGTAACCAAACTTTGTCGCCCACCTGAAATTTGTGTGGTACACCTGTGGGTGAGGAGAAGTTTTTCTTGTGTTCTGTCATGACAGTATCCCTTTGTTGTTGCTACTGCGTGGAGGAACACTTTGCGGGGGTCATGGATGTAGCAATGATCTTCCCCTTACTTTGGGAGTGAACCAGACAGAAAATGAATTTCCTAGTCTGGGAGATGAGCTTGCTGCCTTTCTTGGTAGTGATCAAAGAGGTGGCAGTAGGTGGGGCTACCGCTGATATCCTGTATAATGAATTATTCAAAGAAATAATGACAACACGAGGCCTTGACTCATACACAGCATGTCACCTCCACAAGTATGGCTGACCTAATAGTACATCACAAACATCAAGGTGTAACATCACACAATTCCTCGTTTGTGAAGGGCTTGATGCTGTAGGGAAGGCGGCACTGCTGGCGAACTTTGAGATCTCATCCTTCATGAAGCCACCCGATATTGTGCAGCTATGGGTGTGGTGTAGTCAGTAGGCCCAACCGCTTCATGACCTCTGCTGAAATGAGGTTCTTTTGGCTGCCACTGTCGACAATGAATTGCAGCGGCGAACCCTTCACCCACATCTGTGACTGGAAAAGACGTTCCCCCTCCCCTGGATCTTCGGGCTCATTTTTCTAGATCTTGGCGGTGGAAATAGTGGTGTTGGGCTCCGCATCAATGATCTGCTTCCCTTTGCCATTCCCCTTGTCAGGTTCTGGCTCAGGGTCGGAACATGCATCTGATTCGGAAGCCTTCAACTCGGCCACCAGCGACTGCCTAGTCCGACACTCACTTGTGTTATGAGTGGGACTCTTGTGGAACTCGCACCACTTTCTTGTGTCCTTCTTTGGCTTCGTGGTGGTGTTCTTTTCTTGCGGCTTCAATGGGTTGTCTTGGGTCACCCTGCCTTGGCTTTGTCCTTTGGGCTTCGGATTTGCAGATCCAAAGTCTCGCTTCTTCTGTTTTAACTTTTGCTCGATTTTGACAGCATATCGGTATGATGTGCCGAGTGAGGAGATGTTCAAGAACTCCATCTCTTCCTGGATGTATCTGTGTAGGCAGCCACGGTATTTGAGTACCAGATGCAGCTCAGAATCTTTGATACCCAACTGTGTGCGAAGGGTATGAAAAATGTTTGTGAACTCTGGCACATCTTGGTCTCGTCCCTGCCGCAGTGTGGTCCATTTGATGTATTTGTCCTCATAGCTTTTGATAGGGTAGTACTACTCCTTGATGGCATCCCTGAAGTCATTCCAAGTGGGTGCGGCTAAAAACAGTGAGCCTGTACTTTCATCCTTCTGCTCGCAGTAGGTTTCCCACTAGTCCTTGATGTGAGGGGTTGCTTTGAGAAGAGCGAAAACAATATTTTCCCAACTCGAAAATTCATTAACAGAAAAATACCCATCTAGCAGATTTAACCATTTATCTACGACATCTCCATCTATTTTACCCTCGAATATGGGGATTTCAAAATTAACTTGTACCTTAAACAATGTGGCGTTTCTAGAGTAGCTGTTGGAAGCCGATGCGTCACCTCTGGTTAGCCGCTGAAGAATCTGGGCAAAGTTGTCCATCATCGCGTTCTGTTGTCGCTCGAGGGCTTCTTCGAGCAATATTTTGATAGGATCTCCTGCCCCCTCATCTTTCTTCTCATCCGCCATGGGAGGTTTTCGAGATTTGCGAGGCTAGTCTTACAAAGGTTCGACCAGTTCAAGCCCTAACTCCTTATATCCCGACCTCATTGGGGACATGCAAAGAAAAACAGAGAAAAAGCAAACCGCTCTGATACCACTGATTCGGATTTAAACAGGAACGCAACAAATTACAGAGATAACCATAAACACAGATATGCAGCGGAAATAATACTTCATTTCATTAATGTAAAATACTGAAATATGCTTACAAACAGTAATGGAAATAAACCAGCCAAGGCGATGGTAGCTTATCTCTGAGAAGAGATGTGGCAGCTATATGCCTATGAACTGTGTTACAATGAGGCTCAAAGGCCTATTTATTGTTGAGAAACAATGGAAAACCCTTTAACATTCCAAAACCTAACCCTAGAAGATGAAACGCCAAACTGTGGACCCCATTTGGGTAAATTGGTACATCAACTTCTCGGGGTCGTAACTTTGGCATACGATCTCAGTCTTATGCATAAAATAGCTCATTAGAAAGATCTATCTGAGAACTACCACTTTGGGTAGGGAAACATCGGTCCGTGGACCCATGTTGCCCGCAAAATTCCCAAAAATTGTCATTTAGGGCCTCAAAACGGCTCCGGAAGTTCAAGACCCGAAAAGCTACTAAAAATAGTAAACTACGCTACAATTTAGGAAACTGAAAGAGACAATTGTGGAGGTCCAAATGGGATAGGTGGGTGGCCACCAACATCCACCTGGATCATTCCTCCCCCCTTAGGAAGCAATGGTCCCCATTGCGTTGAGTTCCTCCTTGAGATGAGGAAGCTTTTGCTAATCTGGGTCTCTGGTGAGCTGTTCTGCAATCTCTGATGTGTCCAGAAATGGTGGGAAGCATGGTCGACGACAGTCCACATTGAACACTCGATGCAAGTGAAGGAATGGAGGAATGTTGTGCTTCAAAGCATCGTTTCCTACAGCCTTGGTACTGGTGTAAGGACCATGTCGAAGTGGTGTGAGTTTCTTATGGGTTCTGGTAAGGCGTTCTCTTTGCAGATGTAACCAAACTTTGTCGCCCACCTGAAACTTGTGTGGTATCCCTGTGGGTGAGTAGAAGTTTTTCCTGTGTTCTATCATGACCATATCCCTTTGTTGTTGCTACTGCGTGGAGGAACCCTTTGCGGGGGTCATGGATGTAGCAATGATCTTCCCCTTACTTTGGGAATGAACCAGAAAGAAAATGAATTTCCTAGTCTGGGAGATGAGCTTGTTGCCTTTCTTGGCAGTGATCAAAGAGGTGGCAGTAGGTGGGGCTACCTCTGGTATCCTGTAAAATGAATTATTCAAAGAAATAATGACATCACGAGGCCTTGACTCATACACAGCATGTCGCCTCCACAAGTATGGCTGGCCTAATAGTAGATCGCAAACATCAAGAGGTGTAACATCACACAATACCTCGTCTGTGAAGGGCTTGATGCTGTAGGGAAGGCAGCACTACTGGAAAACTTTAAGATCTCGTCCTTCATGAAGCCACCCGATACTGTACGGTTGTGGGTGTGGTATAGTCGATAGGCCCAACCACTTCACGACCTCTGCTGAAATGAGATTCTTTTGGCTGCCACTGTCGATAACGAATTGCAGCGGCGAACCCTTCACCCACATCTATGAGTGGAAAAGACGTTCCCCCTCCTCTGGATCTTCGGGCTCATTTTTCTGGAACTTGGCGGTGCCAACAGTGGCACTGGGCTCCGCATCAATGATCTGCTTCCCTTTGCCATTCCCCTTGTCAGGTTCTAGCTCAGGGTCAGAACATGCATCTGATTCGGAAGCCTTCAACTCAGCCACCAGTGATTGCTTGGTCCGACAATCACTTTTGTTATGAGTGGGACTCTTGTGGAACTCACACCACTTTCTTGTGTCCTTCTTCGGCTTCGTGGTGGTGTTCTTGTCTTGCGGCTTCGACGGGTTGTCTTAGGTCACCCCGCCTTGGCTTTGTCCTTTGGGCTTCGGATTTGCAAATCCAAAGTCTCGCTTCTTCTGTTTGAAATTTTGCTCAATTTTGACAGCATATCAGTATGCTGTGCCGAGTGAGGGGATGTTCAAGAACTCCATCTCTTCCTAGATGTATCTGTGTAGGCAGTCGCGGTATTTGAGTACCAGATGCAGCTCAGAATATTTGATACCCAACTATGTTCGAAGGGTATGAAAAATGTTTGTGAACTCTGGCACATCTTGGTCTCGTCCCTGCCGCAGTGTGGTCCATTTGATGTATTTGTCCTCATAGCTTTTGACAGGGTAGTATTGCTCCTTGATGGCATCCCGGAAGTCATTCCAAGTGGGTGTGGCTGAAAATAGTGAGCCTGTACTTTCATCCTTCTACTCGCAGTAGGTTTCCCACCAGTCCTTGACGTGGGGTGCTGCTTTGAGAAGAGCAAAAACAATCTTTTCCCAACTTGAAAATTCATGAACAGAAAATTACCCATCTAGTAGATTTAACCATTTATCTACGGCATCTGCATCTATTTTACCCTCGAATATGGGGATTTCAAAATTAACTTGTACCTTAAATGGTGTGGCATTTCCAGAGTAGTTGTTGGAAGCCGATGCGTCGCCTTTGGGTAGCCGCTGAAGAATCTGGGCAAAGTTGTCCATCATCGCATTCCGTTGTCGCTCGAGGGCTTCTTCGAGCAAGATGTTGATAGGATCTCCCGCCCCCTTGTCTTTCTTCTCATCCGCCATGGGAGGTCATCGAGATTTGCGAGGCTGGTCTTGCAAAGGTTCGACCAGTTCAAGCCCTAACTCCTTATATCCCGACCTCGTTGGGGACATGCAAAGAAAAACAAAGAAAAAGTAGACCACTCTGATACCACTGATCCGGATTTAAACAGGAATGCAACAAATTACAGAGATAACCATAAACACAAATATGCAGCGGAAATAATACTTCATTTCATTAATGTAAAATACTGAAATATGCTTACAAACAGTAATGGAAATAAACCAGCTAGGGCGATGGTAGCTTATCTCTGAGAAGAGATGTGGCGGCTTGTTGTGCTTTACAACAACCCCCCATTTCTTATCATTATTTCTTTTGAAGAACTATCATATGAAATGGGTCCCTTTTAGTTTTGATTGGTATCAATATTATATTGTTTAAAAAGATCCGAAAAAAAAATGAAAAACATTAATGAAAACCTTTTGAAAAACCCATTTTGATCATATTTATACAAATAATCAATCTTTTATCATTGCGATAAAGCGATCGCAAGATCGCATATCGCAATGACATAAGGAGCATAAGTTAATGGCCCATTGGTTTTCGCCGATGCGATATCGCTATCGGCTATCGGCAATGTTCTATGCATGTTCTTAAAGCGCCCCAGGCCATTCACCCCGATGCGATGCGATTTCGCTATCGGCGATCGGCGGTATGCTATCCATATGTTTATAGAGCACCCATACTCCCGATGCGATGCGATATCGCTATCGGCGATCGGGGATTTCAAAAAGAGTCAACATAAGGAGTTAAGTTTTCCCCGACGCCCGATTGCGATAAAGCCAAAAGCGCAGATTTCAAAAAAGCCATTAAGACAGAGGGATATTACGATCAATTCATATTAAAAGCTTGATCCGTCGAACAGTGATTTACCTGCGCTTAACCACCAAAACATCCAATGCACGCTTAAACAAATCGTTCGGCCGATTTATGATATGATGGGCATTTAAAGGATTGGCAGGTTTAAACGGCCATTTAATGTAATAATAAGTCCTGAAATCTTCCCATAGATTGTATTCGCGGCCATTTTAAAAGCTAATTCCTCATCACGCATTGATCAATTTATCTTTCTCATATTGGGTTTTCATTGCCAATTCTCTGTGTTACGTTCATTTTCACTTCTGTGCAAAATTCATCCAAAGAAGAAAACTCAAGCAGAATGGGGAAGAAATCTAAGAAAACCATAGTCGCTTCCGTTGCGCCAGCCACAGGACAAGTTGTCACTGATCCAACAAACAAAAAGAAAGGATTGATATCTGATACTACATGTTCTGGCCTCGGCAGAACTACTTGGCAGAGTACCTACAATCTGATTGAAGTCGAAGAACCTAAAGTGACAACAGTACAAGCTTCTGCAGATTCAACTAGGAAATCTGATGGTACTTTAAAAGACCTGGCTGACTCCTTCCTTCATCGGATAGCAGCTCGGGAGAAAATTCTCCCATATACAGATGTAGTGCGATGGGAAATTGAGGAAATCTCGATCATGGACAGAACCTTCTGCACTAGAGACGGGAGAATTTTCGGGTCATTCAAGGCTGATGATTTAAGGCAAGTGTATCATTTGCCTGAGCCAGAGAAGAAGTATAACAAGGCATTTTTGGAGAAATTCTGAAAAGAGAATGAAGTGGAATCCGAGCCCATCCGGGATTGGAGACAAAACCCAGCTAAACACAAACATGAATCTTCCGGTAAGTACTCGGTTGATTCCCTATGTTCTCCTTATTGTTATGCTAGAATAATGATGTGTAGATTGTGGGGGTTGCACGACTCTTCTAATTTCACTATAGAAATGGTTCCCTTGATGGAAGCGGCATGCAACAGTGAAATAATGGATTGGGCCACTATTCTCTCAGATAAACTAGCAACAGTTGTTCTTGAGTTTAGGAATAAGACCCGCATTACTGAAAGGCTAATTCCCCCATTCTATTACAGTGCCTATATTTTAGATACCTTGTGTTTTAATTCTGAATTTCCTGTGCTTGGCTGGAGGTGGACACCACAAGACCCCATGCCTATTCACATATACCATCAGAAATTATGGAAATCCTCTTATAAGCACCATTTATACCAAGTCTGCAATGGCTTTATGTTGCCTATTCATTATTCTATTTTTGATAAACCTGCTCCCAAGATTTCCTACCAAGCTGGCATTGATTTAACATCAATAGGGAGATGGTTCGGGGAGGAAAAGTTCACTTATATAAGAGTTTTCGGTAGCCAAGCCGAACCTCACGTCCTTCCTTTGTACATACCTGATAAACTGCTGGTGAGGGAAATAGCTTACCAGATTATTGCTAAGAGTGTTACACGGACTCTCAAGAAAAATAAGAAGCAGGGTTGGCCCTCTTTTCCTTTGAGATGCGGTGTCTATACCTTGCATGATCTCAAACATGCAGAGAAAGAAGCTACAAAGATGAAATCATTAACTCTAGCAACTCTCCCTAATAGGCAATTTGATCCCAACAAAGTCGCCTATAATGCACTAGAACAGGCCAAATTGTCAAAATTTGATTATAAAGAAGATATGTTTGATGACCTGTTCTCCTCAGCTGAGTCAATAATGTAGGTTAAGGCATTTGCCAGAATGAAATATCAAGATGAAGGGTTGGTTGAATTTAACAGACTTAGAGAACAGAGGTTGCAAACTCTGCCTCTAGATCTATTAGCAACAACATCGACAAGCGAGCATGAACGGCAACCGTCAAAGGAGCCTCTGGTTACAATAATAGAACCAGAAACGCCACAGGAGGAAACTCAGACTAAAGAGTAGGAGAAAGTGCGGGAGGAGACCCAGATGAAAGAGCAGAAACAGACCAACATCGAAGTAAATGTGGATACTCATATTGACCCAAAATTGCTCCAAGAATGGCAGCAATTTGATTCTATTATCAGTGGTCTGGAATGTTCAAAGGACACTGAAACTTCGAAGGCAGCAGACACATAGGAAACCACTTCACAACAGGTTCTAAGTGGAACCAGCGGCCCACCCATTTCAAAAGAAGTAGAAATAATATCAAAGGACCCCTCCGATCAAATCATTTTGCAGGTAGAAGAGATTCCTCCCTTAGATGTCTTCTACAGCCCAAGGCATAAAGTTGTAGTAAAACGACAGAGGAAAAGAAGAAGGACTGATCAACCTTCCCTTTTCCCAGAACAGACGGTCACGGGCAATGTGGTTTGGAAGGAGGAATTTGACCCATCTGATGACCTGACAAAACTGTCACAATATGTTGGAGCCTATTCGGCAGCAACAATAGATAAGGCATCGGAGGTAAGTCTTTTACTGAAAACAAAAGACCAGGAAATTTTCTTATTACAGGCACAGCTGACTGAAGCAAAGCAAAAAGCGAAGCAGGGAGAGCAGCAATTGTTGACACAACAGCAATTAAACAATCAACTAACTCAACAATTGCAGGCAGAAAAACAAAGGATTGACCACAGTGCAATCCAAAAGCAGAAAGAATTGTCAGAGGCCTTGGCACAATTAAAGGCAGCAAATGAGAAAATGCTGAAATCAAAAGATGAGCAAATTGCTCAACTATCGGCATAGCTTGAAAAGACAAAGGGCGTTCCACAAGTAGCTGAATTCAAAGTAGAAGCACTACAGATAAATACTGCATTGATAGCCCAAATTAAGCTTCTATGTCAACAAATCGCCCAGGCAGAGCCACTATGTGAATTAACGGCATCCATAAGTAATAAAGTAGATAAGGCTAGGACGGAATTGGATCAAGCTGAAGAAACGATAGCTGCATTTCTTGACTGGCAAGATACTGATCAAGGACAAGCGGCGAATTTACCAAGAATTTTAGAGTCACATAAAGATATACTCTTTACAGAATGGCAGTCCCAGTTAATGAAAGCAGAGAGGGTAGTTTCAAGATGCAAATCAACTTCAAGCAATTTAGTTGAATTAGTCAATAACACTCTCTACTTATCAAACATGATTTCCCAATGCACACCAGGAAAATTGACAGCGATGAAAACATTGGAGCAATCATGTTATCCAGATCTAGAGGAAAAGGGGAGATTAATTGCTGGAATTAACAGTTTAACCTGGGACACCTATTGGTTCTTCTTGGTAAAACCACACACTCAGAGAGCTGCCCTCAAGTGCCTTACGGATGCAATCGGGTATATTATCCCCGATATTCAGGATGCCACCTATGTCGCCCAGCTCAGCTCTCGCCTCAACAGACCACCCGAAGTGGAGCCAATGCTTGCGATAAGTCAGCTCAGATTTAAAGGCAAATACCCTACTTGATGATTCATGCCGCCGACTGCCAGATTGCTGAAGAAAATAGGATCAAAATCAATTGATACCAATTAAGTAGGATTTCAGTTTCGTAGATAGTTAGATTAATTGAGTATTTATAGACCCTTTCATTGTTTTAGAAAGGGTCGTAAAGTTTTGTACTTGACTTAAAGACTGAAGTTGCACTATTGTGCTTCAGCCATATTCTTTTATGAAACTGGACCAGTTATTCTAATTTTGACAAGGAAGCTTTTATGCAATTGTGCACTACTGTCTTTGTTTGAAAGTATTTCTGCGTTGAAGGAAGAATCTCAAATAGCGATTGATATTGGGAGTGTCTAGCAGCTCATATGGTACTATTATCTATGTCTAAATTCATTCTTATCATATGAATTGTTATTTGATTACCTTTGCTATTATCGCATATATGTATGTGTTTTAACAGCATTTCTTTATTCTTTCCACTATTGGATGTTTATGGGATGCCTTTCCTTTGATCATATATGTATCGATGATATATAAAGTGTAGCAATATTGCGCTGATCCCTTTGTTTAACTATTTAAGCAAAGTAATTCTTGAATGAATAAAAGTCCATATTTATTGAATAGAGTCATCTACATGCCTGTTTATAAATATAGATCATCAAGCGCTACACTTTAAAAGTACAATAATTCCCGGGATTAGTAGTAGTTCTTTTATTTTGCCAATAGATCAAGTTATTCACCTATCATTAGATTAGTCAACCAATCATTCATTCCGTTTATCCATTTCTGGGAAACTGGTCCCATTATCCCCAGTCGGAGCCACCATTCCAAACGGAAAAGGAGTTGTACTAAGGTCCGGACCGGGTGGTTATCCACCAATGTTGATACAACGATTTTCGGGGCATCAACACGGCTATATGCCTCCGAACTGTGTTACAATGAGGCTCGAAGGCATATTTATTGTTGACAAACAATGGAAAATCCTTTAACATTCCAAAACCTAACCCTAGAAGATGAAATGCCAAACTATGGGCCTCGTTTGGGTAAATTGGTACATCAACTTCCCGGGGTCGTAACTTTGGCATACGATCTCCGTTTGACGCGTAAAATAGCTCGTTAGAACTATCTATCCTAGCACTACCACTTTGGGTAGGGCAACATCAGTCCATGGACCCATGTTTCCCCCTAATTTCCCAAAAAATGTCATTTAGGTCCTCAAAACGGCTCCGGAAGTTCAGGACCCGAAAAACTACTAAAAATAGTAAACTGCACTACAATTTAGGAAACTGAAAAGACTGAAAGAGATAGTTGTGGAGGTCCAAATGGGATAGGTGGGTGGCCACCAACATCCACCTGGATCATTCCTCCCCCCTTAGGAAGCAATGGTCACCATTGCGTTGAGTTCCTCCGTGAGATGAGGAAGCTTTTGTTGATCTGGGTCTCTGGTGAGCTATTCTGCAATCTCTGATGTGTCCAGAAATGGTGGGAAGCATGGTCGACGATAGTCCACATTAAACACTTGGTGCAAGCGAAGGAATGGAGGAATGCTGTGCTTCAAAGCATTGTTTCCTGTAGCCTTGGTATTGGTGTAAGGACCATCTCGAAGTGGTCTAAGTTTCTAATGGGTTCTGGTAAGGCATTCTCTTTGTATATGTAACCAAACTTTGTCACCCACCTGAAACTTGTGTGGTACCCCTGTGGGTGAGGAGAAGTTGTTCCTGTGTTCTTTCATGACCATATCCCTTTGTTGTTGTTGCTGCGTGGAGGAACCCTTTGCGGGGGTCATGGATGTAGCAACGATCTTCCCCTTACTTTGGGAGTGAACCAGACAGAAAATGAATTTCCTAGTCTGGGAGATGAGCTTGCTGCCTTTCTTAGCAATGATCAAAGAGGTGGCAGTAGGTGGGGCTACCTCTGGTATCCTGTATAATGAATTATTCAAAGAAATAATGATAGCACGAGGCCTTGACTCATACACATCATGTCACCTCCACAAGTATGGCTGGCCTAATAGTACATCGCAAACATCAAGAGGAGTAACATCACACAATACCTCGTCTGTGAAGGGCTTGATGCTGTAGGGAAGGCGGCACTGTTGGCGAACTTTGAGATCTCGTCCTTCATGAAGCCACCCGATACTGTACGGCTGTGGGTGTGGTGTAGTCAGTAGGCCCAACCGCTTCATGACCTCTGCTAAAATGAGGTTCTTTTGGCTACCATTGTTGACAATGAATTGCAGCGGCGAACCCTTCACCCACATCTGTGAGTGGAAAAGACGTTCCCCCTCCTCTAGATCTTCGGGCTCATTTTTCTGGATCTTGGTGGTGGCAACAGTGGCGCTGGGCTCTGCATCAATGATCTGCTTCCCTTTGCCATTCCCCTTGTCAGGTTTTAGCTCAGGGTCGGAACATGCATCTGATTCGAAAGCCTTCAACTTAGCCACCAGCGACTACTTGGTCCGACACTCACTTGTGTTATGAGTGGGACTCTTGTGGAACTCACACCACTTTCTTGTGTCCTTCTTCGGCTTCGTGGTGGTTTTCTTTTCTTGCGGCTTCGACAGGTTGTCTTGGGTCACCCTTCCTTGGCTTTGTCCTTTGGGCTTTGGATTTGCTGATCCAAAGTCTCGCTTCTTCTATTTGAACTTTTGCTCGATTTTGACAACGTATCGCTATGTTGTGCCGAGTGAGGAGATGTTCAAGAACTCCATCTCTTCCTGGATGTATCTATGTAGGCAGCCACGGTATTTGAGTACCAGATGCATCTCAAAATATTTGATACCCAACTATGTGTGAAGGGTATGAAAAATTTTTGTGAACTCCAGCACATCTTGGTCTCGTCCCTGTTGCAGTGTGGTCCATTTGATGTATTTGTCCTCATAGCTTTCGACAGGGTAGTACTGCTCCTTGATGGCATCCCAGAAGTCATTCCAAGTGGGTGCAGCTGAAAACAGTGAGCCTGTACTTTCATTCTTCTGCTCGTAGTAGGTTTCCCACTAGTCCTTGACGTTGGGGGCTTCTTTGAGAAGAGAAAAAACAATCTTTTCCCGACTCGAAAATTCATGAATAGAAAAATACCCATCTAGCAGATTTAACCATTTATCTACGGCATCTGCATCTATTTTACCCTCGAATATGGGGATTTCAAAATTAACTTGTACCTTAAACGGTGTGACGTTTCCAGAGTAGCTGTTGGAAGCCGATGCATCGCCTCTAGGTAGTCGCTGAAGAATCTGGGCAAAGTTGTCCATCATCGCGTTACGTTGTCGCTCAAGGGCTTCTTCGAGCAAGATTTTGATAGGATCTCCTGCCCCCTCATCTTTCTTCTCATCCGCCATGGGAGGTCGTCGAGATATGCGAAGCTGGTCTTGCAAAGGTTCGACCAGTTCAATCCCTAACTCCTTATATCCTGACCTCGTTGGGGACATGCAAAGAAAAACAAAGAAAGAGCAGACCACTCTGATACCATTGATCCGGATTTAAACAAGAACGCAAAAAATTACAGAGATAACCATAAACACAGATATGCAGCGGAAATAATACTTCATTTCATTAATGTAAAATACTGAAATATGCTTACAAACAGTAATGGAAATAAACTAGCTAGGGCGATGGTGGCTTATCTCTGAGAAGAGATGTGGCAGCTACATGCCTCTGAACTATGTTACAATGAGGCTCGAAGGCCTATTTACTGTTGAGAAACAATGGAAAACCCTTTAACATTCTGAAACCTAACCCTAGAAGATGAAACGCCAAACTGTGGGCCCCATTTGGGTAAATTGGTACATCAACTTCCCGGGGTCATAACTTTGGCATACGATCTATGTTTGACGCGTATAATAGCTCGTTAGAAAGATCTATCTGAGCACTACCACTTTGGGTAGGACAACATCAGTCCACGGACCCATGTTGCCCCCAGATTTCCCAAAAACGTCATTTAGGGCCTCAAAATGGCTTCGTAAGTTCAGGACCTGAAAATCTACTAAAAATAGTAAACTGCGCTACAATTTAGGAAACTGAAAAGACTGAAAGAGACAATTGTGGAGGTCCAAATGGGATAGGTTGGTGGCCACCAACATCCACCTGGATCAATTAATTTGTTATGGCATGTGATTTCAATTATTTGATATGTTATGAACATCATGGCTCACTGCCTTGTTTAAGATTGTATGCTTTCTTAATGGAGACTTAGCTAGAACATATAAACACTTATTTCAAGAACAATAAGAGAATTTTATGGCTATGTATGTCTATATAATGTTGTAGTGCCTTGAGCTTCCCACAGGAAGCATTGCATGTTATTTCCTATGAAATATGGTTGTTGAAGCCATTCCTTACCTTGACTCAGAATTTCATATAAGGAAGGTACGTTAGAACCATAAATTCTACCATGGTTATAGTGTATTACTTAGAAGGTCAAGGTGTATACCTAGGAATTCATTTATAGTGATTGGTGTTCTGGGAAATACCTTTCCTTAAGGAGATTTTAGTATAAATCCCTTGGATTTTTCCTTTGGTAAAATAATTTCACATATATCTGGGGTCAAATGGTTCATGGATGAATCTCGTATCTAGGTTGGATATCATTTTCAACTCACCAACACCAATTACATCCGAATATGCGAAAAGTGTAGATGTTTATAGTATTGGCAGATGTATCTGTTAAATCTAGGCATTCGACTAGTCATTGCTTGTGCATAATTAGAAAAACGACTAGATGTGGGATGGTATGAATTCCATAGTAAATTAATGTGGAAGTAATATTTGTTGTGGGCCCTTCTTGGTCGAAAACATTTATGTGAGGATATATTTCCATAAGTGAAGGAAACATATGTTATATAGGACATATGACGATGGAGACTTGTGCACTTTAGAAATAAGTCGAATCACTATCGAATTGGATTTTTTATAAGTGTAGATTAAACGGGGTAGGCCCCGTATGGAGGAATATAGGCAGTTGGACTTCCTTGTGAGAAGTTATTTTATTTAGAATCTAAGAGACATGATAGGGTTTGAGTTAGGAACTTTTGCAAACTCCTAGATGGGACCCAGACCAAATATTCTATGAAGGTGTGCATGATTTCACGATCTGAGGGGCCAAGGATTGTGCCAGGAATGGACAAGGTGTGCACCCTAGATTTCCATTGGGATTGAATCTAACTAGAATTAGTCCATTAAATTTACCGGATAGGTCCTAGTGGGACTTACAACTCTGGTTTATGTGTCAAGTGCTAATGGGATTAGATAACATCTACATCGGAGCCATGTATATTCCATTAGAAAGATGAACTACCAGAGTTGACATGGCAGGTCCATGCAAGTCAGACGTGGATGTCACATGGTCGTACTTATTGACATGGCAAAAATTAATTAGTTTAAATTCAAATTGGAATACATCTTGGTCTGGGAGTCAAATTAAGATAAATTTCATACCACTGGAAAGCTCTTGAAGATCCAGATACGATGGTGATATCATAAATTAATTCTACAAACTTTGGAGAAGAAGGATGTTTTGTAACCCCATCTTCGTAATAGACTTTGGAGGTCGAATTAATTCATAACACCCTCCACAACCTGAGATGTTTGAAAGGGGTGTGTGACCTCCTAACCTAGTCAAATCAACCATTCTCTTAGCTTATTGTATGATTTTCTGATTATATTTATGCCTATGGAGTGAGTTGAGTTAGTTATGATGCCATGTGGTCTAACATGTGTTTAATGCAGATTATTGATGAATTTTGAGGTCAAAGTCAAGGATCCAATGGACAAATGGCAGCAATAACTCGAAGTGGAAAAAGGAGAGGACTTATAGGAGGGAATCCCCCTCATTTATTACTCCTCACTTTGAATTCCCATTCATTCAGCTCAGACTACAAGCAGCCAAATCATGCACTAGAAGGCAGCCGAGCAAGTCGAGGATGACTGATGGTTATCTCGAGTTTTGGGAGCCAAGCCTCCTTGATTTTAAGGAAGCTATTGGTAGATTCATTTGTATAGCTAGAGAGGCCTAGGGCCTCACTAGGGTCGAATTTTTGTTGAATTTTTGCTTATGTAAACTCTACTCCAACTTCGAGCTCATTATTTTTGAGACAGTTTCATGTAATCTTGTTATTGTTTTGATAATAAAGATGGAATCCTTTTTGAGCTAGCACTGAGTTACCTCAGAGAGCTGAAGCTCTTGGGTTATGACCCAATCCAAGCAGCCAAGGTCCTCTTTACTTGTATTTGTATGTTTTGTTTCAGTTGTAGATTGGGTTGTTGTTAAATGTATTTCTTGATGGTTAAGAATAGGTTGCTTTTGATGATTCAGTAGTCTGCTTCCATTTGTGCTTTCTATAGTAGGTTAGGTAGTGATAAAGAGAAGATTCAAAAGGCTAGAAACAGTGGCTTGGCCTCTCTTCCTCCCTTTGGGACCATGATTTGAGGTAAAGACCCTCTTGCTGCCCCAAAAACACAGATTTTCCTCATTCATAGGACTTCTAGTGTTTGCAGCTTTTAGTAGGTTAATAGTCTAGCTTTGCTTTAGTTCATATCTTCTTCATCATGCTCACTTCTTTATTTGCAAGTCTTCTTTCATGATTTTACTTTCTTGTAGTATTTCTCAGCATTTCCTTCCATAGATCATAGTTTAGACTAGTTTGATGCAAAACTCTATTTTTCTATATGCACTCATTTCAATGCTTGTTTGATCATATTGGTTAACTGTTAGTTCCTTTGCAGTAGATCTCTTCTAGCAGTAGGCAAGCTTATCAGCTATCACATCCTCCATCTGATCCATGCCCTATAGGTCGCCCAAATCTCACCTCCATTCTGCCTTAGTTTCCTACATTTTCCATAGAACTTCTTCCTCTCTCCTTGAGCAAACCCAATCATATTCCTCTCTCCTGGTGATTCTTGGTAGACCCTAGGCACCCTAACACCTCATTCTATCCTTCATCCACCTTTTCCACCCACTCTCACACCCTCAAAATAGTGAAAATTGCTCTCGGCCTCCTCCTATAGGCCTCCTTTAGAACGTTGTTTTTTCCTCCTGAAGATTTCCTATGTCCTCTTGTATATTTTCCTGTAGGCTTTATTTTGAAGTTAGAGTGTGGGAAAAGCCTCAAGAAGGCCACCTGAGACCTCCTAGGACCCATCCACACCATCCTACATCCTCTCAAGTCCCAAAACCACCCTCCAACGCCACCTATTTGCTGCGACATTCACATAATAAATTATATGCATGCCAAATTCACATAAAAATACATGAAAGTCCAAAAAGATGTTTTTTGCTTATTTACTTCTAGAAATAGCGTAGGTAGATGTTGTTTACTTCCTTGAGTAGGTAATGGCATTCCTTCCATGGTTTTAATAGTGATTTCTGCAAAAGTAGGATTAGTTGGTTAATTAAGGTTTACTAGGTTTGCTTTACATTGCAGTCTTTCTCCTTTCTGCAGTTAGAGTAGCATCTGTAGAGTAATCTTTCTCTCCTTTCATCACATATAAAGCTTATTTTGGAATCCATAGAAGTTTGCTTGAGCTGCTAGTGATCTTGCGGCGGCTGACCAAGTGACAACCTGCAGAAGAACTAGTACTTGTGCATACAGCACCGACACTTCCAAGTTTGTTACGAACTACCGGGTTGATAAGAGTAAAGAAGGCAGCCCAAGAGTTGTAGCATTATTTCTACAATACTAGTGCTCATCATCTTTTTGGCACCGTTTTTGGGGAAGTGTCAGAGTATTCTATGTTTACTGCTTTCTTTTATTTTCTATTGCAACATTCTGCTAATAGTTTATTTCAGCAAGAGTAGACTAGTCATTTCCTTTCCTTTCAAGTTCTGTCTTTCCTTGCTTTCCTTTTAAATTCTGCAAATTTCATTTCAGTAAGAGTAGACTAGTCATTTCCTTTCCTTTCAAATTCTGCGTTTCCTTGCTTTCCTTTTCAAATTCTGCAAATTTCATTTCAACAAGTTCATTTCAGTTAGTTGCAATTTGTTTTGTTCAATCAATTTCAATTTTGCAAGTACTATCAGTGTGGGGAAGAAAGAAACAAAAAACAACCAAAAATATTTCCTTTCATGCCTCGTAGGAATAGAGATAACTCAGGAAATTTTTTCCCCAACACCCCCACTTCTTCACACAGCCAACCTTCTCTCTTCTTCATCGGCTGTGATCAAGAAGAACCCTTAGGTGAATAGCAAGACATATTTGAAGAACCTATAGGGGAAGAAGAAGAAAAAACATTCCTCTGGAGCCAATGGCTGAAAACAGAAATGTTGGGAGCAGTACCTCTTCTTCCAATTCATCCATTAAAGGTGAAATTGGAAACATGTTGGAAGACTTCAAGAGTGAGATGTTGCAGATTCTTGCCATGCAAATGGATACCTTACATATCAAAAGAAAACAAGAGGAAGTAGAGAGGGCTTTGGCCATTTTTTGCCCTAGATACACCAGGAGGCATCCTAGCAATGAATGCCCATTGAACTCTATAAGGGTTTGTTCAGTCTGTGAAGAGAATCATTCTACAGATAAGTGCCCTTCCTTACCCAGACTTAAAGTTGTATATCAAGCGGCCGGAGGAGTCACTGAACAGATCTATTACATAAACCAAAGGAGGCCGCATGGACCTAGACCATACTAGCAGGGTATGCAAGGGACATCTCAAGCATACTACAACCCCAACCAAGTCACCTTCATATCTTCTTGGGGCTCCCGTGCTCATCCTTCCTAGTCCACGCCTCCTCCTTAGCCCTTCAAATCTCAATATTATGCCCAACCAACCACCCATTCATTTCAATCCTATACTTAGCCGCAACCTCAGTGGAATGCATCTCATCAGGGGTGGAGGCCCCAATACAACTATCTTCTCTCTCTTCTGCCTCCACCACCTGCCTAACCACAACCCCATCCACATCCATCTCAAATATACACTCCCATTTGACTACCTGTACCACCATTTCCAAACCCACACATTGAAGTAGCTCAACCCACTTACAATGCTGAGGTACAACACTTCTAAACAACTCCTCTTAAGCTCAATGGTATTCACCATAGCTCATGAAAAAATATTATATTGATATCATTGAAGGACCGCATCCAGAAGAAGAAGATTCAAAAGAGAAGATCAAAGAACCATGGGCTGCATTTGGTGAAGAGAAGACTGTAGAGCCTTGAACCTGTACCTCCTTACACACCCTCTCAGCCTTCTTTTCCCATTCATTTCCTTCTTTTCCCACTCATTTCATCCACCAAGTTGATTAAATCATTGTATTTTAGGACTTTTTACATGGTTTTCTAACTATGCTAAGTGATTGTTGTTTGGTTTAGAATTTTGGTTCAGAGTGCTGCGTTTCCGCAGCCAACACAGGTTTCCGCAGCTGATCCAGGTTTCTGCAGCTAGCACAGGATTCTGCAGCTGTTTTATTAAACGATATGTTACAGGTGTCCTCTGAGAAGATGAGCCACATGGGCAAGTTCCAGGGGTCAAGGACATGGCACGTGTCCCTCCAGATCACCCAGAATAGCCATAAAAACCTGCAGTCAACGAGGAGGCAAATATCAGTCAACAGAAGTGTTCAGCGGTGGCACGGCTCTGCGTTGCTCTATTTTTGGGCACGAGAAGCTAGGTGGCATCATCCTCAGCCACGGAGACAATCTAGAAGCACGAATCCAACAACCATACTCTCCAGATTGAATGAACACGATGACAGTTACCTAGATCCGGGGACGCAGAGGATTCACGTGTTTTCAAACAGCTGGATGAATAGCATAGATCTCGTTAAAGAAGTTTGCTTTCTCCTTATAAATAAAGCGTCCTTGAATGTTGTAGATTTAATCATTTGGTAATCATTTTTGAATGTAATTTTGAACTCCCCACTGTACTTTTACATTTGCTGTCAATACATGAGAAGACTATTTTGCATTTAAGCGTATAACTGCTCCTTGAACCGGCTGAAGTAGGCAGAGGGCCCCTGTTTGCTGAAGCCCTGTATAGTAATCTTTAATTTCCTGCATTTCTTTTTCTTGTTTCATGTATATTAGCTGTACAGATGTCTTTTAAATTGCTGCGTTTTTATTTCTTTTCAACATGTATATTAGCTGTACATAAACTTTGATTTCTGTTGATTTACATTTCTGCACTTTTATGTTCATGACTGATCAGTGTGTTATGCAGGTTTCTTAGGCAAGCCCGGGACAGTTTTCCTTCTTTTCTTTTCATAACTAGTGGCATGCGTGATCATCTTGTCTATGTTGCTGACCTTCATTGTTTTGCAGTTTTGATTTTCCTTACTGTCATTTCTTTAACTTGCATATTTACTTTCTGCTCTTAGATATCAAGTTGTTCATCTATTGATGGTCCCAAAATATCACTTAGTATAGCTTGATTTAGTTTGCTTTAGAACTCACATTACTTGACTTATTCATAACTATTTCTTACATGATAAATTCAGCTGAAAGGCAAAAGGTTAAGAGAAAGTTAAAGTATTGTGACTAGTCTCTTTTATGTAGTTTCACTTAGATTTCACATTGCTTAACATTTCATGATATCTTTTCATAGAGAAGATTAAGTTGAAGAGTTGAAATAGTGTGAGATAGTTGTTCTTACTTTTAGTTGGATTTAATATAGATTTCATTTTCATTTTCATTCAGCAGCAGAGATACTGGGCCGATGTCATTAGTCTTTTATTTGATGTCTTTATTTTCCTTTAAGAGTTGATTTTATTGCAGTTGTTGTTCAAGCTTTCTTGTAGAATACTTTTTAAGTTTTGAGAAATCATTTAGAGATCACCACAATCATCCACATTTCACTTGCTTTATTACATTTTCATCACATCACAGTAGGAAAGATACATTCGAAAACAAACTTAAAAAAACTAAAAACGACAAAAGACTAAGAAAACGGTTATCTAAGTACATATAGTACACCTCACTTCATCAGCTTACGAGCCCCGGGTTGACATTTAAAAGTTGCAATTTAGACTTCACTAAATTGACCAAACATTTTGGCGCCGTTGCCGGGGAAGTGAAATTAGGTAGCCAATTTCTAAAAAAAAAACAAGAAAATTTCAAGGAAGGAAAATTGATAACATCTCAAAGTATGCTCTCCTCTTGCACTTAATGTGATCTGGAGGATCAGAAAAGAGAAAGTTATTAGTTTAATAGTCTCTTGAGTATGCTCTCTTCTTGCACCTAGAGTGACCTGGAAGATCAGAAAGAGAATTATTAGCCCGACTTGAAGAAAAAATAAAAAAAATGACATGCATAGAGCAAGAGATTCTAGGGGAAGGTTTTTAGCTAGAGCCAAAAGTTCGATTTTTACAACTCCATCTACTTCAAGGAATAGACAAGAGACACCTCCATCATCTCCAACTTACATTCCTAGCCCTAGGATTCCTGGAATTCAAGAGGCGGGAGTCGACTCTCCCACACCTTCCATCGAATCTGAACTAGAAAGAGATCCTTTCCTTCCTTCTACAGAGAGACAAATTGTAATTGAAGAAGTAGAATCATCTGAAGAAGAGGGAGAAATTCCTTCTCATATACCCTTAGTAGAAGAACCAGAAGACTCTGAAGTCTCCAGGGAAACTACCATGACAGAGAAAGGAGCAACTGGATTTGGTAGAGGTAGAGGTAGAGGAGGAGGAGGAAACAATGGAGGAGGTAGAGGTAACATTGGGGGAAATAGGGATGGGGATAACTCATTCGGGTTTCCTATAGTTGATGAGGACTCCCGAGCCACAATGAAAAACATTTCACCATCTGTCCTCCCAAACTTCCATGGGTTTAGGAATGAGGACCCTGAAACATTTCTATTTGAGTTTGAGGTAGTGTGTCGAACTTATGATTATTTGGAAGACTCTCAAAAACTCAAATTGTTTCCTTCAACATTGAAAGAAGCAGCCTTGAAATGGTTCATGGGATTACTCACTCAATCCATTAGGTCTTGGAATGATATGAAACAAACATTTTTGGATAGGTACCTAGACTATTGTATGCCCACCAATCACAAGGATGAGGTATTCAAAATGATGCAAAAAGAAGATGAAAACTTGGAGGAGTTACTTGAAAGATTTCAATATAATCTGAAAAGAGAAAAAATGAGTAACTTGGATGAGGAGACCTTGAAAGCCCTTTTATTAAAAGCCATTAGAGATGAATGGATAGATATTTTGAACATGATGGGAAAAAGAGATATATCTCAACTTCCACTTTCTGATATAGCAGAATTATGTGTCCATCTCTCAAGGGGGAAATCTAAAACTCAAAAAGGGCCTAGAGATCCTTCTCTCATCAGAGCAAATAAATCTGCAACTGGATCGGTAAGTAGGGCTGAGATTGGCAATATGCTTGATGAATTCAAAAATGATATCTTAGGGAGTCTTAGTGAGCAACTAGACACCCTTAAGATTCACAATAAGCAGAAAGCAGAAGCTGAGACTTTGGCCATCTTTTGCCCAAAGTGTAGGAAGAAACATGCTCTAAGGGAATGTCCCTTGGATGCAAAAGTTGTAGAAACATGTGTAATTTGTTCAGAGAATCATGAGACCAAGGATTGTCCTTCAATTCCTGGGCTCAAAGATGTCTTTCAAGAAGATCCAAATACAATCGAATCTCTCTGTTTTGTTGCAAGGAGACCTTGGCAGGGGCAACAAAATCAAGGGTTTAGCAACTCTATGAATTTTCAACCCCCACCAAATTGGAATCCTTGGCAACAACCTTGGTCCCAACCTCAAAATCCTTTTCAATCATGGGTACAAGGTATGCAAAATCCTTATGGGAGATTTGCTCAATTTTACCAATATCCTCCATCTTTTCAAAACCAACAAGCTCCACAACTTCCAAATCAAAATCCACAACTATCATTGCCATTTCCACAACAACAACAACAACAACCTTCTCAACAGAATCCAAATTCTCAACTCTTGCTTCCATTCCAACAGAAGTCAAATCAACTTCCTTCTTAGCCATTGCCAAACTCCAATAATAAAAACCCTCAAAATGCTTACATGATGGAAGGTCAACAATTTCCTACCTATATGATTGTTCCTCTCAATGAAGTACAACTCAGATCAGGTAGAGTCCTAGATAAACCTTCTATAAATGCTCAAAAGCAAAGCATTTTTGAGGAAGAGTCTCTTGAAGCCAATAAGGGTTCTGAAGCATCTCTTCAAAACCCAAATACTCAAAAAGAAAAAGAAAAAGAATTAACCCCCACAACTCCCATAGTTGAGCAACCTGCATCTTTATCCACACCTCCTTTTCCTGAAAGATTACAAATTGACAAAGGAGTGGAAAAACAAATTTGGTTGCCTGACTATAATTTTCTAGATGAATTGAAGAATGTCTGTATCAAGATTCCCTTGTTACAAGCCATTAAAGAGATTCCTATTCTAGCAAAAACAATAAAGGAGTTGAGTCTTAAAAGACCAGGAAGGAAACCAAGAGATACCGAAGGATCCACCTGGTAGGGAAAATTGCAGATATCATGATGGGAAAAATTACTATGCAGAAATATGTAGATCCCGGTAGCCCAATTGTCAAAACACATATCAATGGGGTAGAAATACCAAATACTTTGATTGATTTAGGGGCTGCTATCAACATCATGAGTAGACAGACTATGGAACAGCTAAAACTTCCTAACCTTCTTTTTACACCTACTTTATTGCAACTTGCAGATCGATCAATTATTAAACTAGATGGTGTATTAGAAGACATTCCAGTCTCCTTAGACTCTTGGGAATATCCAGTGGATTTCATGATTTTAACTCCCAAGAGTAATCTAGGAGGACATCCTCTTATTTTAGGAAGACCTTGGCTAGCCACAGCTGATGCTTTCATAAGTTGTAGGTCTGGGGATATGTATATTTCTGATGGTAATTCGACAAAGAAGTTCAATCTGTATCCTCCAGCAAAAGCAATTACAGAAATAGGAGATAATGAGTGGGTTGATGATGAAGATACTATACAACCTGTCTTTACCATTTCTGAGATTAGTGAAGATAGTCAAATTCTGAACACATTAGAAAACTTTGAACCATCTTCAGAATATGACCACACACAATTTCAGTTGGATTCTGACATTGAGTATCTATCATCTAGACAAATGTCTCTTTTCTCTATGGAAGAGTTTGGTAGTTCTGCCATTGAGATTTTTCCAGGAAAAACATTGAATATCAACAGAAACTTGGAAAAATCACAATAGGGGGAGCTAACCAAAATCTTGCAAAAACATTCTACTGCATTTGCATGGGAGTATACTGATATGAAAGGTATTGACCCTAAGACTTGCATTCATCACATCTACATTGAGGAAAACAGTAGACCAATCAGACAACCTCAAAGAAGGATGAATCCAAACCTTAGGGAGCTAGTGAAAGAAGAGCTCCAAAAGTTACTTAATGTAAACTTCATTTACCCCATTTCAGATAGCCGGTGGGTTTCTCCTTTGGCTATAGTACCTAAAAAGAATGGTAAATGGAGGGTTTGCATTGATTACAAGGAATTGAACAAGGCAACTTTGAAGGATCACTTTCCTTTACCCTTTATTGATCAAGTATTAGATACTTTAGCAGGCAAAAAGTATTTCTCATTTTTGGATGGTTTTAGTGGTTACAATCAGATTCAGGTAGCACCTGAAGATCAGGACAAGACCACATTTACCTGTCCATGGGGAACTTTTTCTTACCGAGTACTTCCTTTTGGATTATGTAATGCACCTGCAACATTTCAAAGGGCAGTACTAGGAATCTTTTCTAATCTAATTCATGATTGTGTAGAGGTCTATATGGATGATTTTATAGTTTATGGTAATTCATTTGAAGAGGCATTATAAAATTTGGAAAAAGTCCTTATAAGATGTAAAGAAACAAATCTTTCATTAAGTCATGAAAAATGTTTTATGATGTTTACTAAAGGGATTGTTTTAGGACATCATATTTCAGGAGATGGAATTAAAGTTGATAGATCAAAAGTTGAAGTCATCTCCAAGTTACCTATTCCAAATTGTCAAAAAGATGTTAGAAGTTTTCTTGGATTTACTGGATATTATAGAAGATTTATTGAAAACTTCACCAAGATAGCATCTCCGCTCCTCAAATTACTTACAAAAGACTGTGAATTCAATTGGGATCCTGACTGTCAATCTGCATTTGAAACTTTAAAAACAAGAATATCTGAAGCACCCATTTTGATAGGGCCAAATTGGAAACTTCCTTTCTATATTTCTACAGATGCTTCAGATACAGCTCTAGGAGCTGTGTTGGGTCAAAAGGATTTAGTTCCTTATGCCATTTACTACACCAGTAAAAATTTGACTCCCACTGAGTTAAATTATACTATGACTGAAAAAGAGTTCTTAGTTGTTGTGCATGCAATTAACAAGTTTAGACATTATATAACAAGCTATGAAACTTTTGTCCATACTGATCATTCTGCAATTAGATATCTCATGAACAAACCTGTTACTAATGGCAGGGTTACAAGATGGCTTTTAATTTTACAAGAATTCAATATTACTGTGTTAGATAGACCAGGGAAACAAAATACAGTAGCTGATTTCTTGTCTAGAATCCAAAATACTAATGAAGATTCTCCTGTAGAGGATAAGTTTCCAGATGAATATTTGTTTGCAGTAACTATTAAAACTCCTTGGTATGCAGATATTGCTAACTATTTGGTTACAGGGAAGCTACCTCCACACTTATTTCCTAGTGAGAAAAGGAAAATCATTCAGGAGAGTTCAAAGTATTCATGGATTTCTAATGAATTGTTCAAAACAGGGCTAGATTGTGTGATCAGAAGATGTGTTCGGGAAGATGAAATGCCTGACATCCTTAAGGCATGTCATGATGAACCGTGCGGTGGACACTTTGCTGACAAGAGGACGGCCTATAAAATCCTTTCTTTAGGATATTATTAGCCTTCTCTCTTCAAAGATGCAAAACAATATGTTAGAAGGTGTGACAGCTACCAAAGAGTTGGGAGACCAACTCTTTCAAATGAAATGCCATTACAGCCACAGGTACTCATCGAACCCTTTGAAAAATGGGCTTTAGATTTCATTGGACCTATTAATCCACCATCTAGACAAAAGAAGTATATATTGGTTTGCACTGATTATGTTACTGAATGGGTAGAAGCCAAGGCATTGCCTTCTGCCACTGAAAATTCAGTTGTTCAAGTTCTTTTTGAGGATATTTTTACTCGTTTTGGTGTCCCAAGAGAAATTGTGACAAATCAGGGAAGTCAATTTACATCTAACTTGATGGAGAAGCTGATGGAAGAATACAAAATCAAGCACAGAAAATCTACTCCATACCATCCGCAAGCAAATGGTCAAGTGGAATCCACAAACAAAGTTCTTGAGAGCATCATCACCAAAACTGTTCATCTCCACATAAGCGATTGGGCAGAAAGGCTTCCTGAAGCCTTATGGGCCTATAGAACTACATGGAGGAACACAACAGGACATTCTCCCTATGAACTTGTTTATGGGAAAGAAGTCCTTCTCCCCATTGAGTTTCAAGTCAAGACCTTCAAGATGGCAGTTCAGTTGGGGATGAATCTATCAGAAGCCCAAAAGCACAGAATGGAGCAACTGAATGAGCTAGATGAAATAAGACAAGATGCAATTTTAAGGACTGATCTAGTTCAGCACCAAAGAACTAAGTGGCATGACAGATATATCAAAGAGAAAAAGTTTCAAAAGGGAGATTGGGCGTTACTGTTTGATTCCAAGTTTAAAGACTTCAAAGGAAAATTTCAGACTCATTGGCTTGGACCATATGAGATTGATGAAGTCTTTAGCAATGGAGCAGTTCGAGTCAAAACTATTGATGAGTTTCAAACTCCTCTTATTGTGAATGGCCACCGATTGAAAATTTATCATAAGCCACTCTCAAAAGAGGACTTTGTCAAAATGTTTCAAGAAAATTCTGCAATGAGGCTGGTGGAGAAGAATTCTTCTCCTCCATCAGCCTAGTCTTTGTTCCTTTCAGTTGAAAAAAAAAAAAAAAAAAATCTTTTGTATAAGCCTGAAAACCAATCATAGATTGGCAGTCTTATACAAAAAATGTAGAGTGAAAATCAGGGACACCTGACACTCTATATTTTCCAAAAAAAAAAAAAAATCTCTCTTCCTTTCCATCTTCACTCCACCTCACTTGTCATTTCCATCTTCACCTCCATCTCATCTTCATCTCCATTCCCCTTCACTCCACTTCATTTCCATCTCATTTCACTCATTTCATTCCATTCCATCAATAAAAGTTCCTCTCAGGACTATTTCATTCAGTTAGTTCTTTTTCTAACTATATTTGTGCAGTTAAAGGGGTTTTGTCTCAGTTTCCGCAACTGGGAACCGTTTCCGCAGCTAGCACCAGTTTCCGCAGCTCGAAACGATTTCCGCAGCCAGCATCACTCTGTCTCTACAGCCAGCAACACTCTGTTTTCAAAAAAAAAAAAAATCACAATCAAATGTTAGCATCATCATCACCAAAGGCAGCAAAGATATGAGGCATCTGCAAGATCAAAAAGCAATAATGGGTCAGAAGCCTTAATCAACAAATGGCAAACTTCCAAAGGTATGATCAAAATCTCTACCAAATAACAATTTAATGTCATTGTATGCATAGTTATTAGATTATGGAAATTACACTAAATACAATGATTTGATACGGCAAGATCCATATCACTCCTCTTCCACGATGATAATCCATCCACCTCATTCCTTTCTAACGGTCCCATAATCACTATTAATTCAAACTCGAAATGGGGCTGCTCTTTCATTTATTGGCCGTACGTGGAAGAAGTGACCTACTGTACTACGGCTCTCCTCCACCATAATTTCCGCAGCCAACGTTGAGACATGGCGTAAGCCAACCGCTTCAAAAGGACTCAGCCGTTATACTGCCCATTTATCACTCCACTCCCGCATGCATTTGATGCTAAACCCGTGACTGTTGTTTACCTCGTGCTCATACCATTCTCTGCTCTCCATTTCCACTGCAACCTCCATAGCTTTGCTCTAAACCCTGATTACAGTCACTGCATACGCTTTGCATTTCGATTACGGCCACTCCACTTACCTTAAGAATCCTGTAATCAGCTCGTTTTTCCCTTGAACGTCCACACACAGTAAAATTTTCAGCTGGGGTTGAAAGCCGAGAATGGGAAAGTTACTCAGAGCTGAACCTGAGGGCCCAAAATACCTGGAGGGGTATCCGCAGACGAAGGAGTCATTGAAGAAAGCAAAGTGGCTGAAATTTATTCAAAAGTTCAGAGGTTATAATAAGGAAGTCACTAAAGCTTTTTCTCGGTCCTTTAATGGACACGTAGTGGAGGTAGGGGATTTGAAATTTACAATAACGGAGGCCACAATAGCAGCAGCAACCAGTTTACCACAACAGGGAGACAGATGGTTTAAAAACAGAGGTCTGGATGATCAAGGATGGAAATTCATGCTCAAAAACACAGGTATGGATACTTATATATTTACTAAAGGAATTCTTGTGCATATAATCAAAGAAGAATGGTCTACGCTGTTATTACTTGTTTAGAATTTTATTACATGCGAGGGTCGTTTTGGCACCATGTACATGTATCATGCAAGGATTATGATGAATTTTATGGAAGGCCATACCCTTAATTTACCTTACTTTCTGTTAGCAAGCCTGAAGAAAATGAGCTCTACTGTTCAGAAACATGTAGGCCATATTGAATCCCACCTTTACCATCACGGGCTCATCAGAATTCTCATTGAAGATCAATTGAAAAATAATAACGATACTTGGGAAAAGTTTCTGATCAGAAATCACTTCCAAGAAGTGACTGAAGCCTCTGCCAGCAGTTTCCCAAAAATCCCAAAAAGAAGTAGGAGGAAAGAAAGAAATGTTACAGCCCAGGACCTTCCTACAGTAGACACTCAGGAAATTGTTCATGAGGAAGAAGAAGAGGGAGCTAGAAATAAGAAACAGAAAAAGGACAAAGGCAAGATAACTATTCAAGAGACATATCCATCCCCTGAACCATCTGTAGAAGAAGAATCTCAAACTTTGGCAGAAAGGTTAGCACATCTTCAAGCTGCTGCCTCAGCAAAGAAACAAAAAGAAAAACAGAGTGCACAGAAAAAGAGCACTAGTCCACATGTGAGGAGGAGCAGTAGGCTCAAAGGAAAGAAAAGTGTAACCCAAGAAAAACAATCACACTTTATTGATTTAGGTGAAGGAACACCTGAAAAAGGTCTAGCTCAGCAAGACATTGAGGCAAGTCCTCCACGTGAGGAAAGTCCTTTTCAGCTGGAAAGAGAAAACAGTCCTCCTTTACCAGAATTTGAGTTCAGGCCGAGAAAAACACCTGAGGTAGATTCCACCCAGCAAGAAGCATATAACTACTTAGAGTCCTTGGAACAAACAGCTGTAGGACCAAGCACTACCTTGCCACTTGATGCACAAGTGCAGTCTTTAAAACAGGAAGTGTTTGAGCTAGAAGTCCTAAACAGGCACATTAAACAAGAAAATGAAGCATTAAAAGAGCAAAGTAAAGTGGACAAGATTGTCCATGACAATACCATGCTTCACTTAGGACTGTGGCAGAAGAAGAATAGAAAGTTGAAGAAAAAGTGTAAGAAGCTGAGCAGGGCATTGATTAATTTGAAGTTCAGGTGTCTAGTCAAGAAACCAAGGACCATTTTGGCATCAAGGAGAAAGAGAAGAAGGCTGGATGTTCTTGTAGAAGCATCAGAGCACATGGATTGAGGAAAAGAATTAAGTTTTGGTTACATGAGGACATGCAACACCTTCACAGTGGGGGTATGTAGAGCCTTGAACCTGTACCTCCTTACACACCCTCTCAGCCTTCTTTTCCCATTCATTTCCTTCTTTTCCCATTCATTTCCTTCTTTTCCCACTCATTTCATCCACCAAGTTGATTAAATCATTGTATTTTAAGACTTTTTACATGGTTTTCTAACTATGCTAAGTGACTGTTGTTTGGTTTAGAATTTTGGTTCAGAGTGCTGCATTTCCGCAGCCAACACAGGTTTCTGCAGCTGATCCAGGTTTCTGCAGCTAGCACAGGATTCCGCAGCTGTTTTATTAAACGATATGTTACAGGTGTCCTCTGAGAAGATGAGCCACATGGGCAAGTTCTAGGGGTCAAGGACATGGCACGTGTCCCTCCAGATCAGCCAGAACAACCATAAAAACCTGCGGTCAACGAGGAGGCAAATACCGATCAACAGAAGTGTTCAGCGGTGGCACGGCTCTGCGTTGCTCTGTTTTTGGGCATGAGAAGCTAGGTGGCATCATCCTCAGCCACGGAGACAATCTAGAAGCACGAATCCAACAACCATACTCTCCAGATTGAATGAACACGATGACAGTTACCTAGATCCGCGGACGCAGAGGATTCACGTGTTTTCAAACAGCTGGTTGAATAGCATAGATCCCGTTAAAGTAGTTTGCTTTCTCCTTATAAATAAAGCGTCCTTGAATGTTGTAGAGTTAATCGTTTGGTAATCATTTTTGTATGTAATTTTGAACTCCCCACTGTACTTTTACATTTGCTGTCAATACATGAGAAGACTGTTTTGCATTTAAGCGTATAACTGCTCCTTGAACCGGCTGAAGTAGGCAGAGGGCCCCTGTTTGCTGAAGCCCTGTACAGTAATCTTTAATTTCCTGCATTTCTTTTTCTTGTTTCATGTATATTAGCTGTACAGATGTCTTTTAAATTGTTGCATTTTTATTTCTTTTCAACATGTATATTAGTTGTACATAAACTTTGATTTCTGTTGATTTACATTTCTGCACTTTTATGTTCATGACTGATCAGTGTGTTATGCAGGTTTCTTAGGCAAGCCCGGGACAGTTTTCCTTCTTTTCTTTTCATAACTAGTGGCATGCGTGATCATCTTGTCTATGTTGCTGACCTTCATTGTTTTGCAGTTTTGATTTTCCTTACTGTCATTTCTTTAACTTGCATATTTACTTTCTGCTCTTAGATATCAAGTTGTTCATCTATTGATGGTCCCTTTTCCATAATCAAATAACTTTATTGGGAGCCAAAATATCACTTAGTATAGCTTGATTTAGTTTGCTTTAGAACTCATATTACTTGACTTATTCATAACTGTTTCTTACATGATAAATTCAGCTGAAAGGCAAAAGGTTAAGAGAAAGTTAAAGTATTGTGACTAGTCTCTTTTATGTAGTTTCACTTAGATTTCACATTGATTAACATTTCATGGTATATTTTCATTTTCATTTTCATTCAGCAGCAGAGATACTGGGCCGATGTCATTAGTCTTTTATTTGATGTCTTTATTTTCATTTAAGAGTTGATTTTATTGTAGTTGTTGTTCAAGCTTTCTTGTAGAATACTTTTTAAGTTTTGAGAAATCATTTAGAGATCACCACAATCATCCACATTTCACTTTCTTTATTACATTTTCATCACATCACAGTAGGAAAGATACATTCAAAAACAAACTTAAAAAAAGTAAAAACGACAAAAGACTAAGAAAACAGTTATCTAAGTACATATAGTACACCTCACTTCATCAGCTTACGAGCCCCGGGTTGACATTTAAAAGTTGCAATTTAGACTTCACTAAATTGACCAAACAAAGACATCAAAATCAGAGATCGAGAGAGCAACCTCATGGTTACCATCAAATCCTCCATGTATTCAAGAGAAAAATCAGCAAAAAGAGGAAGATGTGAAGGTCATGGTAGAATAAGACATGAAGAATGATCCAGATCAACAAAAGGACCAAGGACATCACAACTATATTGAAATATGGTTCCAGACAATCACTAAGTTGCAGCATCACTCTCTTACTCAACTATGCTTGATCCTTTCAAAGTCAAATAAGTTGGTCTTTGAAATCTAGGTAAATGTCAAAGCATACATTTCAAGCTTCCACATCATTTTGTGTATCGTCTTGATGTGCACATGGCTCCATTGGAAGTATTCTTATACTTGAAAGTGATTTTGTTTGACAAGTAGGGTAGGGTGGAGAAAAAAAAAAGGAAAAAAAAAAAAACTAAGGTGAAAACCTCCTTGGAGGCACCTCAGATTGGCTCATTGATTGAAAACCTCCATGAGGCAGTCAATGGGTTGGAAAGAAGAAAAAAGAGAAAAAAGATCCTAGGTGAAAACCTCCTTTGAGGTGCCTAGGCAAACCTACTAGTTGAAAACCTCATTGAGGCAGCTAGTAGGCCTAGAAAAAAGAGAAAAATAAAAATCCTTGCTCCATGCATGCATGTACTCTCCAACATCTGCAAGCAACAAGAACAAGTTGGTACCAAAAGGAAAATTGGTCAAGCCTAGTCCAAAGAAGTCAAATTTTGACTTTCTCCTACTTCGCTCAAATGCTCCAACAAGGCCAAGGCCAATCCATCACCATCATCTATTTTCACCATCCACCCATCATTCTCGAGCTTCTATCACTCATTTTCCTTGTTGTCCCAAAAAACTACAGGATGCTCTGTTTTCCTATAGGATACAAAAATACATAGAGCAGAAATTATTTTTTTCCCTAACTTGAAAACCGTGCATCCATTTAAAAAATTGTCTCATGGGGAGTTGCATATGGATGATGGTAACATGCTCAAGCAATTTCAGCAAATTCTAGTGCACAGTTACCAATAAATTGGCCTCCATCACCTTAAGCCATTTTTGCATTTTCTTAATATCCATGCATCCATTTAAAAAATTGTTTCATGGGGAGATGCATATGGATGATGGTAACATGCCCAAACAATTTTAGCGAATTCTAGTGCATGGTTTCAAAGAAATCGGCCTCCATCACCTTCAGCAATTTTTGGCTTTTTCTCAAGATCCGTGCATTGATTGACCAAAATTTTTCTATGAGGAGGTGCATAATGATGATGGAAACATGCTCAGAAATTTTCAGGTCAATCCAGTCTACCGTTTGGGAGATATGGACAAAACAAGTCACTGTCCTGCAAACCCACAACAGCTGATTCCATAGAAGTCCAGCACCAGCAGCAAGGGACAACACATCTGAAGGATGAAAAGGCACATGCAGCTCAACTCTAGCAAAAGAAGAACCTGCAAAAACACACAACAACACAGCATGCATAAAGGGAAATGAAGGCATGCAGCAGAGAAAGCCACAACACCTCACAGCAAATACACTCGGATCACAGGTAAGTAACTAAGTCACTCCTCTGTTTGCATTGGTGTAATTAGAAGTCATGCAAAAGCAACGAGATGGTTGAGGTTGAACGAGGGAAAGGTGGCCAGTTAACTTGGCCACCTTCAGTTAGTTGACTCCACTTAACCGAGATGTCACCCACACGTGCGCACAGTCAACTCCAGCAAAGGATGCCAAGGACAGGTAGTGGGAGGAAGAGTTAACTCCGATGCAATAATGAGGGATGATTACGAGGAAGGGCCAAGATGACCAAGCAGGTGGGGACAAACGATCTGAATATAGCCAACGTATACTTTGCCAGCTCACCCCCCATCACCGGAAATATCCATAAAAGGTAATAAGTACTCCTCCCCGAGCACTCTCACCACCTTTTCCTTCATTCTCTCCTCGTAAATCAGCTACAAAAGTCTCCTTGTGCCCCCATAGCCTTGTAACCATCATCCTCCATCGATCTCTCCCATATTCCTGCTCTCGGTGTTCTCTACAGGAACACTTACAGGTTCTATAGGAGCACCTACAGGAATTCTATAGGAGGGACAACAAGCTTCTACAGGAGGGGCAGTGAGTTGTTTTGAAGGGAGAAAACACGGGTTTTAGCACGATTTTCGGTCTAAGGAGGTAGGTTCCATGCATGCCCCCATTGAATATCAATATATGCAAGCAGTGGTTTCAATTTGAGGAGGAAATAAAGCCTTTAGGAGGAGGAAATACATAAATAAAAAAAATAAAAAATAAAAAATAAAATAAAATAAATAAATAAATTGCTTTTTTTTTTTTAAGAAAAAACACAGTCTCCTCTGTTTCTCTGTTTTTCTCGAAAATTGTTGTCTCCATCTCCACATTTGGTTTCCCAAAAGAGTATAAAAAAAATGATAGGAGGATTTATGAGAAAGGAGCCCACCAACTCCACTAGGCTCCATGCACATCCACAAGTGGTGGACATCTTCACAAGGGCAAATTGGATGAACTTTTTTGAGAAATTTTGAGGGTTTGATGAGGAGATTGCCCAAGAATTTGCCCACTCTTTGGTCCCTCACTCAAGAACACATGCCACTGTCACCTTTAGAGGTCTTTCCATGGAGATAACCCCTGAATTTATCAGTAGAGTCACTACCCTTCCTCTTGGGCTGCCTTGGAGTAAGGATGATAAACCAATTGGCTAGGCTGCCAAGAAAAACTTTTTCCAAAACAATGAAACCCCTGTAGGGGATAAAAATGGCATTAGAAGGGCTAGCATACAATATCCTTGGGATGAGTTTAGCAACCAAATCACCAAATACATTTCCTGTGAGGGGAGGTACAACGTTGTCTATGGTTATCACTTTAGAATACTTCATGAATTAAGGTATGGCATGGACACTCCAACTCCTCAGAAGCTCAACATCCCCTACTTCCTCTTGTAGTCCCTCATTGACTCCAGCACTAAAGTTCAAGCAGGGAATTTAGAGCAGCCAGCTCACCATGGGTTAATCAAAATCCTAGTGGAAGAAGCCCTCCATACATTTAAACTTCCTATAACATGGGAAGTCTTTCGAAACGTGACAGTTGAGGATGACATAAAGGCCCTAACCTATGATATCAGTCCTACTGGCAGTGAGGAGGAAGAGCAGCAAGAGGGAGAAGGTGAAGCCACTGGTGACTTAGCAAAACAAAGAATGAAGGAGGAAGAAACTACGATAGAGGAGGAGAAAGCTGAAGAAATAGAGCAGGAAGAAACAGAGCAAACAGAGACAGAAAAAGAGACAGAAGGAGGAGAAAAAGAGGCAGAAAAGGTAGAACAAGGAGAAGGGTCCCTTGAGACTCTGGAAAGGGAGGCAGCAGCTGCCCTCACTGCCCTCAGTACACCAATCAAGCCAAAACAAAAGAGGAAAAGGCAGGCCTCCATGTATTTCAAGGCTAGGAAGAGAACAAGAATCAAAACAGGCAAACTTCAGCCCTCTTCAAAAGTGTCAATTGCAATTGAAGATTCACCCTCAGACCAAGGAAAAGAATCCCCTTCCAAGGCATCTATCACATATGAAAGGGGGACTCCTAGATCTCCCACATGTAAATAAAAGATAGAACTACAGGACCCAAAAAAATTCCTACAAGAGGCTCAGATAGTTCTACAGGGGACACTGTCAAAAATGCAAGAGACCCAAAAGCTTAAGGAAATGATGGAAGGATAGCCACAAGTAAAGGAGGAAGAAACAGAGCTACAAGAACCTAATCCCCAGCCTAGTCTTGCCTCCTACTACAATCTACTTGAGGGAGGAAGGATAATTCCACAAAAATTTGCAATTCCACTATTCTTTGAATTAGAGAAAGAGAGAATAAGAACACATAGGTGGATGCAAATAGCCAAATCCAAAGGAGTTGAGGATATTGGCCATATGGAAAACAAACTCAGAGAAATGGGCAGAGAGTTGAGTGCTATCAGACACAGGGAAGCAATTACAAGAAGCCACCTTGAAACTGAAAATGAATTGCTAAGGAGGCAGCTGCAAGAGAAAGAGACCCAGCTGGCATGCATGGCCAGCTTATCCATGGAGGCATTGCAATGTAGAACACCAGCAAAATCCTATGGCCTATATCTCAAGGACCAATGGTTACAATTTCAGATAAAGACTTTGGCACAAAGAGGCATAATGCCTTTCCAAGATTACAGGTAGTTTATGGATCTGTGTGACCAAAGCACGTCAGAGGATAAGGAAAAGATGGCAGAATTATACGTACATAACATGACCCTCACAGACATGGATGTGTGGGACCCCAATGCCAGGCTAGGGGACCTGCAACTAATGGCCATGGCCTCATGGATGAACCATGAAGAGTTGAGGGCAGCAGAAATAAGAAGACTGATGATAAAAGAGCAGAGTGAGCCATTAATGATAAGAGTTGAGCCATCAAATCCCATGGCACTCATCATCACACACAACCTGCTTGCCAATAATTCGTGGATTGCCCCTAGATATATATAAGTGATCAGGCACAAGTCATTGCACACATTGAGGATATGCAAAGGCTACTTGGGGATGATTGTGTGCATGCATGCATGAGGAGATGGAACACCTTACCACACAATCTGCAGATCAGGGAAAATCATTCCCCCATGAGGATGAAGGAGGCATTAAGAAGAGTGCTAATGTACAAGTGCTCCATGCAGAGGCTGAAGGTCAACTGGATTGGCCTCAAACTGAGTCCCCCATTGCTGTTAGGCATGCTGGAAGGCAGAAGAGAAGAAGAAGAGGAGGAGCAGTGGGAAGAGATAGAAAGGAAGGCAGGATTCTATGACAAGGAAGAGGAGACCACATCAGAAGCTTGGGATGCTAGGGAGGCCACCAAGGCCATAAAAGATGAGGAGATGGACTAAGTTGCTCAAAGGATGAGCAACACCTTCAGTATGGGGGTGATGATAAGCCTCATAAATGGATAATTATATGGGCTCATTTTACCTCCTAACCTAGTCAAATCAACCATTCTCTTAGCTTATTGTATGATTTTCTGATTATATTTATGCTTATGGAGTGAGTTGAGTTAGTTATGATGCCATGTGGTCTAACATGTGTTTAATGCAGATTATTGATGAATTTTGAGGTCAAAGTCAAGGATCCAGTGGACAAATGGCAGCAATAACTCGAAGTGGAAAAAGGAGAGGACTTATAGGAGGGAATCCCCCTCATTTATTACTCCTCACTTTGAATTCCCCTTCATTCAGCTCAGAGTACAAGCAGCCAAATCATGCACTAGAAGGCAGTCGAGCAAGTGGAGGATGACTGATGATTATCTCGAGTTTTGGGAGCCAAGCCTCCCTGATTTTAAGGAAGCTATTGGTAGATTCATTTGTATAGCTAGAGAGGCCTAGGGCCTTACTAGGGTCGAATTTTTGTTGAATTTTTGCTTATGTAAACTCTGCTCCAACTTCGAGCTCATTATTTTTGAGACAGTTTCATGTAATCTTGTTATTGTTTTGATAATAAAGATGGAATCCTTTTTGAGCTAGCACTGAGTTACCTCAGAGAGCTGAAGCTCTTGGGTTATGACCCAATCCAAGCAGCCAAGGTCCTCTTTACTTGTATTTGTATGTTTTGTTTCAGTTGTAGATTGGGTTGTTGTTAAATGTATTTCTTGATGGTTAAGAATAGGTTGCTTTTGATGATTCAGTAGTCTACTTCCATTTGTGCTTTCTATAGTAGGTTAGGTAGTGATAAAGAGAAGATTCAAAAGGCTAGAAACAGTGGCTTGGCCTCTCTTCCTCCCTTTGGGACCATGATTTGAGGGAAAGACCCTCTTGCTGCCGCAAAAACACAGATTTTCCTCATTCATAGGACTTCTAGTGTTTGCAGCTTTTAGTAGGTTAATAGTCCAACTTTGCTTTGCTTCAGATCTTCTTCATCATGCTCACTTCTTTATTTTCAATAGTATTATTTCATGCTTTTCCTTTCTTGCAATATTTCTCAGCATTTCCTTCCATAGATCATAGTTTGGACTAGTTTGATGCAAAAATATGTTTTTCTAGATGCACTCATTTCGTTGCTTGTTTGATCTTATTGGTTGACTGTCAATTCCTTTGCAGCAAATCTGTTCTAGCAGTAGGCCAGCTTATCAGCCATCACATCCTCCATCTGATCCATGCCCTATAGGTCGCCCAAATCTCACCTCCATTCTGCCATAGTTTCCTACATTTTCCATAAAACTTCTTCCTCTCTCATTGAGCAAACCCAATCATCTTCCTCTCTCTTGGTGATTCTTGGTAGACCCCAAGCACCCTAACACCTCATTCCAACCTTCATCCACCTTTTCCACCCACTCTCACACCCTCAAAACAATGAAAATTGCTCTCGGCCTCCTCATGTAGGCCTCCTGTAGAACGTTGTTTTTCCTCCTGTAGATTCCCTGTGTCCTCCTGTAGATTTTCCTGTAGGCTTTCTTTTGAAGGCCGAGTGTGGGAAAAGCCTCCAGAAGGCCACCTGAGACCTCCTAGGACCTATCCACACCATCCTACATCCTCTCAAGTCCCAAAACCACCCTCCAGCGCCACCTATTCACTGCGACATTCACACAATAAATTATATGCATGCCAAATTCACATAAAAATACATAAAAATCCAAAAAACTGTTTTTTTCTTATTTACTTTCAGAAATAGCTTAGGTAGATGTTGTTTACTTCTTTGAGTAGGTAATGGCATTCCTTTCATGGTTTTCATAGTGCTTTCTACAAAAGTAGGATTAGTTGGTTAATTAAGGTTTATTAGGTTTGCTTTACATTTCAGTCTTTCTCCTTTTTGCAGTTATAGTAGCATCTGTAGAGTAATCTTTCTCTCCTTTCATCACATATAGAGTTTCTTCTGGAATCCATAGAAGTTGGCTTGAGCTCCTAGTGATATTGCGTCGGTTGACCAAGTGACAACCTGCAGTAAGAACTAGTAATTGTGCATACAGCACCGACGCTTCCAAGTTTGTTACAAACTACTGGGTTGATAAGAGTAAATAAGGCAGCCCAGGAGTTGCAGCATTATTGCTACAATACTGGTGCTCACTAGGGTGGGAGGGATAATTATAGATTCTGGATAAAAGTGCACAATCTAATTGTATAGTTCTATCAAGTATGAATTGTAAATCTGGTATGTTGTCACATATTTAGTGGTGAGATGCATTAACCACTTCATCAAAATGGAGAGCTCGTCACCATTTTCATTCATGAAGGTATCTGCATCTATGACCTTAAAAACCCTAGGTATCCACATCTTAACATGATTCTAAAGGTGCCAAGAAATAACCTTGCCAACTTCTTTCAATTCACGACATATGTTTCACATAAAACTTTTGGAAGACCATTGGAAAATCCCACAAAATTTAAAAACTTCATGAGCACAACTAGCTTTGGCTAAACCCAAAAAATGAATCTTGTGTTCCTTCTGTAGATGCTCATCTATCATTGAATACCACGTATATGTCAAGGACCAATGAAATTCTTTATCCTTTTAGATGGTATATTCAATTTGTCTCTACAATGTGGTTCATAACCCTTCCTAGGATCTACTCTTGATCATTCACCTATCAAATGCAAAACCATCAATAGAGTATCCTTAATAAATGGTTTCTTTTCTGTATGATCCACATTCATATTTCAAAATCATGTTGCATGATTATCCTCAATAAAGCCTCACCACCCTTGAGATTTTGTATTATCACCAAAGGGACACTTCTAAATACAATGTTAATCAAATTTAAACATAAATTGATGGCACTATTGGTCAAGACATAAATGATACCACAAGAAAGGTCAAAGGAAAAAGTCCTCTGCATTTTGCATGTGAAGTGTGGGAACAAATATTTTAAGTATTAAAATCAAGCTTTGAAAGACACCCACAATCCACATTTTCCATGTGAAGTGTGGAACACAAGAACATATGATTCATCTAAGGTAGAAGGTCTCCCCACTCTGCACCAAACTTCACATGGTGAACAAAGGGAAAAACCCAACATTTTTAACTTCATATGTGGAATGCAGAATGTGGAGAGTGGATAAAAGGTCTTGAAAAATTGGGCTTAAACAATCAACGAATTGTAAACTCTATACTACATATGTATACTATGGAATGTGGAAGGAAAACCAAAAAAACCCTTATAAAAATGGAATTCCAACTGAAGGTCATTAGTATTTCCAATTTCTAAATGGTGGTACAATATCACTATCATGGTGCTACCGCAATGTCAATTTATGAAGTTGTTTGTGGAAAAATCCCTCCTTTTTATCACTTTGTAGTTATTAGGCACATCCAAAGTTTAGGATGTTAATATCATACTTAAGAAGAGAGTGCCCATTCATAGTTAACTCTAAGATAATTTCATTTTGGCTCAAAATAGAATGAAGCAATAGGAAGACCAACATCACTTCAAACACCTTCTGAAGAACGAGATTAGGTGCTTCTTCATTTCCAATCCTCTAAAGAAACATCTCTCAAAGCTAAGAACTACAAAATCTAGTACTGAAGTTCCATGGACCTTATTATTTCCTCTAGTGCACTAGACAAGACACTTATAGATTGCCTCTCTTAGCCCCCTTCAAGATCCATGAAATGATTCATATGTCTTGCTTGAAGAAGGTAGTGTGGCCAAACCACCTAGTTTAGACTAGCCTTCCCAAACTTGATGAAGGAGGCTTCATTTGGTTCAACTAGAGGCAATATTGGTCAACAAAAGAATCAACTATATCGACACACTTTTTAGGGAGTACCTATATGGTGGAAAGATACATAACCTAAAGATGCTACTTGAGAACCAAATGTGATTTTACACTAGTTTCCACACATCTAGGATTGAGGATAACATTGTTTTTGAAAGAGGTAGGGGGGGTTGAGGGCATGTTATAGCCCTACTTAACCTCTCTACCATGGGGCACTTAGGAGTTAGTTAATTAATGTATGAGGGCATCTTCTTTGAATAAAGTCAAGTAGTTGATGTGTTGGCACTTAATGTAAAAAGGTTGTCTTTATTAAATATGGCTTCCTAGGTGGTTTGTACTCATTAATAATGAGACCACTACTGGTCAGGGCTTTTTGTGTAAGAATCTTTTTGTAGAGGTAGAAGGCTATGCAATGTTTTGTTGAGGATTCTTTTCTTTTGGAGCTTTATTCATTTAGAGGTCACCCTTGAAGAGCCCCATGAATATTATTGCCTTGTAGATTATCAATAAAGAGGTTTGTATTTTGCAAGTTCGTTATATATATATATATATAGTTTAGCATGTTTATTAATTACGTGCATGAACTTCCTTCAACAAGTTTGCTCTTTCTATCTAAGAAATTGAAAAGGCTCGAGGTAAACCAAAAAAAATTATAACTAGTGATTGTGTTCCCCTCTTCCATGATCCCTACCACTCTTATCTAGTGGAATATGAACTCCTTCTGTAATAATTGCCGCCATTGCCACATACTCAAAAGTGATTAGCACAATCCCGAAATCTATTCTCAAATACAAATTGTGACATGGTTTAACCAATAATAAAATCAATATACACTTCAACTTTTTATGATATAATTTTTCACTTAAACTTTGATGAAAACCCTTAATAAAAAGGCAAAACTCATGGTAAATATAAATAACCATTTAATGTAACCTCATAATGTGGATATAAACATGGTAAATATAAATAACCATTTAATGTAACCTTGTAATGTGGATATAGGTCTTACAAGAGTGCTCCCATAATTATGAAATCTTTATCCCAGTCTTTTAAAAATGAAAATATTTATCCTAATCTTTTAAAAACAAAAACTTTACCATAGCACTTACCTGAAACACCGGGAGCCTTTTCAAAAAAAACAAAACAAAAAAAACAAACTTTAAAAAGACTAACTCACAACTCGGATGACTTTATCATGTGTCCCTCCCTCCATTCTGTTTGGATGGAGACCATTTTTAATTTTAAAATGCCCGCATTTGGAGGGAATGCATGTATCACGAAGAAGCTTTGCTGGTCCCTTGGGTTACATCACCGCAGAACTGTGCTCCAAGCTCATCCCTAGCATTACATCACCAAAGAACGGTTCTCCAAAATGAAGACAAAATCTTCGTTGTGGGGCTAGGTTGTGATTAAACAATTGACCATTAATCTGAACGCTTGTGTGATATTTATATACTTTGAATAGTGGTAAAAGAAATCTTAATATTCAAGAGATTAGAAATAGTCTAATAATTTTAAATTATTAATTTTTTTTTTTTTTTAATTTTTGTGATTTAATTTTTTAGTTAGTTGTAATATTTATATATTTTAAATATAAATTAAATAAATAAATAAAACTTTAACATGTATTAAAATTAGAAATAATTTATGGAATTATTGATTTTTAATTTTTAATTGTTATTTTTTATAATTCAATTTTTTTAATTCAAGTTTTTGTGATCCATAACTTGTTAATTCATGAAAATTTCCTAAAAAAATCACATAAAAAATATTTGGTCTTCCAACCATAACTTGTTAATTCATGAAAATTTCTTGAAAAAATCACATAAAAAATATTTGGTCTTCCAACCAATCAGTGTAGACCAAATACTCTGTATGTAATTTTTTCCTGAAATTTTCATAAATTAATTTAATTTTCTATTATTCAAACAAAGTCTTTGCGCGATGATATGGTCAACCACAGTTAGTCATAGGAAGCATCCTGTGGGTTTCGTTCCATTCCCCTTGTCTACAAAGAAGTTTGGCCTGGATTTTTCCATTTTTTCACACAGGCAGTAGAGAAAGACCAAATAATTTCTGAGATCTGCGTACAGAGCAAAGGGAAGCAATGGAAAGAGAACCAGAGGATCTACAGTTCGTCGGCATCGTGGGAATTGTTGGAGCGGCCTTCAAGATCCTTCGCTCCTTCGCTAAACTGCTAGGGGCTATCACGCTAACCCTTATTCTCCCCCTTTGTTTCGCAATTTTGGGGCACCAATTGGTCTCCAAATATCTGCTTAATGAAATACAGTGGAACGAAATGGCCGGCACCCCGGCCGGCCAGAGGACCATGAGGGAATTGACCTGGGAATGGACGGAGCTCTTCGCTTTTCTAGCGGCCTATGAAGTCTTCGTTTTTGCTTTCTCGTCGCTGTCCACGGCGGCAGTGGTGTATACCGTGGCTTCAATTTATACGGGAAAGGAAATTTCTTACGGGAGGGTTATTAGCATTGTTCCCAGGGTTTGGAAGCGCCTTATTGTAACTTTTCTCTGGTTTTTCGCCATAGGCTTTGCCTATTACGCGGCCTTCGTATTGGTCTTCGTCCTGCTCATAATCACAATGAATCTGGACTATTTGAGTACGGCGGTCTTTATTGTTTGCCTCATTCTTATAATCTCGGTCTTCTGCAGTGGGTATGTGTATATAAGCATGGTGTGGCACCTCGCCTGCGTCATATCCGTGTTGGAGGACAAATACGGTCTGCGCGCCATGAGGAAGAGCAAGGATCTCATTAAGGGAAACCGAATTACGGCCTTGGTGCTAGACATTCTTTACCTCATATTCGCCGGAATTATTGGATGGTTTTTCGACTACGCTGTTCTTAACGGGCATAGCCATGGCGTGGGAGGTGCACGAAGAGTTGCGTATGGGACAGTCCTTGTTGGGTTGCTCTGTTTTGTTCACTTGATGGGGTTGTTGACACAGAGTTTGGTTTACTTTGTGTGCAAATCTTACCACCATGAGAGCATAGACAAATCTTCTTTGTCTGATCACCTGGAAGTTTACCTCGGCGACTATGAGCCTCTCAAGAGTAGCAACATCCAAATGGATGATCTACACGCCTCTGAATAGTCTTAGCTGTAACTGTGTCTTGTTTATTTTAGAGATTAATGATATTATCATCTTGTTTTTCCCTTTTCATTTGTCTGAAATAATCCTCACTCTGCAGCCAATATCTAATTTAGGATGCCTAGTTTTAGGAAGCGGAGGAATTCTCTGGATGGCTAGCAGTGCCCAGAATCCAGGGAAAAAAATTTCAAAAAATCTTGTAGAGGTAGTGTTTGAATCGTGTTTTTGATGGTGGAAACTCTCCCTTATGGTCGAGCACCTAAAGGTCCTTATGGTCGAGCGATAAATCGATGGCGGCCCTCTCCCTTATGGTCGAGCAACTAAAGTTCCTCTCCTTATCAGTGGAGCCCCCCCAGTCCTTATTGTAAGGACCTCCGGTTGCGGATGCGACAGGCGCGGGTGAAGTCGCGCGGGCGGGGGCACGAACGAGCGCGCGGACGGGCGCATGGGCGCGCTGAACGACACAATGTGACCTTTATTGCAACGAAAGGTGAAATGTGGAACGACACTTAGAAATGCGGCTAAGTGTGAAACGATATATATATGCGATGGTTAAAGCTTGCAAGCCGACTTGTAAACAAGTCTTGTGGGCACATGTTGGTGGCTTTGGGGGTCAACCAAGGGGCTTCAAACCCCATGTAAAACTCACGCAAGGATGGCTATATATATGTGAGCCTTAGAGCTCATTTCAACAACGAATTCTCTCCAACACTTCTACGCATAGCTTGAAGGAGATAACAAGGAGTGCGCAGATTTAAGTGGAGCTGCGCATATCTCATGCGCTCTACTTGAGGGTGCACTTGGAGGTTCTCTTGAGCCGGTCGAAGTGTGGGCAAGGTGTGCCCGGGGTTCGGTGGATGTGCAGAATTGTGCAGGACTTGGCAAGGGTATCTAGATGGCTCGGGGGAGCACCACCCTTCGTGCAAGAGGTGCACATGTATTGTAAAAGGCAGGGTTGCCTCTCTTTGTAATATTTGGCTAAGTGTGAGATTTGGTTTGGCAAGACACACTTGTATGTTGTAAACTGATATTCTTAATATATTGATTCGCACAGACTCACATTACGGGGAGTTGCCCCTCCGCTTTATACTTGTTGCAATTGTTGATGTTCTTGTTATAATCACATGATGATAATGAATGAGTAGGGGCTTCATTAAGTATAAAGGATAATTACTTGTTTACTTGGTTGCAAAATACAAGCTAAGTAATGTTAATGTGAAAGTAGGCGTAGCCCACGAATGTTAGTATTGGTGAAAAGAAAGCGTTCGGTGGTGCCGCACCTTGCTACAAGCGGTTGGAAGACTACCGCAGGTGTAGGGGCGTGACACTTATGGTCGAGCGATAAATCGATGGCGGCCCAGGGGTCGAGAGTTCGGCAGGCTCACCCTCACCATATGAATAGTGAGTGACTCCGTCCCTTATGGTCGAGCGGCCTAACAACACCTCTCCCTGTCATAATTTTACGGGGAAAGAAACAGTGGTTTTTGGTGATGCAACTCATGCTGCTTCAATCACTAAGATACTTGCTAGAGAGATGGGAATTCGTGTGAGTTGTACAGGTGACGGACCTTATAGTCGAGCAACTAAAGTTTCAATTTACTTATTGGGTGGGGGGGTTTATGGTCGAGCTTGATTCAGCGTCATCAAAAATATCTAGGACACCCAAAATTTTGAAGTTTAACAACTATAACTTGGATTTACAAAAATCCTTGCCGGATTTTCTCTAAATATAACCTAAATTTCCATAACTTTCCAAGCAATTCCTCTGGCTAGTTAGACTACGACCTAGTGTTATCTGTAACCCAGGCATGTTTTTTTTTAGGATAACTTTTACTTCAATTTAGTTTGTTTAGCGGTGTTCTTGACTTTATAGTGATGGCTTAGAAATAAACCAATATAGATATATTTAAAGTATGGATTTAGTATGTACTCACATGAATCAAAATTTCAATTTTTTTTAAAGTGTAAAATATGAAAAGTAAATTGCATTATTTTCATGGTTTAATAGATTTCAATGAATTTGTCAATATATAATTTTTCATTGTTTAGGTTGTATTTTGAATGCTATATAGAATACTTAACTCAAACTTTTAAGATAAAAAATCTCTGTTAGATTTTAAAGAAAATTGGAGAAAAAAAAAAAAACTTAAAAATCTACACTTCCAATATTTTAACCACCAAATTTTAATAATATATCCATATTTTTTTTAACAATATATAATATTTACATAGTTGACATTAAAATATTTTAGATAACATGTGTAGCTATGAACTACATTGCCCATGTTGAAAAGCTTTTCTGTTATTAATATATTTTTATCTTGCATATTAAAATTATTTCGTACATGATCCACACTGAATTTTTTTATTAAAATGAATATTTTCAAATATTACATATTAATTTTATATTAAAAATTCAATACATTACACATTTCTCTCTTATTGCCAAAGGCTTCTTATTTCAACTCTTATTGCCAAAGGCTTCTTATTTCAACTTAAAGATGAGGATCTGTTGACTTTTTTATTTTATTTTTTTAACTAGTTGTCTTTCCGAAAACTTTTTCGAAGCTTTTAACAATATGTAATATTTACATAGTTGACATTAAAATATTTTAGATAACATGTATAGCTATGAACTTGAAAAACTTTTTTCTTATTAAGATATTTTTACGTTTCATATTAAAATTGTTTCATACATGACCCACATTAATTTTTTTATTAAAATGAATATTTTCAAATATTATATATTAATTTTATATTAAAAATTCAATGCATCACACATCTCTCTTATTGTCAAAGGCTTATTATTTCAACTTAAGGATTAGGATCTGTTGACTTTTTTATTTTATTTTTTTAAGGATGAGGATTTGTTCACTATTGACTTTTATATTTTATTTTTTTAAGGAGTTGTCTTTCATTTGAAAGCTTTTCCAGTGGGTTTTTCTGGTCTAATTTCTCTAAAATCCACCACGAATTTATTGGAATCACAAGTCTGATGGGTAACCCCTGCATAATTGAAGTGCATTAGGAGTTTTTCAGGGTGTTGAATCCATATATACAGTCAAAAAACGAGTTTAAATAACACAAATCAATATTTCACCTCAAATGTTTCCATCCGATTCAGCCCTGAAAGTCCAAAAAGTCACACTAAAGACAACTCTTTTTTTAATTGGCTACCTAGATTGCTTCTCAAGGGAATATGCTCAGCACATGCTTCTTCTGAATGCTTATCAACAATTGTAGTGTGTTACAGAGTTTGTTAGGTTGCATTGACTTTTAATAAATTTAAAAATTTAGATTCGTGCCATGTGGCTCTCCGCCCACCAATTTCCTAGGGATTTGAGATTATTCCAATTCTAATAAGTTCCTCCATGAAAAATTTCTCATTATTATTTATAACATTCATTTATATATAAACAAATTTTCTTTAGCAAAATAGTCCATTAGTTTTAATAAATTTAAAAAATTAGATTCATGCCACATGGCTCCCTGCCCACCATTTTTCTAGGTATTTGAGATTATTTCAATTCTAATAAGTTCCTCATTATTATTTATAACATTTATTTTTATAGAAGAAAATTTTATTTAACAAAATGGTTAATTTTACAATAAGATGTGTAATTCCTTTTTTTTCTCAAGTTAAAGTGCACCATAACCTTTTTATACATGGTTAATCAAATAAATAAATTTAAGGCTTTTAGAACCAATAAATCTAATTCATTATCAAAATAAATTGGTTTGAATCCATACTTATGGATTCCAAAAACATCAACAAATAAATTACCATATGATTTTCACCAAAAACTCCTCTCAATAAACTAAATTTTATCAAAATCATTCTAAAATTAATCTATTCTAACGTGGATAACTGACATAAAAATGGTTTAAGACCCGACACTTTTTCTTTCGGATTGCGGGGTTGTTATAAGTCTCTAAGATTTCCCAGCGTTATAGAGAAATGATTTATTTTTGTAATAAAAGATTTTAAAACATAAATTAAATTTGATCAATTTTTTTTTTTTTCAGAGAGAAAAATATGTATAGTATTATATTGAGACAATATAAAGAGTACATATGAGATACAGCAAGAGCTAAACAACTAGCATCCTTGTGATCATATGGAACCAAAATCTTACAAATATAGGGCCATCACCATGAAGAACAGAAACATGGATATAGCAAATAGTCTGACAAAATGCAAGGAACTAATTCAGATAAGAAAATACTAAAAGCCAAAAAGAGAAAACTGTGAAACATATCTGGATAGGGAAGAAAGCAAAAATGATCAGATCATATTCCCGGGATGAAGAAATCCTGAATGAAGCATGTACGATCGCCCACAGATATCATCAAGGACCAAGCACCAAGCTCAAGAGATAGACCATCCTTAGACAGACGGTCCGCCTGATCATTAACATGAATAAGTAATATAAAAATTGTTTAAGATTTGATTCTTTTTCTTTCAAATTGCAGGGCTGTGACAAGTTTGTAAGATTTCTCAGCTTTGTAGGGAAGTTATTTATTTTTGCAATTTTTTTTTCTAAAAATAAACTAAATTTGATCAAATTTATTCTAAAATTAATTTATTTATCATGGATAATTGATATAAAAATTGTTTACGACCTGACTCATTTTCTTTCAGATTGCAGTCTGTAAGATCTCTCAAATTTATAGAAAGGTTATTTATTTTTGCAATAAAGGATTTTTAAAAATAAACTAAATCTGATCAAAATTATTCTAAAAGTAATTTATTCTAACATGGATAACTGAAAAGAAAAAAAAAAAAAAAAAGGAAAGAAAGAAAGGGACTCGGCGTTTTCGTTCCAGATTGCAGGGCTGTTACAACTCTAAGATTTTTTTGTAAGAAGGGATTATTAAATATAAATTAGATTTGATAAAAATTATTTTTAAATTAATTTATTCAACATGGATGGATGATAATTGGTGTAAAAATTGTTTATGATATACAAGATAAGCACAACATCATATTGGTGTATGAGATTTTTTTGTTTGTGGGATAAGGGACCCGTCTATGGTGTATGAGACCTTTTTGTTTGTGGGATAAGGGAGCTACCTCTGCCCAAAGAGGAAACACATGTTCTTAACCATTAGGCCCACTGACATTGTATCTAGAAATAATTCTACATACATTTCACATTTATATATAGAGATATTCTTGTTTTAATTTTATTAAAACTTAGATATATGCATAATTTTTAAATATGATATACATACTAGAGTCACTGTCGAGAGTCAGTCCTCCCGACAGTTGATCGACTACTCATCGAAGAAACTGCACAGTTTTCATGAGCAAGCCTTCTGCCAGACAACAATTCGCTCAGTTCAGAAACTGCGTAGAGATGATCAGCAGGTGAGCCTATCAGCGTCAGTGCAATTTTCCTCACCAGCAACTCCTAGCAGCAAACTCCCAGTCCCCTCCAGGAATTGCGCAGTTTCTACTGCCAAGCACCCAATAGTTGATTGTTTGTTCCCCTTGGGAATTGCGCAGTTTCCACTGCGAGTGACCAAGCAGCCAACTGCCAATTCCCTCTGGGAATTTCTTAGTTTTGACTGCCAGTATCCCGGCCAATTCCTCCCAAAAACTGCGCAATTTCTACCCACTGATCCTCCTTGCATCCCGACCTGTTCCTCCACAGAATTGTGCAAATTTTACCTTCTAGTCACTGCTGCCTGCTCGTTTCGGAAACTGCATAGATTCTGCCTACCTTGCCTTCCTACAGCCCGAACTGTCCCTCCCAAAATTTGTGCAATTTTTCCTTTCGGCCGAGCCAGGCCTCACAGACAGTCACCGTCGGCTTGGATTGCCCATCTTCATCACTCAGTGACTCTTGCACAATTTTCATCAGCAGTGCACAAAGCCATCATCCCGCTTTGCAACCTTGCTGCCCCTCCTAGTCCCCTGCATCCAAAATGATCATGTGTCCTGGTAGAATAGGAGGTTTTTGGATTTGATGTCGTCTTGTCATGAGTGACTGTAGGCACAGGTACACTAAAAAACATGGCATACCGAGGTGTGAGGTCTAGTTGGGACTTCATACCGAGGTGATCCCCTGAATGTTGGTGAGTCCAGCGTCGTCAACAGGATCCAACCGAGGATAATGCCTCCAAACGTCCTAAAGTCCGAAAGTAAAATTGATATTCCGTAAACAATGACACATTGATCCTCAAAAGAACCTACAGAGGCTAGGTCCTCCAAAAAATGTTTTGATTAGCATATCTCCCATAAATATTAATAAATGAAATGGGAGAAACAAAGTTTTTATATAGAAAATTAACATATATGGCTGAGGGGAGGGGAGAAGAAACGATAGCCTTTAAATTTGAATTACACCAAGTTATCAAACCCTTAGGAGACCTGTCTGAGTCAACGTGATAAAAAGACCAGTCCTTTAAAAACTCTTCAATTAAATGGTGCACCTTCATGCCAGAACACACAGTTTCTTGTATCATTAAGAAATCAAGTTTGGTGGAAGCTATCAATATTTTGAGGGTAGATCTTTTCTAGGCACCCCCAATGCCCCATGAATTATATGAGGGGATTATCACGGAGCACCCTTGGATAGGGATAAATTTATAAGGGCCCTAGTAATAGAAACTTGTTTACCTTCAAGAATTTCCCATTTGGATCTCTCCTCAGATTTGTGCAAAGTTGACTTCCTACCAGCAAGATAAAAAGTAGGAGGGTCCATCAGAAGGTGCTCATTGGAAGGAGAAATGATAGCTTGATTCTTTCTAGGCTAGAGAGAATAACTCCATTTTTTATCCCAAGGATAGGGAATGGAATAAGAGAGGGAAGGGGATAGTGATATAGGGGGAAGAAGAATGAAAATACAAAAGGATCCATAGAGGAGATGAGGAAATGCTATTTGAAGTAAGTATGCCAAAGGAGGGGAAGAAGAGGCACTACTAGGAGGGAGGGAGAAAATATTGAGAGAGAGTGGAGGAGAAAGAAATGATGGAGAGAATACGAGGCAATGAGTTGTCGATTGATTTCTTGACAGGAGGTATATATGTTGAAGAAATTCTCATACAGGGCTTGTAGGGATCCCCTAAAGAGCCTTACTGGCCTTTTCGTGAGAAGTGATATGCTCCATAGATAAATCTTAACCCACTCTAATAGGGCCCTAACAAGGGAAATATTTTGGAACGTGTTTGACTTCATGACAGTGATGAAACCTAAAAGGAATCCTCCAACAATCCACTTTTTGTACGCAAACTGATATTTCCAAGGAAATCTCCACATTAGTAATAATACCACTCTCGAAGGTATACAACTACTTAGATCTACACAATTGTACAATCCTCATTCCAATGCCACCCCTCTTCCACACTCATGAAAGAACCCATTTTTTTTCTATTTATGGTATTAGATACCGACAGCATGCATGGGATCTGCCCGATGTGATGTCCCAATTAGACCTCACACCGTTTGGTGTACAAGTCCCATTCGACTATATGGTCCAACCACCATTGTAAACGTTTCAGAGTTACACCTTGTTTATAACACATACACAAGAGATCACAAACACCTCTTTTGGGAAGGAAGTATGTAAGCTTTGTGTGACACGGAATATAAGATGTACAAGGAACTTCCATAACTGGTAAATGGAAACGAGCCTCCAATTAGTGAAGTAATAGTACTATCCTAAGGGAGACCCGGGAGCGAAGAGAAAGGATTGTTGATTTACCTACAAATTAGTTCACAAGATAAGTAACAATCATGAAAACATAACAACACTCATCCAACAGAATCCATATCTAAACAACGAAATAGTTCATTAATCTTAGTATGTGATTAAGCTAACATATACCACAAACATAACAAGAATAGTCTTACTACATCCACAATAGATGCATGAAGAAGTTTTAGCTCATATAACTTCTTATTATAAATGAAAGATTCCAAGTACACCGTTGCATAGGTGAAACACAAGATCCATTAGTGGAACATGGAGCCACAACTTGCTTCTCCAAAGAATGAACTATCTCCTATGCACTACAAGAGAAGCCAAGAAAAGACTCTAAGAATCCAAGCCCTTTCCTTGAGTTATGAGGAGCTATCTATAATAAATGACAATGAATTTTGAGTTTCCTTATGACTCTTTAACTTTTGTGACCTATGGGCTTCCATAAAACCTTTCACATTCTATGCATGATCTTTTACATTCCACATGTCTCATGGACATTGTTACATACAACTTATTATAAAAGACAAAATGCATGTAAGACAGTGGCTATATGAGATGAAACTACTAATAGGACAAAATGTTATCAAATTCATAAGTCATTTACTTCATCATGGAGCTCATTGGTAGTGTATGTATGCCATGATATGAACTTTGTAGAGATGAATTTGATTCGAATTGGCAAGTCCATTGCATACTGCATCTTCACCTCCAGTATTTATGTCAATATGTTCTCGGTGCTTGATTGTACACTATTCCATAGCCATGACAGTTTCATGTGAGCTTTGATAGGTGTTATGGAATATTGTAGAATAATGTCTTTGGTGATTTCCAAGACTTCTTGTTTTGATGTTTGCTTTATTTGTTCTATGTACTGCCTTATTTATTGAAAGAAGATTTCCCTACCTCTTATTTCTTCAAGTGATCCTACAGATGGCATCCCATGTTTCTTTACTAGAGAGTCAAAACCATTGTGCATTCGACCATATGCCAAAATGGTGATAACCGACTATTCTCCAAGATGGACGTAGTTCTAATGATGGAGTCTCAGTTGTACTCTATCTATCTCTACGACAATCCTGTCCTTTCTAACCAACTGTTGCGAAACATATGGATATTTGACATCCCAATTCTAGAGTTGGTTAACAACTCTATTTGCCACTTTCAAGAGCTTTAATAATTCTTGTGCTTTCTTATGAATGGCAACAAGAGGCACCATTAATTTTTGTAGAAGTATCATTTCATCATACAATTGCTCCATGGTATCCTCCATTGAACCTAATTCCCCCTATATGGCTGATTTCCATTCTGTCGTCTTGAAGGTGTGGAAAGATAATCATTAGTTTTCTGGAGTGAGATGTTTCACTTGCTGTTTTACTGCAACCAATTGTTTCCTTAGTCGCACATTCTCATTCAATAGATATTCTGAGTTTTCATGTTTTTTTGTAGCAAAATAAACATTAGCCGCTATGATTGCTCGAGGATTCCTTCTAGTATTAGCAGTTATCACCTTTTTTGTGGACACAGAGACTGGGTTCTGAGGATCATTTGGGAAGTATCTTCGACTTTACTGCACGGTCCTTTTCTTGAGTTGATCAAACATGACATTACACACATCCATGACCCTGTCTTTAGGTGGAGGTGTTATTCTAATTTAATCAAATGGGAGATGACCACGTGTCAGAGGAGGTTCTGCTAGAGAACCTAGTTCATCATCTATTCATTGGATGTATCATATTCCTACAACACTTCCTCTATTTCTTGATTCAATTATTCTTCCTCCAACCTCTATGTTGCTTCCTCCTCTTATGACTTCCTTTTCATTCTTCTTCTACTCTCCTTCTCTCCTCTTCTTCTTCTTGCTATTTTTTGAGCAACTTTTCTTGCTTCCTCTACTCCTCTTCCTCTTGTTTCATCTTTGCCTCTAATTCTCTCCTTTCTTGTTTAGATTGAATAGCTCCCTTATTCAAAGGATAAACTTTCCATTTCCTACTACTTTCTCTTGTTGAATCATGCGTGATCCTTTCCCTAGGAGCTACACCCTTTTCTTGATTAGTTGTTTGTGGTGCCTCCTATACATGTATGTATTGAGTTGGTGTAACTTGGGCGCAAATGACCTCAATTCCTGGAAGTTATCTTACTACATTGTACCAGTTCTTCACCTTCTCATATTTTGTAGTAGACATTGATTAATATCCCCAATTGAAACCAATCCTTTCACAATGTTTCCTGCACACTCTTTTGGGGTCATATCCGTGAAATTCCTTGACTGCAAAGTGCAAGCAGTCCAACTCCTATATTTTTTCATCTGCCGCCTTATGGATCTTTAGCTCGTACAATCCAATCCTAAAAGGGAAAGTGGGCCATACGGATTTCTTCCTTCTATGAAGGACTCTTGATAACCCTTTATTCAACTAATAAGCCACTTCTTGCAAGCCCAACTTATTAGCTACATATCGCAACATGATATGAGGATAAATATGACATACAAAGCATGAGATGTATGTACCTTCACGAGTAGCAAACTAATCTGTGATATCATGTAGTGATTCTTCTCCTGGCCGGTCATGCAAGGAGGATAAATCTGTTGAAAATAGCAACAAGAAATGTTAAAAATAGAATCCAAAAATTCCAATTTAATTTGTTCTTGAATTAAATTGTCAATTAAAATTGTAATTATTTTCTCATAGCAACTTGTAATAGTTAGCTAAGTAAATTTGACTTAGTTAACTTAGGAATTTCGAGTTGGAAGTCATTTGGAAGTCGTGAATATGTTCTCCCTAATTTTTAGGTATCTAGGATGAGTTTAATTTTGATTTGTAAATAGATAACTCAGTTTACTGAGTTATTTTCAGTTAAATTAGTTCTAACTGTTTGTGGAGCTAATAGAGGATCAACAATCAATTGGTGCACTAGTGCATCCACAAGTTTCACTCAAGTTAACTGAATATTCCCTCATCAAAAACTCATGCATGTCGATTCTAAGAAATACCTAGTTGAGACTAAAGTGCAAAGACAATGTACTATCAGTTGTGTGATTTACTGAGTTGTATATATCATGCATGCAATCAGATAAGGACCTATGTTTGGATTGCACTATTTTGGAGTCATTAATTCCATTTAAATATGGGCTATTCATCCTAGGAATTACACAAGATATTAGGGGCTTGGAGAGCTGTTGAATAGGCTAATTGTTGGCCAAGAGCTAGCTTATGAGCTGAGAGGGTTGAGCATACTTGTGTGGAATTGTTCTAGTGAGAACAAGCTTCGTATATTCACTCATATTTATGATATATGCAATACAGATAGAAGATTTTGAGCAGTGGCTTTCCCTAGATACATCTTGTGTTATGTGCCATTGATTTTTTTCTTCTTGTTCATATTGTTTTCATCGATCTATTGGCTTCCGCTACTTGAAAGTAGAAGTAGATTCTTGCCCTGCTCTTTAGTACATTGCATGAGCTTGTGAATCTACAAGAAAATCTACACAATCTCATATATCATATGGAATATGACTACGAAGAAATGCTCTACCAACCTGCCATATGAAACTTTGAAACTCAAACCTAAGAACACCCTACAGTGGAAGTAATTTGGAAACTTATCTTGTGGGTTCTAGTTCCAATACATTCCTGGGAATGCATATCGCGCACATATCCCATCCAATAAAAATGAAAACATGTAGAACTCTGGTGCCTATTTTGACCTAAAATATGCTTTGTCCTACCCAACGTGACACTGCAACTCAAAAGAAAGTATAGTTGCCCAATTGAAGACCTTTCTATGGGTGACCACCATGTTGAGCATATATATCCAATTCTTTTCAAATAATTTAGCATTCTTTCACCCATGTAGCCTGCAACACATAAAAACGAGATAATGATACACATCTCTCAGAATCCTGGTTGGGTCAATTGTAGATTGAGAGTGTCGAAACTTAGCAGGCTCTCAGCACCAAGATTTAATAATATCAATTGTATCAAGATCAACCCATCTCGTGTAAAATTTGTTACTCGCATACTCCATGGGATTTTACATCTTACAATAGGTATGCATGTCTTCTCCATAATAGGTGGTGAGATGACGATTAATTTCACTACGAAGCACCAAATCATAATCATCCATGTCTCTAAGAATCCATTCAATCCCTTATGCACGACGAATGACTAGGAATCTGCGTGCAATCTTGTGTATCCTAGATGATTTGATATTAATGTATAGCTCCAAATCTTCCAAGTTTTGAGAGATTTCTTTTTGCATGAATGTGTATTTGATGCCTTTCCACGTGACCTCAATAGACTTATCTATGAAGCACTGTCTATCTGCAAAAATGGGAACTGTAGGCTTTGTAACTTCTACTACTTCTTCAGGGCTTGCTTTTGAAGCTTCTTTGGAGGCCACTCGAAGTGTAGCGGGAGGCATTGTTCCAACACATGATGAAAGAGTAATGATACTAGTAGCTTGAACACCTTTATGCAGAAGTCAATGCTCTGTGATTGGGAAATCATTCTTTGTGATTTCATTAAGACTAGTGTTGTGTTCCCGTGTTGGTTGACTAGTGAAGGCTCAGTGGATATTTAATTCACTTAGTCCTTGCTGAGTAGGCTGATAAACCTCTAAGTGCTTGTTCGAAAATTTGATAAACCACTTAGAGCTTGTTGAATGAGCTTATAAATAATTAGGCGTGAGGCGAGTTGAGCCATGGTGGTGCTTGCTAAAAAGGGATGACAAACTACAAAGTGCTTGTAGAGGAAGATGATAGACCACTTAGTTATTTCCATGTAAGATGAGAAACCACTTGGACAGTGAACTCAAGACTCCTACAATGCTTTCCTTGAAACTTAAACTAATAAACCACCTATATAGTGTATTCATTCTCCTAGAACTGAGGATAACTTCAACTATGCCTTGGGTGAATCCTTGTGATTTATTTTAATGATGAAGAGTGTCATTGGCCTACCGCCAAAGAGTAGTTGATAAACCACCTGGACAATGGAATCCTCCTCTTCCTTATTTTTTTAACTAAATCTCAATGGGAAATTCCCTTGAGAAAATCACTCCTCAGACTCTGAATCCAATTGGTGGTCAACTGCAAGAAATATTGTAGTGTATCTAGCTTATGGTTGGGTGGAGGGTTGAGGTCTCTCCTTTAGTTGCCAACCATTCAAGTTAAACAGATACGTATATTTACTTTTGCCCATTTATACTATGGATGATGAAGAAGGTATGATATGTGATACGTAAGTGTATAGATTAGCATTACCTATGGAATGTTGTTAAGATCTTTGTATGTTCATGGTGAATTCTTTCCTTTATATGCATTCACAGTTATGTTGAAGTTATGGACCATGTGTTGATGTTATCTTTATGAAGTACACAACTATTCACATGAATATGCATGGTTTCTTAATGTCTCTTAATTAATATGTTATGGCATGTCATTTCAATTGTTTTATATGTTATGAATATCAGGGCTCACAACTTTGTTTAAGACGATATGCTTTCTTAATGGAGACTTAGCCATAGCCACTTGTTTCAAGAACAATAAGAGAATTTTATAGTTATGTATGCATGTATAATGTTGTAGTGTCTTGAGATTCCCAAAGGAAGCATTATATGTGATTTCCTATGAAATATGGTCGTTAAAGCCATTTCTTACCTTTACCCAGAATTTCATTTAAGGCAAGTCTATTAGAACCATACATCCTACCATGGTTATAATGTATTACTTGGAAGGTCAAGGTTTATACCTAGGCATTCATTTCTAGTGATTGGTGTTTTGGGAAATGCCTTGCCTTAAGGAGATTCTAGTATAAATCCCTTGGATTTTTCGTTTGGTAAAGAATTTGCACTTATATCTGGGGTCGAATGGTGCATGGATGAATCATGTATCTAGTTTGGATATCATTTTCAATTCCCCAACGCCAATTGCATCTAGATATGCGAAGGGGGTAGATGTTTATAAGATTGACATATGTATGTGAAAAACCTAGGCATTCGACTAGTCATTGCTTCTGCATAATTAAAAAAAGGACCAGATGTGGGATGGTACAAATTCCATAGTAAATTACTGTGGAAGTAATATTTGGTGTGGGGCTTGTTGTGTTGGAAATAATACTGAGAGGGGGGGTGAATCAGTATTATCAGATCAATAAAACCTTTTCAATTTCATACTCAGAAACATATACGCGACTTCAGTTAAGTGAACCCGCGTGTACACGCGACTGTGTCTAAAGCAACTAGCGTATATGCAGATATCTTATGATTCAGTTAATCTTATCTTCAGTAAATGCATCAGAACATTATTAAGCAATTCAGCAGTAAACAGGTGCAGTATAACAGAACAGAACATCACACAAGAGCCACACACATGAACACCATGATATAAGGTGGAAACCCAATGTGGGTGAAAACCACCTGCTGCAATTCGTCTCTTTCTTCTTTAATGAGAAACTTCTTTTACAATATACTGGTGCAGTCCTTTACCAGTATGCAGGCTACAACCTGCAGAGGGCTACAACCCTCTCTTTCGTTTTCCAACTACTTCTGGAAGGGAGCTACAACCCCCTCAGCTCTTGTACTAGCTGATCCATTTACTAGTACGTAGGTGCTGACCCTACAACCTTCAGGGACCACGTTTCATCAATTTTCAGACTGGATCCAAGAGTACAAAGCAAACATTACCGCAATACAATCATCAACTTATACTTGCATCATAATTCATTAAACAACCCAATACCGAATCACTGAAACCCTGTCATCAAGAACACAGAACCCAAACCAGAATCTAGAACTCTGCAACAACCACCAGAATAAACAACAACCTGAAATATCAACCCTTATCATGCATACGCTACTTCACTGTACCAAAACCGCGTGTATACGCGCTTTCTCCAAAGGCAACCCGCGTGCAGATCTAGAAATGATTACTTCTTCCTTTGCTGTCAGATGCGACCCTTACCAAGCGTCCCGAACAGATAACCAGCAATACCAGATCCTCTCACTGCGTCAGCCACTCACAATCCATATCTTTGCCTAGTGAGCTTCTCCTTATATAGCCTTAGGCCTTGTTCAATACCAAGAGCCAAAACCATAGAAACACAATACCATCAACCTCGAAACTAGGGATCAACACGTCCGTCGAGACATTATGGTCCAAAAACCATAGGCACAACTTCCAAGGTCTAACTACCACGGACCAAAGGTACTTTTCACATGTACGCGCTTTTACTGAAGCCAACCTGCGTGTACACGCGGATTCGCCTTGCTGAACCTGCGTATATCTCTTTCTTGTCCTGCTGTACTGAGATCTGTCCTCTGATCAAGTTGCCATCACCTGTACCAACCTCTGAGCACCTGTACCAACCTCTGAGTGAGTTGCCATCAAGGACAACACTTGAAACATAATGCCAACAATCTCCCCCTTTGGACTTGATGGCAACCACCACACCAAGTCACTCTCCCCCTTTGACATCAAGGGCAAAGGGCGTACCAAGATATGCTCTTCTTTGGTATACCTTCTACTGTCCATACTGCTGTCCATACTCCCCCTGAGTACATGCTGAAGTTTCTGATTTGGCTCCCCCTTTGTATATGCCAAAGTGTACCAATCTATCCACGCTCCCCTTGAGCAGATGCAAGTTCTAAGACCAGCCATTCAGATCTGTATCATAAGCATCAGCCTGCAATATCATTCCTTTGATCAAACAACAAGATGTATCATCAACTTCTAACCATAGTGCCAACAATGAATTATTTGAAGAATATTCTCCCCCTGAGTGTGAGCCAACCATGTCTGAACCATTTCCTGAGTCTGTTCTGCTCCCCCTGAGCCTGAGCCAACCATGACTGAACCTGGGTCTGTTCTGCTGCCCTTTCTTCATATACGCGACTTTGCAGCCTGTAACTCACGTATATACGCGACTTGTATTCATTATATCAGCGTATGCAGGATGGAATACTGAATTTCATCACTTTCAGATTCCCCTGTGTCTGTTATGTCAGCTGACGGAGTTATCCCACACCTTTCTGTCTCTGTCTTCTTCAATTCCTGCAACTGTGATGATGTATGGTCCCTTTGTCTTGAATTTTGAAATCTGCTTCTGCATTCCCTTGCTTTATGCCCATAGTTGTTGCATGTATAACACCTTATATTTTTCATGTTCCTTTTATCACAATCAATTGCTTTGTGTCCATATGCATTACAGGCAAAGCAATACCCTCTGAAATACCTGGGATGAGATGATCTTTCTTGAACCATTCTACTTCTGCATCTGGCTGCAACATGTCCAAGATTATGACATACATAACATTCAACTTTATTCAGCGGAGGAAATAATCGTCTATCACGTCCATAGTTAGGAGTAAAGGATCTTCCTTGAGGAATTTCTTTTCTTGGTTGTTCCTTGAGCATTTCAGATTTCTCATTAGAGTTTCTTGTCTCACCTTGTGAACTAGATTCACCTTCAACATATTCATGAAAACCAAGACCAGTCTTGATAGCAGGAGATCTTTGACTATTAAGAATATCATCCAAGACTTTAGAACTATCTTGAAATCGTAAAAGCTTATCCTTTTCTTCTAGTTTACCTTTCAAGATATTTACCTCAACTTGATGTTGTTCTTCCTTTTTCAGATACTGCTTCCTTAGGTCTTCTTCAACTTTTCTCCCTTCTTCTACTTGTCGCTTTAGTTTGATCACTTCATGTTCTTGATCTTCAAGATCTTCTTTTAGAGAGAGGATCTTTGATTCAAGTCTCTGAATAGTTGTGCTCTGATCTTTTGTTATATCCTGCAATTTCTCCCTTACCCTGGTTTCTGTTTCCAATAGTTCTTTTAATTTGGCAGCTTCTTCAGTTTCTGCATTCTTCTCTTCATGTGCCATGAGACTTTTAATATCCTCGCTATCATTGGATGAAGCATTCTTCTTCTTGTGCGCCATGAGACTTCTAATATCTTCACTATCATTAAATGAACTTTTAATATGGGAATAATAGCTTCTACCATCTTCTTCATATATCCTTTCTTTGTTATGAGGACATCTAGCAGCATAGTGACCAACTCTACCACATAGAAAACATTTGAAAGGCAGCTTATCTTTGAACCGTCCAGTTCCCCGTTCAAGATTCTTGACAAAATTTACCTCATCTTCTTCCTCTGACACTTCGAATGCGGCCTCTGGTGGTACCTCTAGTCGCATTTCAAAAGCAGTTAAGATCCCGTGAAGCTGTGACATGGTAATTTTTCGCACATTCTCCTTTTCTTCTATGGCAGATACTTTAGAATCAAATTTAGTAGACAGAGATCTCAAAACCTTTTGAACTAAGACAACTTCCTCAAATTCTTCACCCAGATCCCTCATACAATTCACAATCTCATCCATACGCAGGAAATAATTAGCTACGCTTTCATTACTTCGCATCTTAAGAGTTTCATACCGGATTCTGAGAGTTTGAAGCTGCGCTATTTTTACCTGATCATCTCCTTCGTAGCTTGTAACGATTTTGTCCCATATTTCCTTAGCTGATTTGAGATGCATGATCTTCATAAATTCTGATTGAGTCAAAGTACTCAATAGGACATTAACTACTTTGGCATTGAGCTCATATTGCTTTTTCTCTGCTGGATCTGTAGGAGTTGCTGATGGGAATTTGTATCCTCCTTCTATGAGTCCCCAAACTTCTGCTCCAAGAGACTGAAGATATGCAGTGGTTCTTATCTTCCAGTGAGTAAAATTGTTCCCGTCAAAGACTGGTGGCCTGATGTGTGCCTCTCTTTCTGGATTAGCCATTTTGATGGATCTTTTCCTTCAAGCGATCAAGCTTCCTCTGAAGGACCTCCTCTGATACCAATTGTTGGAAATAATACTGAGAGGGGGGGTGAATCAGTATTATCAGATCAATAAAACCTTTTCAATTTCATACTCAGAAACATATACGCGACTTCAGTTAAGTGAACCCGCGTGTACACGCGACTGTGTCTAAAGCAACTAGCGTATATGCAGATATCTTATGATTCAGTTAATCTTATCTTCAGTAAATGCATCAGAACATTATTAAGCAATTTAGCAGTAAACAGGTGCAGTATAACAGAACAGAACATCACACAAGAGCCACACACATGAACACCATGATATAAGGTGGAAACCCAATGTGGGTGAAAACCACCTGCTGCAATTCGTCTCTTTCTTCTTTAATGAGAAACTTCTTTTACAATATACTGGTGCAGTCCTTTACCAGTATGCAGGCTACAACCTGCAGAGGGCTACAACCCTCTCTTTCGTTTTCCAACTACTTCTGGAAGGGAGCTACAACCCCCTCAGCTCTTGTACTAGCTGATCCATTTACTAGTACGTAGGTGCTGACCCTACAACCTTCAGGGACCACGTTTCATCAATTTTCAGACTGGATCCAAGAGTACAAAGCAAACATTACCGCAATACAATCATCAACTTATACTTGCATCATAATTCATTAAACAACCCAATACCGAATCACTGAAACCCTGTCATCAAGAACACAGAACCCAAACCAGAATCTAGAACTCTGCAACAACCACCAGAATAAACAACAACCTGAAATATCAACCCTTATCATGCATACGCTACTTCACTGTACCAAAACCGCGTGTATACGCGCTTTCTCCAAAGGCAACCCGCGTGCAGATCTAGAAATGATTACTTCTTCCTTTGCTGTCAGATGCGACCCTTACCAAGCGTCCCGAACAGATAACCAGCAATACCAGATCCTCTCACTGCGTCAGCCACTCACAATCCATATCTTTGCCTAGTGAGCTTCTCCTTATATAGCCTTAGGCCTTGTTCAATACCAAGAGCCAAAACCATAGAAACACAATACCATCAACCTCGAAACTAGGGATCAACACGTCCGTCGAGACATTATGGTCCAAAAACCATAGGCACAACTTCCAAGGTCTAACTACCACGGACCAAAGGTACTTTTCACATGTACGCGCTTTTACTGAAGCCAACCTGCGTGTACACGCGGATTCGCCTTGCTGAACCTGCGTATATCTCTTTCTTGTCCTGCTGTACTGAGATCTGTCCTCTGATCAAGTTGCCATCACCTGTACCAACCTCTGAGCACCTGTACCAACCTCTGAGTGAGTTGCCATCAAGGACAACACTTGAAACATAATGCCAACATGTTGGGTGAAAACATTTATGTGAGGATATATTTCGATAAGTGAAGGAAGCATATGGTATATAGAACATACGATGGTGGAGACTTGTGCACTTTAGAAATAAGTCAAATCACTATCAAACTGGATTTTGTAGAAGTGTAGATTACATGGGGTGGGCCCTGTTTGGAAAAATATAGGCAATTAGACTTCCTTGTGAGAAGGTATTTTATTTAGAATCTAGGGGAGATCATAGGGTTTGAGTTAGGAACTTTTGCAAAGTCTTGGATGGGATCTAGACCAAATCTTCTATGAGAGTGTGTGTGATTTGGTGATCTGAGGGATCAAGGATTGTGCCAGGAATGGACAAGGTGTGCATCCCAGATTTCCTTTGGGATTGAATATAACTAGAATTAGTCACATAACTTTACGAGGTAGTGCCTAGTGGGACCTACGACTCCGGGTTATGTGTCAAGTGCTAATGGGATTAGATAGAATCTACATAGGAGCTGTGTAGATTCCATTAGATAGATGAACTACCATAGTTGACATGGCAGGTCCACACAAGTCAGAGGTGGATGTCACATGGTTGTATTTATTGACATGGCAAAAATTAATTAGTTTAAATTCAAATGGGAATAAATCTTGGTCTGTGAGTCAGATTAAGATAAATTTTATACCACTGGAAAGCTCTTCACAATCCAGATACGATGGTGATATCATAAATTAATTTTACAAACTTTGGAGAAGAAGGATTTTTAGTAACCCCATCTTCATAATAAACTTTGGAGGCCGAATTAATTCATAAGTTACACCCTCCACAACCAGAGATGGTTCATGGATGAATCATGTATCTAGGGTCAAATGTTTCATGGATGAATCATGTATCTAGGTTGGATATCATTTTCAACTCCCCAACACCAATTGCATCCAGATATCTGGAGGGGGTAGGTGTTTATAGGATTGACGAATGTATATGATAAATCTGGGCATTCGACTAGTCATTGCTTATGCATAATTAGAAAAAGGACCAGATTTGGTATGTTACAAATTCCACAGTAAATTAATGTGGAAGTAATATATGGTGTGGCCCCTTGTTGGGTGAAAACATTTATGTGAGGATAGATTTCCATAAGCGAAGGAAGCATCTGGTATACAGGACATACGGTGGTGGAGACTTGTGCACTTTACAAATAAGTTGAATCACCATCGAACTGGAATTTTTAGGAAGTGTAGATTAAATGGGGTGGGCCCCGTTAGGAAGAATATAGGAAGTTGGACTTGCTTGTGAGTAAATATTTTATCTAGAATCTAGGAGATACGATAGGGTTTGAGTTAGGAATTTTTGTAAAGTCTTGGATGGGACCCATACCATATATTCTATGAAGGTGTGCATGATTTGGCCATATGAGGGATCAAAGATTGTGCCAGGAATGGAAAAGATGTGCACCCCAGATTTCCATTGGGATCAAATATAACTAGAATTAGCCACATAACTTAATGGGGTAGGGCCTAGTGGGACCTACGACTCTGTGTTATGTGTCAGGTGCTAATGGGATTATATAGCCTCCACATGGGAGCCACATAGATGCCATTAGAGAGATGGACTACCAAAGTTGACATGGTAGGTCCACGCCACAGGGGCTTCACTCAATGAGCCTCTGACATATCACGTGCGTTCATGGCATATTAAATAATACCCTTAATTTGACTACAAACTACCTCTAAAAATCACATTATTTAACCCCATACCAATATAAACCCAATACACCTTCCCAATTTAAAAACCCCTACTTTCACTAGATATTGTATGTATCCATTTTTATACCCCTTTATACTTTTTCATTAACTTTGGACTCCATTTTTTATACCTACTAATATAAAAACCCTCTCCCCCCTATATATCCCCCGATATATTATGTCATCTTTTCCTCAATAAATATCCCCCAATATGAACCCACGTGGTATGGTATTGGTCCCTAAGTGAAGCCCCCAGGGTCCACGCAAGTCACACGTGGATGTCACATGGTCGTACTTATTGATGTGGCAAAAGTTAATTAGTTTAAATTCAAATGGGAATAAACATTGGTCTGGGAGTCAGATTAAGATAAAATTTATACCACTCGAAAGTTCTTGACGATCCAGATACGATGGTGATATCAGAAATTAATTCTACAAACTTTGGAGAAGAAGGATTTTTAGTAACCCCATGTTCATAATAAACTTTGGAGGTCGAATTAATTCATGTTACACCATCCACAACCTGAGATGGTTGAAGGGGGTGGGAGGGAGAATTACAGATTTTGGATAAAAGTTCCACAATCTATTTTTATAGCTCTATCAAGTATGAATTGTAAATCTAGTATGTTGTCACATATCTAGTGGTCAGATGCATTAAACACTTCATCGAAATGGACACCCCGCCACAATTTTTATTCATGAAGGTATCCACATCTATGACCTTAAAACCTCTAGTTGATGTAGGGAGTCTTAGCATGATTCTAAAGGTGCCAAGAAAGAAACTTTCCAACTTCCTTCAATTCACAACATGATGTTTCACATAAAACTTTTAGAAGACCATTGGAAAATATCACAAAAGTTAAAAACTTCAAGAGCACAACTAGCTTTGGCTAAACCCGAAAATTCAACCTTATGGTCCTTCTATATATGCTCATCTATCATTGAATACCACTTATATGCCAAGGACCAATGCAATTCCTTATCGTTTGAGATGTTATATTCAATGTGTCTCCACAATGTGGTTGATAACTCTTCCAAGGATATGTTCTTGATCATTCACCTATCAAATGCAAAACCCTCAATACAGTATCATTAATAAATCGTTTAGTTTTGTATGATCCGCATCCATATTTCAAAATCATGTTGCATGATTATCCTCAATAAAGCCTCACCGCCCTTGAGATTTAGTATTATCATCAAAGGGACACTTCTAAATACAATTCCAATCAAATTTAAATACAAAATGATGGCATTGTTGGTCAAGACATAAATGATACCACAAGAAAGGTCAAAGGAAAATGTCCTTTGCATTTTGCATGTGAAGTGTGGGAATAAAGATTAGAAGTATTAACATCAAGCTTTGAAATACACCCACACTCCACATTTTCCATGTGAAGTGTGGAATACAAGAACATATGATTCATCTAAGGTAGAAGGTCTCCCCACTTTGAAACAAACTTCACATGGTGAACAAGGGGAAAAACCAAACATTTTTAATTTCATATGCGGAATGTAGAATGTGGAGAGTGGATAAAAGGTCTTGAAAAAGTGGGCTTAAACAATCAATTAATTCTAAGCTCAACACTACATATGCAAACTCCGGAATGTGGAAGGAAAACCCAAAAAACCCTTATAAAAATGAAATTACAACTAAAGGTCCTTAGTATTCCCACTTTATAAATGGTGGTACAATACCACTATCACGGTGCTACCAAAATGTCAATTTACAAAGTTGTCTGTGGAAAAAGGCCTCATTTTTGTCACTTTGTAGTTATTAGGAACATCCAAAGTTTAGGAAGTGAATAACATACTTAAGAAGAGAGTGCCCATTCATATTTAACTCTAATATAATTTCATTTTGGATCAAAATAGAATGAAGCAATAGGAAGACCGACATCACTTCAAACACCATGATGAAGAATGAGATTAGGTGCTTCTTCATTTCCAATCCTCTAAAGAAACATCTTCCAAAGATAAGAACTACAAAATCTAGTGCTAAAGTTCCATGGACCTTATTATATCCTCTAGTGCACTAGACAAGACAGTTATAGATTTCCTCTCTTAGCTCCCTTCAAGATCCATGAAATGTTTCATATGTATTGGTTGAAGAAGGGAGTGTGGCCAAACCACCTAGCTTAGACTAGCCTTCCCAAACTTGATGAAGGAGGCTTCATTTGGTTACAACTAGAGGCAATATTGACCAAAAAAAGAATCAACTATATCGACACACTTTTTAGGGAGTCCCGATATGGTGGAAAGATGCATAACCCAAAGATGCTACTTGAGAACCAATTGTGATTTTACACTAGTTTCCACACATCTAGGATTGAGGATAACATTGGTTTCGAAAGAGGTAGGGGGGGTTGAGGGCGTGTTATAGCCCTACTTAACCTCTCTACTATGGGGCACTTAGGAGTTAGTTAATTAATGTATGAGAGCATTTTCTTTGAATAAAGTCAAGTAGTAGATGTATTGGCACTTAATAAATAAGGCTTCCTAGGTGGTTGGTACTCATTAATAATGAGACCACTACTGGTCAGGGCTTTCTGTGTAAGAATCTTTTTGTAGAGGTAGAAGGCTATGCAATGTTTTGTTGAGGATTCTTTTCTATTGGAGCTTTATTCATTTAGAGGTCACCCTTGAAAAGTCCCATGAATATTATTGTCGTGTTGATTATCAATAAAAATGTTTATATTTTGCAACTTATAAATATATATATTTATTATATAATGTATATAGCTCAACATGTTTATTAATTATGTACATGAACTTCCTTCAACAAGTTTTCTCTTTCTATCTAAGAAATTGAAAAGACTCCAGATAAACCAAAAAATATTATAACAAGTGATTGCGTTCCCCTCTTCCATGATCCCTATCCCTCTTATCTAGTGGAATATGAACTCCTTCTGTAATAATTGCCGCCTTTGCCACATGCTCAAAAGTGATTAGCACAAATCCCCAAATCTATTGTCAAATACAAATTGTGACATGGTTTGACCAATAATAAAATCAAAATACATTTCAACTTTTTATGATATAATTTTTCACTTAAACTTTGAAAATAACTCGTAATAAAAAACACTCATGATAAATATAAATATCCATTTAATGTAACCTTGTAATGTAGATATAGGTCTTACCAGAGTGCTCCCATAATTATGAAATCTTTATCCCAGTCTTTTAAAAACTAATATATTTATCCGAATCTTTTAAAAAAGAAAACTTTACCATAGCACTTGCGTGGGACACAGGGAGACTTTTCAAAAAAGAAGAAAACAAACTTTAGAAGACTACCTCCCTCCATTCCGTTTGGATGGAGACCATTTTTGATTTAAAATACCCGCATTCGTAGGGAATGCATGTATCAGGAAGAAGCTTTGCTGGTCCCTTGGGTTACATCACCCAAGAACTGTTCTCCAATCTTATCCCTACGATTATTTCACCAAAGAAAGGTTCTCCAAAAAATCTTCCGTGTGGGGCTAGGTTGTGCTTAAACAATTGATCAGTAATCTGAACGCTCGTGTGATATTTATATACTTTGAATAATGATAGAAACAATTTTAATATTCACGATATTTGTGTAATTTAATTTTTTGATTGGTATAATATTTATATATTTTAAATATAAAGTAAATAAATGAATAAAATTTTAACAGGTATTAAAATTAGAAATAATTTATGGAATCATTCATTTTTTATTTTTATTATTTAATTTTATGAATTTAAGTTTTTGTAATCCATAAATTTCCGGAAAAAAATCACATAGAAAATATTTTATCTATTCGTTTAGAACTCACTAGTATCGACCCCATACTCTCTAGATGACTTTTTCCTGAAATTTTCATTAATTAGTTTAATTTTCTATTGTTCACATTAATAATAAACTTATTAATATAATCAAATAATAATGCAAAGTCTTTGCACGATGATATCGTCAACCACAGGGAGTCATAGGAAGCATCCGGTGGGTTTCGTTCCATTCCCCTTGTCTACAAAGAAGAAGTTTGGCCTGGCTTTTTCCACGCCTTTTCAATTTTTCACATAGGCTGTAGAGAAAGACCAAATAATTTCTGAGATCTGCGTACAGAGCAAAGGGAAGCAATGGATAGAGAACCAGAGGATCTACAGTTCGTCGGCATCGTGGGAATTGTTGGAGAGGCCTTCAAGATCCTTCGCTCCTTCGCTAAACTGCTAGGGGCTATCACGCTAACCCTTATTCTCCCCCTTTGTTTCGCAATTTTGGGGCACCAATTGGTCTCCAAATATCTGCTCAATGAAATACAGTGGAACGAAATGGCCGGCACCCCGGCCGGCCAGAGGACCATGAGGGAATTGGCCTGGGAATGGACGGAGCTCTTCGCTTTTCTAGCGGCCTATGAAGTCTTCGTTTTTACTTTCTCGTTGCTGTCCACTGCGGCAGTGGTGTATACCGTGGCTTCAATCTATACGGGAAAGGAAATTTCTTACGGGAGGGTTATGAGCATCGTTCCCAGGGTTTGGAAGCGCCTTATGGTAACTTTCCTCTGGTTTTTCGCCATAGGCTTTGCCTATTACGCGGCCGTCGTATTGGTCTTAGTCTTGCTCATAATCACCATGAATCTGGGCTATTTGAATACGGCGGTCTCTATTGTTTGCCTCATTCTTATAATCTCGGTCTTCTGCAGCGGGTATGCGTCATATCCGTGTTGGAGGACAAATACGGTCTGGGCGCCATGCGGAAGAGCAAGGATCTCATTAAGGGAAACCGGATTACGGGCTTGGTGCTAGACATTCTTTACATCATATTCGCCGGAATTATTGGATGGTTTTTCGAGTATGCTGTTCTTCACGGGCACAGCCATGGCGTCCGAGGTGCACGGAGAGGTGCGTATGGGACAGTCCTTGTTGGGTTCCTCTGTTTTGTTCACTTGATGGGGTTGTTGACACAGAGTGTGTTTTACTTTGTGTGCAAATCTTACCACCATGAGAGCATAGACAAATCTTCTTTGTCTGATCACCTGGAAGGTTACCTTGGCGACTATGAGCCTCTCAAGAGTAGCAACATCCAGATGGATGATCTACACGCCTCTGTATAGCCTTACCTGTAACTGTGTCTTGTTTATTGTAGAGATTAATGATATTATCATCTTGTGTTTGGCCTTTTCATTTGTCTGAAACAATCCTGCACTCTGCAGCCAATATCTAATTTAGGGTGCCTACTTTTATCTGTAACCCAGGGCGTGATTTTGATTTTTTTTGTAGTATAACTTTTACTCCAATTTAGTTTGTTTAGCGGTGTTCTGGACTTTATAGTGGAGTTCTGGACTTTATAGTGGAGGATTAGAAATAAACTAATATAGATATATTTTAAGTATGGATTTAGCATGTATGAAGATTGAACAAATTCTCAATTTTTTTAAATTGTAAAATTGGAAAAATAAATTGCATTTTTCTCATGGCTTAATAGATTTCAATAAATTTGTCCATATATAATTTTTCATTGTTTAGATTGTATTTTTGAATGCTATATAAAATACATAAATTTTTAAGTTCAAAAAAATATTTGTTAGATTTTAAAGAAAAGTGAAGAAAAACCAATCTTAAAAAGTCCCCACTTCCAATATTTTAACCATCAAAATTTATGTTTTTCAATGACTTTATATAATATATACATATTTTTTTTAACAATATATAATATTTACATAGTTAACATTAAAATATTTTAAAGAACATGTGTAGCTATGAACTACATTGCCCATGTGCGTTCATTGCCCATATTAATTTTTGTATTAAAATGAATATTTTGAAATATTATATATTAATTTTATATTAAAAATTCAATTCATTACACATCTTTCTTATTGTGAAAGGCTTCTTATTTCAACTTAAGGATGAGGTTCGGTTGACTTTTTTATTTTATTTTATTTTTTAACTAGTTGTCTTTTGGGAGACTTTTTGAAAGCTTTTAACAACATATAGTATTTAGATAGTTGACATTAAAATATTTCAAATAGCATGTGTAGCTATGAACTACATTGTCCACCTTGAAAAACTTTTTTCTTATTAATATATTTTTATCTTGCATATTAAAATTATTTCATACATGACCCACATTAATTTTTTTTATTAAAATGAATATTTTCAATTATTATATATTAATTTTATATTAAAAATTCAATACATTACACATTTTTCTCTTAATGCTGAAGGCTTCTTATTTCAACTTAGGGATGAGGGTATGTTGACTTTTTTATTTTTTTTGTAAGGATGAGGATCGGTTGACTTTTATATTTTATTTTTTTAAGGAGTTGCCTTTCATTTGAAAGCTTTTCTAGTGGGTTTTTCTAGCCTAATTTCTCTAAAATCCAACAGAAATTTATTGGAATCACAAGTTTAATGGGTAACCCCTACATAATTGAAGTGCATTGGGAGTTTTTCAGGGTGTTGAATCCATATATATAGTGAAAAAAAGAGTTTAAATAACACAAATCAATATTTCACCTCAAATGTTTCCACCGGATTCACGCCTTGAAACTCCAAAAAGTCACACTAAAGACAACTCCTTTTTTAATTGGCTACCTAGACTCCTTCTCAAGGGAATATTATCAACAATTGTAGTGTGTTATAGAGTTTGTTAGGTTGCATTGACTTTTAATAAATTTAAAAATTTAGATTCGTGCCATGTGGCTCCCTGCCCACCAATTTCCTAGGAATTTGAGATTATTCCAATTCTAATAAATTCCTCCATGAAAAATTTCTCATTATTATTTATAACATTCATTTCTATATAAACAAATTTTATTTAGCAAAATAGTCCATTACTTTTAATAAATTAAAAAAATTAGATTCATGCCACATGGCTCCCTGCCCACCATTTTTTTTAGGGATTTGAGATTATTCCAATTCGAATAAGTTACTCATTATTATTTATAACATTTATTTATATATAAGCAAATTTATTTAACAAAATGGTCGATTTTACAATAAGATGTGTAATTATTTTTTTTCTAAAGTTCAAGTGCACCGTAACTTTTTTATACATAGTTAATCAAATAAATGTGTGCACTTGTAAGATATTCTTCATATTGCGATACTATTTTTTGTTATATTTATGAAACTTTTGACTATATCAATGACATTAATATTTTTAATGTGGTTGTACTAATTATTCTCATTTGGAATCACTGGATATTGTTTATTTTAATTTTTTACCTTTTAATTTATTTTTCTTTAAGACATTGAATATGTTTTTATATATATTATTAAAATACTTTCTTTCAAACTTTTTTTTCTTTATACATAATTGATATAGATATAAATTAGCTAATATATATTTTCAAATAATTAATTTAAATCATATATTAAAATATTTAAATACAATATTAAATATTTTTAAAAATTATAAAAACTAAAAATTTTGGTTTTTTTTTTTTTAATAAATGCAGGTTCGAGTTCAATATAGAAAATATGTTATAATGTACCGTTCGACACAAAAAAAAAAAAAAATAACAATTTTCAAATTCAATATATTGAAAATTTATAGTTTCTGAATTGATTCTTAACCAACCAATATTGATGTTATAAGGTAATCTATTCAAACCGATACTTAGAATTATAACACAGAATCAAAAATTATTTAAAAAAAAAGATTACTAACCAGTGTTCCTGTAATACCGTTCTGCTATGGATCTGAAGAGACAACTACAATTGTCAATCGTTCACGATTTTCAAGGATTTTTAAAAGTAAACTAAATCTGATCAAAATTATTCTTAAAGTAATTTATTTTAACATGGATAACCAAAAAAAAAAAAAAAATTAACATGGATAACTGAAAAAGAAAAAAAAAGGAAAGAAAGAAAGAGACGTTTTCGTTCCAGATTGCAGGGCTGTTACAACTCTAAGATTTTTTTGTAATAAGGGATTATTAAAGATAAATTAGATTTGATAAAAATTATTTTTGAATTAATTTATTCAACATGGATGGATGATAATTGGTGTAAAAATTGTTTATGACATATAAGTTAAGCGCAACATCATATTGGTGTATGAGATTTTTTTGTTTGTGAGATAAGGGACCCATCTATAGTGTATAAGACCTTCTTGTTTGTGGGATAAGGGAGCTACCTTTGCCCAAAGAGGAAACACATGTTCTTAACCATTAGGCCCACTGAAGTTATATGTAGAAATAATTCTACATACATTTCACATTTATATATAGGGATATTCTTGTTTTTAATTTTATCGAAACTAAGATATATGCATAATATTTAAATATGATATACATACTAGAGTCACTGTCGGGAGTCAGTCCTCCCGACAGTTGACCAACTGCTCATCCCGGAAAAAGCACAGTTTTCATGAGCAGACCTTTTGCGAGACATCAATCCGCTCAGTTTAGAAACTGCATAGAGATGATTAGCAGGTGAGTCTGTCAGCCTTAGTGCAGTTTTTCTCACCAGCAGCTCCTAGCAACAGACTCCTAGTTCCCTCCAGGAATTGCGCAGTTTCTACTGCCAAGCACCCAATAGCTGATTGTTTGTTCCCCTTGGGAATTGCGTAGTTTCTACTACCAGTGACCAAGAAACCAACTGCCAGTTCCCTCTGGGAATTTCTTAGTTTTGACTCCCAGGATCCCAGCTAGTTCCTCCCAAAAACTGTGCAATTTCTATCCGTTGATCCTCCTTGCATCCCAACCTGTTCCTCCAGAGAATTGTGTAAATTTTGCCTTTCAGTCGCTGCTGCCCCCTCATTCCGGACACTACGTAGATTCTACCTACCTTGCCTTCCTACAACACAGATTGTCCCTCCCAAAATTTACGCAATTTTTACTTCTGGCCAAGCCAGACCTCGCAGAGAGTGACCGTCAGCTTTGATTTCCCATCTTCATCACTCAGTGACTCTTGCACAATTTTCATCAGTAGTGCCTGGAGCCATCATCTTGCTTCGCAACCTTGCTACCCCTCCCAGTCACCTGCATCCAAAATGATCATGTGTCATGGTAGAATAGGAGGTTTTTGGATTTGATGTCATCTTGTCATGAGTGACTGTAGGCACAGATACACTAAAAAACATGGCATGAAAATGAAAGGAATGAACGAAAGGAGCACATGCAGAAGCATAGGTTCACCAACGGACGAATGAACAATGTATGCAAAGAGATGTGCTCGCGAACGGATAATAATGTAAAGATGTGTTCGCGGACGGACGGACGAGGAAACATGCAAGATTTGCTCACAGACAAACGAACGGGCGAACATGCACCTTTCACGAACAGATGAGCCAAGTTGGGAATTTATCCCAACCAATTTGGGACTCACTCTCACCCTCTCCCCTTACAGTGAAAGAACCATTGAAACAAGTACACTAGCATTCACCAGGCACGCGAACCTCACTTCTTGAAGGCAAAGTAGACCACTCTCCTATGCTACAAGCAAGAGTTGAGGCAAATCCTTAAGACAATGGAAACCAGGCCATCATACCAGATGGGAATCCCATACCAAATGGTGTGAGGTCTAGTTGGGACTTCATACCGGGGTGATCCCCTAAATGTTGGTGGGTCCAGCACCGTCAACAGGATCCAACTGAGGAGCTGCCTCCAAACTTCCTAAAGTACGAAAGTAAAATTGATATTTCGTAAACAATGACACATTGATCCTCAAAAGAACCTACAGAGGCTAGGTCCTCCAAAAAATGTTCTTGATTAGCATATTTCCCATAAATATTAATAAATGAAATGGGAGAAACAAAGTTTTTATATAGAAAATTAACATATATGGCCGAGGGTAGGGGAGAAGAAACAATAGCCTTTAAATTTGAATTCCACCAAGTTATCAAACCCTTAGGAGACCTGTCTGAGTCAATGTGATAAAAAGACTAGTCCTTTAAAAACTCTTCAATTAAATGGTGCACGTTCATGCCAGAACACACAATTTCTTGTATCATTAAGATATCAAGTTTGGTGGAAGCTATCAATATTTTGAGGGTAGATCTTTTCTAGGCACCCCCAATGCCCCATGAATTATATGAGGGGATTATCACTAAGCACCCTTGGATAGGGATAACTTTATAAGGGCCCTAGCAATAGAAACTTGTTTACCTTCAAGAATTTCCCATTTGGATCTCTCCTTAGATTTGTGCAAAGTTGACTTCCTACCAGCAAGATAAAAAGTAGGAGGGTCCATCAGAAAGTGCTCATTGGAAGGAGAAATGATAGTCTGATTCTTTCTAGGCTAGAGAGCATAACTCCATTTTTTATCCCAAGGATAGGGAATGGAATAAGAGAGGGAAGGGGAGAGTGATATGGGTGGAAGAGGAATGAAAAGACAAAAGGATCCATATAGGAGCTGAGGAAATGCTATCTCAAATAAAGTATGCCAAAGGAGGGGAAGAAGAGGCACTACTAGGAGGGAGGGAGAAAATATTGAGAGAGAGTGGGGGGGGAAAGAAATTATGGAGGGAATAGGAGGCAATGAGTTGTCGACTGATTTCTTGACAGGAGGTATATATGTTGAAGAAATGCTCATACAGGGCTTGTAGGGATCCCCTAAAGAGCCTTACTGGCCTTTTCGTGAGAAGTGATATGCTCCATAGATAAATCCTGACCCACTCTAATAGGGCCCTAATAAGGGAAATATTTTGGAACGTGTTTGACTTCATGACAGTGATGAAACCTAAAAGGAATCCTCCAACAATCCACTTTTTGTACCTAAACTGATATTTCCAAGGAAATTTCCACATTAGTATTAATACCACTCCTAAAGGTATACACCTACTTAGATCTACACAATTGTACAATCCTCATTCTAATGCCACTCCTCTACCACACTCATGAAAGAACCCATTTTTTTTCTATTGATGGTATTAGATGCTGACAACGTGCATGGGATCTGCCCGATGTGATGTCCCAATTAGACCTCACACCATTTGGTGTACAAGTCCCATTCGACTATATGGTCCAACCACCGTTGTAAACGTTTCAGAGGTACACCTTGTTTATAACACATACAAAAGAGATCACAGACACCTCTTTTGGGAAGGAATTATGTAAGCTTTGTGTGACACGAAATATAAGATGTACAAGGAACTTCCATAACTGGTAAAGGGAAACGAGCCTCCAGTTAGTGAAGTAATAGTACTGTCCTAAGGGATACCCAGGAGCGAAGAGAAAGGATTGTTGATTTACCTGCAAATTAGTTCACAAGTTAAGCAACAATCATGAAAACATAACAACACTCATCCAACAGAATCCATATCTAAACAACGAAATAGTTCATTAATCTTAGTATGTGATTGAGCTAACATAAACCACAAACATAACAAGAATAGTCTTACTACATCCACAATAGATGCATGAAGAAGTTTTAGCTCATAGAACTTCTAATTATAAATGAAAGATTCCAAGTACACCGTTACATAGGTGAAACACAAGATCCATTAGTGGAACATGGAGCCACAACTTGCTTCTCCAAAGAATGAACTATCTCCTATGCACTACAAGAGAAGCCAAGAAAAGAATCTAATAATCCAAGCCATTTCCTTGAGTTATGAGGAGTTATCTATAATAAATGACAATGAATTTTGAGTTTCCTTACAACTCTTTAACTTTTTTGACCTGTGGGCTTCTATAAAACCTTTAACATTCTATACATGATCTTTTACATTCCACATATGTCTCATGGACATTGTTACATACAACTTATTATAAAAGACAAAATGCATGTAAGACAATGGCTATATGAGATGAAACTACTAATAGGACAAAATGTTATCAAATTGATAAGTCATTTACTTCATCATGGAGCTCATTGGTAGTGTATGTATTCCATGCTATGAACTTTGTAGAGATGAATTTGATCCGAACTGGAAAGTCCACTGCATACTGCACCTCCACCTCCAATATTTCTATCAATATGTTCTAGGTGCTTGATTGTACACTATTCCATAGCCATGATAGTTTCATGTGACCTTTGATAGGTGTTATGGAATATTGTAGAATAATGTCTTTGGTGATTTCCAAGACTTCTTGTTTTGATGCTTTCTTTATTTGTTCTATGTATTGCCTTATTTATTGAAAGAAGATTTCCCTACCTCTTATTTCTTCAAGTGATCCTATAGAAGCCATCCCATGTTTCTTTACTAGAGAGTCAAAACCATTGTGCATTCGACCATAGGCGAACATGGTGATAACCGACTATTCTCCAAGATGGACGTAGTTCTAATGATGGAGTCTCAGTTGTACTCTATCTATCTCTACGACAATCCTTTCCTTTCTAACCAACTGTTGCGAAACATATGGATATTTGACATCCCAATTCTAGAGTTGGTCAACAACTCTATTTGCCACTTTCAGGAGCTTTAATAATTCTTGTGCTTTCTTATGAATGCCAATAAGAGGCACCTTTAATTTTTGTAGAAGTATCATTTCATTATACAATTGCTCCATGGTATCCTCCATTGGTCCTAATTCCTCATATATGGTTGATTTCCATTCTGTCGTCTTGAAGCTGTGGGAAGATAATCACTAGTTTTCTGGAGTGAGATGTTTCACTTGTTGTTTTACTGCAACCAATTGTTTCCTTAGTCACACATTCTCATTCAGTAGATATTTGGAGTTTTCATAGTTTTGTTGTAGCAAAAGAAACATTAGACGCCATGATTGCTCGAGGATTCCTTCTAGTATTACCAGTTTTCACCTTTTTTGTGGACAGAGAGACTGGGTTCTAAGGATCATTTGGGAAGTATCTTCGACTTTACTGCATGATCCTTTTCTTGAGTCGAACAAGCATGACATTACACACATCCATGACCCTGTCTTTAGGTGGAGGTGTTATTCTAATTTAGTCAAATGGGATATGACCAAGTGTCAGAGGAGGTTCTGCCAGAGAACCTAGTTCATCATCTATTCGTTGGATGGTATCATATTCCTACAACACTTCCTCTATTTCTTGATTCAATTATTCTTCCTCCAACCTCTATGTTGCTTCCTCCTCTTATGACTTCATTTTCATTCTTCTTCTACTCTCCTTCTCTCCTCCTCTTCTTCTTCTTGCTATTTTTTGAGCAACTTTTCTTGCTTCCTCTACTCCTCTTCCTCTTGTTGCATCATTGCCTCTAATTCTCTCCTTTCTTGTTTAGCTTGAATAGCTCCCTTATTCAAAGGATAAACTTTCCATTTCCTACTACTTTCTCCTGTCGAATCATGCTTGATCCTTTACCTAGGAGCTACACCTTTTTCTTGATTAGTTTTTTGTGGTGCCTCCTGTACATGTATCTATTGAGTTGGTGTAACTGGGGGGAAAATGACCTCAATTCTTGGAAGTTAATTTCTTACTACATTGTACCAGTTCTTCACCTTCTCATATTTTGTAGTAGACATTGATTAATATCCCCAATTGAAACCAATCCTTTCACAACGTTTCCTGCACACTCTTCTGGGGTCATATCCATGAAAGTCCTTGACCTCAAAGTGCAAGCAGTCCAAGTCCTATACTTTTCCCTCTGCCGCCTTATGGATCTTTAGCTCATACAATCCAATCCTAAAAGGGAAAGTGGGCCATGGGAATTTCTTCCTTCTATGAAGGACTCTTGATAACCCTTTATTCAACTAATAAGCCACTTCTTGCAAGCCCAACTTATTAGTTACATATAGCAACATGATATGAGGATAAATATGACATCAAAAGCATGAGATGTACGTACCTTCATGCGTAGCAAACCAATCTGTGATATCATGTAGTTATTCCTTCTCCTGGCCTGTCATACAAGGAGGATAAATCTGTTGAAAATAGCAACAAGAAATGTTAAAAATAGAATCCAAAAATTCCAATTTAATTTGTTCTTGAATTAAATTGTCAGTTAAAATTGTAATTATTTTCTCATAGCAACTTGTAACTAAGTAAATTTGACTTAGTTAACTTAGGAATTTCGAGTTGGAAGTCATTTGGAAGTCATGTGTATGTTCTCCCTAATTTTTAGGTGTCTAGGATGAGTTTCATTTTGAGTTGTAATTATATAACTCAGTTTACTGAATTATGTTCAGTTAAATTGGTTTTAAATGTTTGTGGAACTAATAAAGTATCAACAATCAATTGGTGCACTAGTCCATCCACAAGTTTCACTCAAGTTAGCTGAATATTCCCTCATCAGAAACCCACGCATGTCGATTCTAAGAAATACCTAGTTGAGACTAGACTGCAAAGACAATGTACTATCAGTGGTGTGATTTACTGAGTTGTATATATCATGCATGCAATCAGATAAGGACCTATGTTTGGATTGCGCTATTTTGGAAGCATTAATTCCATTTAAATATGGGCTATTCATCCTAGGAATTACACAAGATATTAGGGGCTTGGAGAGCTGTTGAATAGGCTAATTGTTTGCCAAGAGCTAGCTTATGAATTGAGAGGGTTGAGCATACTTGTATGGAATTGTTCTAGTGAGAACAAGCTTCGTATATTCACTCATATTTATGATATATGCAGTACAGATAGAAGATTTTTAGCAGTGGATTTCCCTAGATACATCTTGTGTTATGTGCCATTGATTTATTTTCTTCTTGTTCATATTGTTTTCATCAATCTATTGGCTTTCGCTACTTGAAAGTAGAAGTAGATTCTTGCCCTGCTCTTTAGTATATTGCATGAGCTTGTGAATCTACAAGAAAATCTACACAATCTCATATATCGTATGGAATATGACTGCGAAGAAATGCTCTACTAACCTATCATATGAAACTTTGAAACTCAAATATGAGAACACCATATAGTGGAAGTAATTTGGAAACTTATCCTGTGGGTTCTAGTTCCAATACATTCATCGGAATGCATATCACGCACATATCCCATCTAATAAAAATGCAAACATGTAGAACTCTATTGCCTATTTTGACCTAAAATATGCTTTTTCCTACCTAACGTGACACCGCAACTCAAAAGAAAGTATAGTTGCCCAATTGAAGACCTTTCTATAGGTGACCACCATGTTGAGCATATATATCCAATTCTTTTCAAATAATTTAGCATTCTTTCACCCATGTAGCCTGCAACACATAAAAATGAGATAATGATACACATTTCTCAGAATCCTGGTTTGGTGAATTGCAGATCAAGAGTGTCGAAACTTAGCAGGCTCTCAACACCAAGTTTTAATAATATCAATTGTATCAAGATCAACCCATCTCGTGTAAAATTTGTTACTCGCATACTCCGTGGGATTTTACATCTTATAATAGGTATGCATGTCTTCTCCATAATAGGTGGTGAGATGACGATCAATTTCACTACGAAGCACCAAATCATAATCATCCATGTCTTTAAGAATCCATTCAATCCCTTATGCACGAGGAATGACTAGAAATATACATGCAATCTTGTGTATCCTAGATGACTTGATATTAATGTATAGCTCCAAATCTTCCAAGTTTTGATAGATTTCTTTTTGCATAAATGTGTATTTGATGTCTTTCCACGTGACCTCAGTAGAATTATCTATGAAGCACTATCTATCTACAAAAATGGGAACTGCAGGCTTTGTAACTTCTACTACTTCAGGGCTTGCTTCTGAAGCTTCTTTGGAGGTCACTTAAGGTGTAGCGGGAGGCATTGTTCCAACACATGATGAAAGAGTAATGATACTAGTAGCTTGAACAACTTTATGCAGAAGTCAATGCTCTGGGATTGGGAAATCATTCTTTGTGATTTCATTGAGACTAGTGTTGTGTTCCTGTGTTGGTTGACTAGTGAAGGCTCAGTGGATATTTAATTCACTTAGTGCTTGCTGAGTAGGCTAATAAACCTCTAAGTGCTTGTTCAAAAATTTGATAAACCACTTAGAGCTTGTTGAATGAGCTTATAAACAATTAGGCATGAGGCGAGTTGAGCCATGGTGGTGCTTGCTAAAAAGGGATGACAAACTACAAAGTGCTTGTAGAGGAAGATGATAAACCACTTAGTTATTTCCATATAAGATGAGAAACCACTTGGATAGTGAACTCAAGACTCCTACAATTCTTGCCTTGAAACTCAAACTAATAAACCACCTATATAGTGTATTCATTCTCCTAGAACTGAGGATAACCTCAACTATGCCTTGGGTGAATCCTTGTGATTTATTTTAATGATGAAGAGTGTCATTGGCCCACCGCCAAAGAGTAGTTGATAAACCACCTAGACAATGGAATCCTCCTCTTCCTTATTTTTTTAACTAAATCTCGGTGGGAAATTCCCTTGAGAAAATCACTCCTCAGACTCTGAATCCAATTGGTGGTCAACTGCAAGAAATATTGTAGTGTATCTAGCTTATGGTTGGGTGGAGGGTTGAGCTCTCTCCTTTAGTTGCCAACCATTCAAGTTAAACAGATACGTATATTTACTTGTGCCCATTTATACTATGGATGATGAAGAAGGTCTGATATGTGATACATAAGTGTATAGATTAGCATTACCTATGGAATGTTGTTAAGATCTTTGTACGTTCATGGTGAATTCTTTCCTTTATATGCATTCACGGTTATGTTGAAGTTATGGACCATGTGTTGATGTTAACTTTATGAAGTACACAACTATTCACATGAATATGCATGGTTTCTTAATGTCTCTTAATTAATATGTTATGGCATGTCATTTCAATTGTTTTATATGTTATGAATATCATGGCTCACAACTTTGTTTAAGACGATATGCTTTTTTAATGGAGACTTAGCCATAGCCACTTGATTCAAGAACAATAAGAGAATTTTATAGTTATGTATGCATGTATAATGTTGTAGTGTCTTGAGATTCCCAAAGGAAACATTATATGTGATTTCCTATGAAATATGGTCGTTGAATCCATTTCTTACCTTTACCCAGAATTTCATATAAGGCAAGTCTATTAGAACCATACATCCTACCATGGTTATAATGTATTACTTGGAAGGTCAAGGTTTATACCTAGGCATTCATTTTTAGTGATTGGTGTTTTGGGAAATGCCTTGCCTTAAGGAGATTCTGGTATAAATCCCTTGGATTTTTCCTTTGGTAAAGAATCTGCACTTATATCTGGGGTCAAATGGTGCATGGATGAATCACGTATCTAGGCTGGATATCATTTTCAACTCCCCAATGCCAATTTCATCTAGATATGCGAAGGGGGTAGATTTTTATAGGATTGACAGATGTATGCGAAAAATCTAGGCATTCGACTAGTCATTGCTTATTCATAATTAAAAAAAGGACTAGATGTGGGATGGTACAAATTCCATAGTAAATTACTGTGGAAGTAATATTTGGTGTGGGCCCTTGTTGGGTGAAAACATTTATATGAGGATATATTTCGATAAGTGAAGGAAGCATATGGTATATAGAACATACAATGGTGGAGACTTGTGCACTTTAGAAATAAGTCAAATCACTTTCAAACTGGATTTTGTAGATGTGTAGATTAAATGGGGTGGGCCCCGTTTAGAAAAATATAGGCAGTTGGACTTCCTTGTGAGAAGGTATTTTATTTAGAATCTAGGAGAGATGATAGGGTTTGAGTTAGGAACTTTTGTAAAGTCCTTGATGGGATCTAGAACAAATCTTCTATGAAGGTGTGTGTGATTTGGTGATTTGAGGGATCAAGGATTGTGCCAGGAATGCACAAGGTGTGCATCCCAGATTTCCATTAGGATCGAATATAACTAGAATTAGTCACATAACTTTACAAGGTAGGGCCTAGTGGGACCTACAACTCCGGGTTATGTGTCAAGTACCAATGGGATTAGATAGCATCTACATGGGAGCCGTGTAGATTCCATTAGATAGATGAACTACCATAGTTGACATGGCAGGTCCACACAAGTCAGACGTGGATGTCACATGGTTGTACTTATTGACGTGGCAAAAATTAATTAGTTTAAATTCAAATGGGAATAAATCTTGGTCTGTGAGTCAGATTAAGATAAATTTTATACCACTGGAAAGCTCTTCACAATCCAGATACGATGGTGATATCAGAAATTAATTCTACAAACTTTGGAGAAGAAGGATTTTTAGTAACCCCATCTTCATAATAAACTTTGGAGGCCAAATTAATTCATAAGTTACACCCTCCACAATCAGAGATGGTTCATGGATGAATCATATATCTAGGGTCAAATGGTTCATGGATGAATCATGTATCTAGGTTGGATATCATTTTCAACTCCCCAACACCAATTGCATCCAGATATGCGGAGGGGGTAGGTGTTTATAGGATTGACGGATGTATATGATAAATCTGGGCATTCGACTAGTCATTGCTTATGCATAATTAGAAAAAGGACCAGAATTGGTATGTTACAAATTCCACAGTAAATTAATGTGGAAGTAATATATGGTGTGGCCCCTTGTTGGGTGAAAACATTTATGTGAGGATAGATTTCCATAAGCGAAGGAAGCATCTGGTATACAGGACATACGGTGGTGGAGACTTGTGCACTTTACAAATAAGTTGAATCACCATCGAACTGGATTTTGTAGGAAGTGTAGATTAAATGGGGTGTGCCCCGTTAGGAAGAATATAGGAAGTTGGAATTCCTTGTGAGTAAATATTTTATCTAGAATCTAGGAGATACGATAGGGTTTAAGTTAGGAATTTTTGTAAAGTCCTCGATGGGACCCAGACCATATATTCTATGAAGGTTTGCGTGATTTGGTGATATGAGGGATCAAATATTGTGCCAAGAATGGACAAGGTGTGCACCCCAGATTTCCATTGGGATCGAATATAACTAGAATTAGTCACATAACTTAATGGGGTAGGGCGTAGTGGGACCTACAACTCCGTGTTATGTGTCAGGTGCTAATGGGATTATATAGCCTCCAAATGGGAGCCACATAGATGCCATTAGAGAGATGGACTACCAGTGTTGATGTGGTAGGTCCACGCCACAGGGGCTTCACTCAATGAGTCTCTGACATATCACGTGCATCCATAGCATATTAAACAATACCCTTAATTTGACTACATATTGGAAACTACCTCGAAAAATCACATTATTTAACCCCCTACCATTATAAACCCGATACACCTCCCCAATTTAAAAACCCCTACTTTCACTAGATATTGTATGTATCCATTTTTTTGTTAACATTTTTATACCCCTTTATATTTTTTCATTAACTTTGGACTCCATTTTTTATACCTACTAATATAAAAACCCTTTCCCCCCTATATATCGCCCAATATATTATGTCTTTTTTTCTCAATAAATACCCCCCAATATGAACCCACGTGGTATGGTATTGGTCCCCAAGTGAATCCCCTGTGGTCCACACACGTCACATGTGGATGTCACATGGTCGTACTTATTGATGTGGCAAAAGTTAATTAGTTTAAATTCAAATGGGAATAAACATTGGTCTGGGAGTCAGATTAAGATACAATTTATAACACTTGAAATCTCTTGACGATCCAGATACGATGGTGATATCAGAAATTAATTCTACAAACTTTGGACAAGAAGGATTTTTAGTAACCCCATGTTCATAATAAACTTTGGAGGTCGAATTAATTCATGTTATACCATCCAGAAGCTGAGATGGTTGAAGGGGGTGGGAGGGAGAATTACAGATTTTGGATAAAAGTTCCACAATCTATTTTTATAGCTCTATCAAGTATGAATTGTAAATCTAGTATGTTGTCACATATTTAGTGGTCAGATGCATTAAATACTTCATCAAAATGGACACCCCGCCACAATTTTTATTCATGAAGGTGTCCACATCTATGACCTTAAAACCTCTAGTTGATGTAGGGAGTCTTAGCATACTTCTAAAGGTGCCAAGAAAGAATCTTTCCAACTTCCTTCAATTCACAACATGATGTTTCACATAAAACTTTTGGAAGACCATTGGAAAATATCACAAAATTTAAAAACTTCAAGAGCACAACTAGCTTTGGCTAAACCCAAAAATTCAACCTTATGGTCCTTCTATATATGCTCATCTATCATTGAATACCACTTATATGCCAAGGACCAATGTGATTCCTTATCCTTTGAGATGTTATATTCAATGTGTCTCCACAGTGTGGTTGATAACTCTTCCTAGGATATGTTCTTGATCATTCACCTATCAAATGCAAAACCCTCAATAGAGTATCATTAATAAATCGTTTAGTTTTGTATGATCCGCATCCATATTTCAAAATCATGTTGCATGATTATCCTCAATAAAGCCTCATCGCCCTTGATATTTCGTATTATCATCAAAGGGACACTTCTAAATATAATTCCAATCAAATTTAAATACAAAATGATGACACTATTGGTCAAGACATAAATGATACCACAAGAAAGGTCAAAGGAAAATGTCCTCTGCATTTTGCATGTGAAGTGTGGGAATAAAGATTAGAAGTATTAACATCAAGCTTTAAAAGACACCCACACTCCACATTTTCCATGTGAACTATGGAATACAAGAACATATGATTCATCTAAGGTAGAAGGTCTCCCCACTTTGAAACAAACTTCACATGGTGAACAAGGGGAAAAACCGAACATTTTTAATTTCATATGCGGAATGTAGAACATGGAGAGTGGATAAAAGGTCTTGAAAAAATGGGCTTAAACAATAAATTAATTCTAAACTCTACGCTACATATGCAAACTGTGGAATGTGGAAGGAAAACCCAAAAAACCCTTATAAAAATGGAATTACAACTAAAGGTCATTAGTATTCCCACTTTATAAATGTGGTACAATGCCACTATCACGATGCTACCAAAATGTCAATTTACAAAGTTGTCTGTGGAAAAAGGCCTCATTTTTGTCACTTTGTAGTTATTAGGCACATCCAAAATTTAGGAAGCGAATAACATACTTAAGAAGAGGGTGCCCATTCATAGTTAACTCTAATATAATTTCATTTTGGATCAAAATAGAATGAAGCAATAGGATACCAACATCACTTCAAATGCCATGATAAAGAATGAGATTAGGTGCTTCTTCATTTCCAATCCTCTAAAGAAACATCTCTCAAAGATAAGAACTACAAAATCTAGTGCTAAAGCTCCATGGATCGTATTATATCCTCTAGTGCACTAGACAAGACACTTATAGATTGCCTCTCTTAGCTCCCTTCAAGATCCATGAAATGTTTCATGTGTATTGCGTAAAGAAGGGAGTGTGGCCAAACCACCTAGCTTAGACTAGCCTTCCCAAACTTGATGAAGAAGGCTCCATTTGGTTACAATTAGAGGCAATATTGGTCAACAACAACATTAACTATAACAACACTCTTTTTAGGGAGTCCTGATATGGTGGAAAGATACATAACCTAAAGATGTTACTTGAGAACCAATAGTGATTTTACACAAGTTTCCACACATCTAGGATTGAGGATAACATTGTTTTTGAAAGAGGTAGGGGAGATTGAGGGCATGTTATAGCCCTACTTAACCTCTCTACTATGGGGCACTTAGGAGTTAGTTAATTAATGTATGAGGGCATCTTCTTTGAATAAAGTCAAGTAGTTAATGTATTGGCAATGTAAAAAGGTTGTCTTTATTAAATAAGGCTTCCTAGGTGGTTGGTACTCATTAATAATGAGACCACTACTGGTCAAGGCTTTCTGTGTAAGAAGCTTTATGTAGAGGTAGAAGGCTATGCATTTAGAAGTCACCCTTCAAAAACCCCATGAATATTATTATCTTGTTGATTATCAATAAAAAGGTTTATATTTTGCAACTTCTAAATATATATATTTATTATATAATGTATATAGCTCAACATGTTTATTAATTACGTACATGAACTTCCTTCAACAAGTTTTCTCTTTCTATCTAAGAAATTGAAAAGACTCGAGGTAAACCAAAAATTTTTATAACAAGTGATTGCATTCCCCTCTTCCATGATCCCTACCCCTCTTATCTAGTGGAATATGAACTCCTTCCGTAATAATTGCCGCCTTTGCCACATGCTCAAAAGTGGTTAACACAAACCCTCAAATCTATTCTCAAATACAAAGTATGACATGGTTTAACCAATAATCAAATCAATATACACTTCAACCTTTTATGATATAATTTTTCACTTAAACTTCGAAGATAACTTGTAATAAAAAAAACTCATGGTAAATATAAATATCCATTTAATGTAACCTTGTAAAGTAGATATAGGTCTTACGAGAGTGCTCCCATAATTATGAAATCTTTATCTCAGTCTTTTAAAAACGAAAATATTTACGCCGTAAGGCGTTTCCTTATGCCGTAAGGTGTTTCCTTACGCCGTAAGGCGTTTCCCTCTGAGATCCATCCCCCATTTTGCCTACGTGTCCTCCTCTGACGTCGTACGATGAGATGTTAGACGATTACAAACACCAGAACCGTCGATCAAAAATGTCACTGAAGCGGTCCGGGTAATGAAGAGCGCGGAGTGCCAATCGCCATTCCAGAGGTAGGGTTTCTCCAATGGTGTTCTCCAGGCGGGCGTCAGGACTTGCCTCCCCTGGATCCCTCAGGACTTGCCTCCCCTGCATCCCTCCACGCCGCTCTGGATCCCTCTGAATCATCCATGCAATATCCCTCTCAATCATCCATGCGTTGTATTGTAGAGGTTGGCAACAAACCCTTGCGTAGTGCCTTTGTTTGGAAAACCAGTAGGTCTAGATGCAGCCGCTGAACATACGACAATTGAATTAACACAGAGAAGCTAAAACGGTGGTGTCAATGGGATTCACTCACACAGAAAGGCGGCTTTATCAATTGATGTTTGCTGACCGTGACTATGATAAACTCGAACCATTTTCTGTTCTTTGAAACACTCAACAATACGTTGAAGACACGAATTTGTCCGCCAGTTTTTGTTTAGATTGCAATGACTTGTTTATTTAAAAGAAGTACAGTAATGTTTACTGCCAACATACTTCAAAATGAAGCTTTAAACCAGACCAGGATACATATAAATTTTGTGCTAATTCTGGTAATGTTTTGTTTGTTCTTAGATGTTCAGCCAGCATATTCTAGCCTGTGTCGACATACATCTGTATATTTAGACCATCAAGTAAAGCAAGAAGAAAAGTAGAATATTCAAACCGCTATCAAAAAAGAGTATGTCCTGTTGAAGTTACACCGTGCAGGGTAGAGAACTTCTGTAGGTTCATTTTGTGGTTTTCAATGTCTGAGCTAAATAATAATTCTTTTCAGTACTGCTTGTTTTTAAACTGGTTTAAGGATAACCCTGTTCTATGACGCCATACACCTTTTTTTTTCAGATGAAAAAAGCGATATATTTATCAGTATAGAATTTACATATGATGCAAAATCTGCAGCACAAAGGTGCATATCAGAGTTTTAAATCCGAACAATTCAGCCAACATACTTCAAAATGAAGCTTTAAACCAGACCATGATACATATAAATTTTGTGCTAATTCTGGTAATGTTTTGTTTGTTCTTAGATGTTCAGCCAGCATATTCTAGCCTGTGTCGACATACATCTGTATATTTAGACCATCACAAAATGTAAGTTCCTTCCATTTTATTTAGGTTCAAATTTTTGAAAATTAATTTTATTTGTTGTCTAGGTACTCTACCAAATATGTCTTTTCTGTTTTATATTAATTATCACTGCATTCTACTCTGTATACTTTTCAAGGATGAGAAACAGGTAGGGCAAGAAGCTTGGAACCACTAACCATTAATGGTATGTTTTAACTATCATGTATTACGGAATGCATTTAAAATTTCTTATGGCTATTCATGAATCCCGTTATCAGGGGATCTCCTGATTTCCAGACTAATTTAGCAATACTTTTTATTTTCCATTACAGTTAGATCACTAATAACTTCTAGAATATTTCATCTTGAAGGGATGTGTGCTACTGCTTCCTTTTAGAAAGGTTGCGTTGCTCATGTTTGATATCTAGTCATGAATCCTAATATTATCAATCTAGCTAATGGAGTAATTTAGTAACATTTGTTGATTTTCACGACAATGACAGGAACAAGTGCTACTGATGCCAATACTCTAGCATATAATGCCCAGGCTGGAGAAGCTAATACAACTGTAAACAGAAGCACAATGGCTTTGGTTCCACCAGCACCTGTTCCAGGAATGTCAACAGTTAGTCTACCTACTACAAATCTAAATATTGGAATGGGCATCTATAATGTGCTTGCCCAAGGATCTGTAACTCCTGTAAAAGGAAAACGGGGAACAACTAACAGTGTAACAACAATTGTTCCTGCAGCATCTCAACTCATTCCAGGTCATGATGGGGTGCCTTCTGAATTATGGGTCCAGGTATGCATACCAAGCTTTACCTTCTATGTATCATTCTATCTTGTATTGCATCAGGTTAATGGTGCTGTTGGCCATTCTGTGGTTGGCTGGTTAGTGAATATAAGCTGGATTTACTTGCGTCATCTTCCTATAGACTTGCTCAGACTTTTTGTGCTTGCTTTGTTTTCTTTATCAACTGTTTTGTGGGATGACAACCCTTCTTTCATCTTTTCTGGTTATGCACAATCCATGAAATATGATTTGATCACACTATCATTATATTCTCATATCCATCTTGTTCTTACAAGTCCTTTGAACATAAGTGCATTTCTTAAGAAGATTTAGATAGAAGTGGTCCACAGTCAATTATAACTCGAATAAGCTAAATCTCATTTGTAGGGCTCTTTAAGTAATAGATGGTTTAATGCATAATAACAGTTTTATCTGATATGAGGGCAACATAGTTTGATGATATAGACCAGAAGAGATTCAGAAGCAGGGAATATTTCCTGGCTGTATCTATGTAATAGGTGGGCACTCTGGTGTTTACCCCAACACATCAATTTGTCATTTCCTATTTCTTGGGAAAGTTTTCCTTTCATATTTCTGAAACTTCCGTGTGTATCCCCATTATATACAACTTAGGGTTTTGTATTTTTTTTTTGCATTCACCTACAGTGTGACCTTTTTATTGTGAATTATTTCCAATATATTGATGAGCTTTAAATATGTTGAACTAAATAAGCTTGTACATGTCCTAAACGAGCCTGTGAAACAGGATGAACGAGAATTAAAATGACAGAAGCGTAAACAATCTAATCGGGAGTCAGCTAAATGCTCTCAAATGAAGAAACAGGTATAGACTTGTTCTTAGTATTTTTATCAGAGGCTTGCAGAGATAGAGAGGTAAAATCGTAAGACATGAACAGACAAAGTCTGTTGTCATTGTTTTATGAAAGCAGTAAATACTGTTCAATTGATACCCTGTCTGCTGTGCTGTGCTGTGCTAACACCGACTTCCATGAAACAGATGGAATGCGAAGAGTTGTCTGCAAAAGGTGACAATTTGGGGAAATTTCTGGTATTTTTTGCTTTCCTTCATCGAATAGGAACTGCACCCCACCTTTCTGTTTAGAGATTCCTGGTCAGTGGTATGTTTTCGCTGGATCAGCTAATACAGTGCTTCCCCCTTCTTTCTTAAATCATTTGAATCCACTGGCACTTCTGATCACTTGCACTTCTTATACCGTTGTATTGATGATGTAAAATACGTAAATAATTGTACAACAAATTCAATGGAGTTGGCCTCTGGATGATCATAGTTCATTGTTTGTGATCGACTTGACTGGGGGTTGGCCTCTGTATAGCTCTGTATCCTCTGTTTCTTTATCAGCCCATAATAATAAAAGTTTATTACAAATGTGTGTGGCGCTTGTTTGTGCTATTGTTCTTTGTATTATGTTTGGCACTTTTTATGAAGTAACCGCGATGATGATACTTAAGGTATTTTGTGGCAATGTTGATTTGCTCTGTCTAATTTATAAGATTTCTGTTGTTATTTCATGGGAGGTTGCTATGCGCTGTATCATCTCCAAGTGTAGCCGAGGATAGTTAACAATAAATTCTGAACTCCTATGGTAAATGAGCTTTCAAAGGATCTAAAGAAAGTGAATTCTCAAGGAATTTATGTCTTATTAGAAAGTGAATTCTCTAGGAATTTATGTCTTATTTTTAAAACTAGGGTTTTAAGTGTATCACAATGTTCTTTAAATGTACTCAAGTCAATGGTAATGGTTGTTAGTGAGCCGTGGACTTACAGGAACGAAGAATAATGAATTTCAAGAAAATGTTGTGTTCAGAGATATCTTTACAGTGTTGAAGTACAAGTAAGCATTGCCTGACATAAAATGGATAACTAAATAATTTTAGTGATAAGACAATCGGTATGATTTATATATGGCTTAAAATTAAAAGTAACTCATCTAAAATAGGAAAAACAATCAACGTTAATCATCTTAAATGCATTTGGATCTTCATCTCAGATACTTTGATTTGCAAAGCTTGGGGACCTATCTTAGATACTTCGACTTGCATAACTTGGGGACCTTGGACGAATCTAACCAATTAGTAATTTGACCTTCCATTGTGAATCAACAATATCCATAAAAGGTCAAATTGTATGATGAAATTGATGTTTCAAAGCTCATTTGTCAACACAACTATCTGAAACTTTTTAGAGGTGAAATTGTCTTATGTACACTCTACCATGATTACAATTTTTTAAATCCAAAACATAGTTCAAATTTTCGTAAAATTGTCTTTTGTTAATGACTCTACAAAAATATTAATGATGTGATCACTTATCTTGCAGTAAATAAGATTCAAAATATCTTTATTTTTTCAAATAATGGGCATGAAGCCTCCACATACACTATTTTACTATGAACAAGAAGATTCACAATATCTTTATTTTGTCAAATAATGGGCATGAAGACTCCACATACACTATTTTACTATGAACAAGAAGATTTTGTATTGCATAATACATTGGAATCCATTGCTCAAACGAGAAGCTAACCTCATCCATGATGTGGATTCACATTGATTTTTTCAACATTAAATGCACCCTTATATTCAATTTTAGTGGTCAATAGTTCTGCCTGCTTCTTACAAGACCAAAGTAACTGACTAGTTTCATATTCTCAATGCAGTACTTCATACTGTGCTAATATGTATCTTTCATAAACAATCCTTTTTGTGGCCTCTAGGCAGCTTTCTTTCATATCCTACATGGATTTGTAGACCACACTAACATCAAATAATATATCAAATCTGCTATGAATCAAGTAAATGAGGCTCCAGTAGTCTTCTTGTAGAGAGTACGATTAATTTTCAAAGGCACACTCAGTCAATTTTCAAAGGCACACTCAGTCAATGTCTCTTTTGATTGATATGGTGCCAAAAATGGTTTATATTATTCCATCCTAAACATGTTTAATGAATGGCGATTTATATTTAGGTAAATAAATATATTGTTATCCATTTGCAAAACTTGGCTTCCATAAGGAAAAATACAACACACTCAGGTTTGTAATTCTAAATATCTCTATTTATTGTTTTTTCAAACCCAAAATTAGGTTGACACTACTTCAATTTATGATTAAGTCACCAACATGTAAGTATTATCGCTTGCACATTTATGATTAAGTCACCAACATGTAAGTATCATCATTTGCAAAATATAAACACTACAATCAAATTCATGATGCTTGAAACCAAAACTAATAATCAATCAATCTTCTTATACCACACTATGGAGGCTTGCTTCAAAGTGTAAAAGGATTTCTTTAGTAGGATGTATGTTATAACTCTTATACAGAATGAATAATGTGTGAAAGAATAAGTAGATAAGAGTTCATATTTGCAATAGGTGCAAAGATTCAATGTAGTCAATATGAATATGATCTTGTTGAGAGAAGATTTTTGTCACAAGTAAATTTATGTTTCTCAATAACATTTGTAGATGGTAAATTTAGTCTTGTAGACCATTAGACATTTCATCACATTCTTTCTTTATGCAGATGGTAAATTTAGTCTTGTAGACCATTAGACATTTCATCACATTCTTTCTTTATGCCTGGGGAACTAAGTCAACTTTTATTTTTCATCAAAGGAATTGCACTCTTTAGTCATATCATTCTACCATTTAGATTAAACTTGTGCATATGAATGTCTATTGAGATCAATTCCTTTACGATACATGCCATGAAAGCAACACTAACACACTATTTCTATCAAGTCTTTCTTGAGTCATTTATCGTACCTACATTAACATCGACAACTTCAATTGTCTTAGTCAACCATTGGAGAAGACAAAAGTCCCTTATAGATGGAATTTTTGTATTAGATTCACCATGAGAATTCATAGTCAAATGATTAGATAAGCCATTGCTTGTAGTCAATTATATTGGAAAAGATCCACTCGAAGTGAAATCCGTTACACTAGTTGATTGCCTAGTGGAAAAGCTAGTCAATGCATTAGTTAAGGTTGTATAATAATATGCTGATATAGAATTTGTCTTAATCTCAAATGCATCATTGCTTAATAATCCATATGGGGACTTTAGTTTGGCAATCCTTGGAAGTCTACTTGTTAAAAGACAACATCCCACCTGCAAATAACTTTTCATTTTATTTGAATGAACAATTTGTAGGCATTTGCCAATTTGTAGCAATTTGTAACCTTCATGGCCAACCTTCAAGCAACAAAATTTGTTACAATGAGATGATTTATCAAATAAAGAACAGATCTTCATACATGTATGATTTTTCTTTTTGCAATCATGACTCCCATCATGACCTGCCAAGTTTCAGCATTCCTCCAATTCATTTCCTTGGTGTGATTCAAGAGAGAAATATGTGCACTTTTCATCGCAACAATGGTTACCCATACAAGAGTGATCAGAGGAATGGCCCTTCTCTAGAACACACCGCCAAAAACATACAGAACATTTACAAACACATACAGAGAGTCCCTGTTTCAGTTCTGCAAGTGATAAAATTGCCTCCAGTTGCAACTTTTGTACATCAGCATTCCCAGAAAATTCTGCAGTGTTGCAGTGAAGCCACTTTTCAACACGATCGCGTCGTCTATCAGACAATGCCACTAAGAAATCGAGAAATTTAGAGTGCCAAAAATCACCATTTTTGCCTCTCCTTTCCAAGACACATTCTAGTTTCGGTCTGAGACGATACAAAATTTTGCCATTTGACATAGATTCATCCAGCGCTGCAAGCTCCAAGCCAGTGTCATGCAAATCTAGAAGGAGATCCCCAATTACCATTGGAGCGTCACTTACCTCTTCCTCTGAGTCAAATTGGCAGCCTTCGAACACTGAATCATGATTAGATAAGCCATTGCTTGTAGTCAATCATGCATGGATTCATTTGACTATGAATTGGCTCTGGATAATACAAATGTATTGCCTGCATTCCAAATTGTGGTCAAGGAGATTTACACTAATGTGAGCAAGAAAATGCTGAATTCAGATTCCTATAAGTCTCAATTGTCTCTCAACAGAGTTAATATTATGGATGTATATGGAGATGGGGATGGAGTGGAACCACCCAAGACAAAGAATTCTTGCTGCCGAGGATTCAGAGAAAAAGCTCCTTTGTTTCTGGGCCTTCTTCAAACAATTGTCTGTGTCCTTAATTGGAAGAACAAATATGCAGCATAAGCTATCAGCATGATGATGCTGCTGACTCTAGACAGTTGTAATGTTGATACAGCTGCTTCACTATATGCCATAGATTGTTGAAGGGCCAAGGGTGCATGAGTCACAGTGAAGCCATCATGAGAAGACTGGAGTCGATTCCAGAAATAACCTATGTCATATAGCAATACAACACCCATGGTTAGGCCCTAATGAATGAATATCATGAGCAGGTCGGACTTGTTTTGGTGGCCTAGGTTGTTAAAGAAAAACTAAAAATATATCACATGCCTTGTCAAACCGTTGTTCTTTTTTCATGTTGGCAATTCCTCCACAAAAGATAGATGTGCCAAGCACAAAAAGTAAGTTGGAAAGCACAGAGCCTAGTAGAGAATACTTGACCACATTGGTCTTGCCATGGTAAAGTGCGAACACTGCACCAAGCTTTATGGGTCCAGGTATGCATACCAAGCTTTACCTTCTATGTATCATTCTATCTTGTATTGCATCAGGTTAATGGTGCTGTTGGCCATTCTGTGGTTGGCTGGTTAGTGAATATAAGCTGGATTTACTTGCGTCATCTTCCTATAGACTTGCTCAGACTTTTGGTGCTTGCTTTGTTTTCTTTATCAACTGTTTTGTGGGATGACAACCCTTCTTTCATGTTTTCTGGTTATGCACAATCCATGAAATATGATTTGATCACACTATCATTATATTCTCATATCCATCTTGTTCTTACAAGTCCTTTGAACATAAGTACATTTCTTAAGAAGATTTAGATAGAAGTGGTCCACAGTCAATTATAACTCGAATAAGCTAAATCTCATTTGTAGGGCTCTTTAAGTAATAGATGGTTTAATGCATAATAACAGTTTTATCTGATATGAGGGCAGCATAGTTTGATGATATAGACCAGAAGAGATTCAGAAGCAGGGAATATTTCCTGGCTGTATCTATGTAATAGGTGGGGACTCTGGTGTTTACCCCAACACATCAATTTGTCATTTCCTATTTCTTGGGAAAGTTTTCCTTTCATATTTCTGAAACTTCCGTGTGTATCCCCATTACATACAACTTAGGGTTTTGTATTTTTTTTTGCATTCACCTACAGTGTGACCTTTTTATTGTGAATTATTTCCAATATATTGATGAGCTTTAAATATGTTGAACTAAATAAGCTTGTACATGTCCTAAACGAGCCTGTGAAACAGGATGAACGGGAATTAAAACGACAGAAGCGTAAACAATCTAATCGGGAGTCAGCTAAACGCTCTCGAATGAAGAAACATGTATAGACTTGTTCTTAGTATTTTTATCAGAGGCTTGCAGAGATAGAGAGGTAAAATCGTGAGACATGAACAGACAAAGTCTGTTGTCATTGTTTTATGAAAGCAGTAAATACTGTTCAATTGATACCCTGTTTGCTGTGCTGTGCTGTGCTAACACCGATTTCCATGAAACAGATGGAATGCGAAGAGTTGTCTGCAAAAGGTGACAATTTGGGGAAATTTCTGGTATTTTTTGCTTTCCTTCATCGAATAGGAACTGCACCCCACCTTTCTGTTTAGAGATTCCTGGTCAGTGGTATGTTTTCGCTGGATCAGCTAATACAGTGCTTCCCCCTTCTTTCTTAAATCATTTGAATCCACTGGCACTTCTGATCACTTGCACTTCTTATACCGTTGTATTGATGATGTAAAATATGTAAATAATTGTACAACAAATTCAATGGAGTTGGCCTCTGGATGATCATAGTTCATTGTTTGTGATCGACTTGACTGGGGGTTGGCCTCTGTATAGCTCTGTATCCTCTGTTTCTTTATCAGCCCATAATAATAAAAGTTTACTACAAATGTGTGTGGTGCTTGTTTGTGCTATTGTTCTTTGTATTATGTTTGGCACTTTTTATGAAGTAACCGCGATGATGATACTTAAGGTATTTTGTGGCAATGTTGATTTGCTCTATCTGATTTATAAGATTTTTGTTGTTATTTCATGGGAGGTTGCTATGCGCTGTATCATCTCCAAGTGCAGCCGAGGATAGTTAAAAATAAATTGTGAACTCCTATGGTAAATGAGCTTTCAAAGGATCTAAAGAAAGTGAATTCTCAAGGAATTTATGTCTTATTAGAAAGTGAATTCTCAAGGAATTTATGTCTTATTTTTAAAACTAGGGTTTTAAGTGTATCACAATGTTCTTTAAATGTACTCAAGTCAATGGTAATGGTTGTTAGAGAGCCGTGGACTTACAGGAACGAAGAATAATGAATTTCAAGAAAATGTTGTGTTCAAAGATATCTTTACAGTGTTGAAGTACAAGTAAGCATTGCCTGACATAAAATGGATAACTAAATAATTTTAATGATAAGACAATCGGTATGATTTATATATGGCTTAAAATTAAAAGTAACTCATCTAAAATAGGGAAAACAATCAACGTTAATCATCTTAAATGCATTTGGATCTTCATCTCAGATACTTTGATTTGCAAAGCTTGGGGACCTATCTTAGATACTTCGACTTGCATAACTTGGGGACCTTGGACGAATCTAACCAATTAGTAATTTGACCTTCCATTGTGAATCAACAATATGCATAAAAGGTCAAATTGTATGATGAAATTGATGTTTCAAAGCTCATTTGTCAACACAACTATCTGAAACTTTTTAGAGGTGAAATTGTCTTATGTACACTCTACCATGATTGCAATTTTTTAAATCCAAAACATAGTTCAAAGTTTCGTAAACTTGTCTTTTGTTAATGACTCTACAAAAATATTAATGATGTGATCACTTATCTTGCAGTAAATAAGATTCAAAATATCTTTATTTTGTCAAATAATGGGCATGAAGCCTCCACATACACTATTTTACTATGAACAAGAAGATTCACAATATCTTTATTTTGTCAAATAATGGGCATGAAGACTCCACATACACTATTTTACTATGAACAAGAAGATTTTGTATTGCATAATACATTGGAATCTATTGCTCAAACGAGAAGCTAACCTCATCCATGATGTGGATTCACATTGATTTTGTCAACATTAAATGCACCCTTATATTCAATTTTAGTGGTCAATAGTTCTGCCTGCTTCTTACAAGACCAAAGTAACTGACTAGTTTCATATTCTCAATGCAGTACTTCATACTGTGCTAATATGTATCTTTCATAAACAATCCTTTTTGTGGCCTCTAGGCAGCTCTCTTTCATATCCTACATGGATTTGTAGACCACACTAACATCAAATAATATATCAAATCTGCTATGAATCAAGTAAATGAGGCTCCAGTAGTCTTCTTGTAGAGAGTACGATTAATTTTCAAAGGCACACTCAGTCAATGTCTCTCTTGATTGATATGGTGCCAAAAATGGTTTATATTATTCCATCCTAAACATGTTTAATGAATGGCGATTTATATTTAGGTAAATAAATATATTGTTATCCATTTGCAAAACTTGGCTTCCATAAGGAAAAATACAACACACTCAGGTTTGTAATTCTAAATATCTCTATTTATTGTTTTTTCAAACCCAAAATTAGGTTGACACTACTTCAATTTATGATTAAGTCACCAACATGTAAGTATTATTGCTTGCACATTTATGATTAAGTCACCAACATGTAAGTATCATCATTTGTAAAATATAAACACTACAATCAAATTCATGATGCTTGAAACCAAAACTAATAATCAATCAATCTTCTTATACCACACTATGGAGGCTTGCTTCAAAGTGTAAAAGGATTTCTTTAGTAGGATGTATGTTATAACTCTTATACAGAATGAATAATGTGTGAAAGAATAAGTAGATAAGAGTTCATATTTGCAATAGGTGCAAAGATTCAATGTAGTCAATATGAATATGATCTTGTTGAGAGAAGATTTTTGTCACAAGTAAATTTATGTTTCTCAATAACATTTGTAGATGGTAAATTTAGTCTTGTAGACCATTAGATATTTCATCACATTCTTTCTTTATGCAGATGGTAAATTTAGTCTTGTAGACCATTAGACATTTCATCACATTCTTTCTTTATGCCTGGGGAACTAAGTCAACTTTTATTTTTCATCAAAGGAATTGCACTCTTTAGTCATATCATTCTACCATTTAGATTAAACTTGTGCATATGAATGTCTATTGAGATCAATTCCTTTAGGATACATGCCATGAAAGCAACACTAACACACTATTTCTATCAAGTCTTTCTTGAGTCATTTATCGTACCTACATTAACATCGACAACTTCAATTGTCTTAGTCAACCATTGGAGAAGACAAAAGTCCCTTATAGATGGAATTTTTGTATTAGATTCACCATGAGAATTCATAGTCAAATGATTAGATAAGCCATTGCTTGTAGTCAATTATATTGGAAAAGATCCACTCGAAGTGAAATCCGTTACACTAGTTGATTGCCTAGTGGAAAAGCTAGTCAATGCATTAGTTAAGGCTGTATAATAATATGCTGATATAGAATTTGTCTTAATCTCAAATGCATCATTGCTTAATAATCCATATGGGGACTTTAGTTTGGCAATCCTTGGAAGTCTACTTGTTAAAAGACAACATCCCACCTGCAAATAACTTTTCATTTTATTTGAATGAACAATTTGTAGGCATTTGCCAATTTGTAGCAATTTGTGACCTTCATGGCCAACCTTCAAGCAACAAAATTTGTTACAATTAGATGATTTATCAAATAAAGAACAGATCTTCATACATGTATGATTTTTCTTTTTGCAATCATGACTCCCATCATGACCTGCCAAGTTTCGGCATTCCTCCAATTCATTTCCTTGGTGTGATTCAAGAGAGCAATATGTGCACTTTTCATCGCAACAATGGTTACCCATACAAGAGTGATCAGAGGAATGGCCCTTCTCTAGAACACACTGCCAAAAACATACAGAACATTTACAAACACATACAGAGAGTCCCTGTTTCAGTTCTGCAAGTGATAAAATTGCCTCCAGTTGCAACTTTTGTACATCAGCATTCCCAGAAAATTCTGCAGTGTTGCAGTGAAGCCACTTTTCAACACGATCGCGTCGTCTATCAGACAATGCCACTAAGAAATCGAGAAATTTAGAGTGCCAAAAATCACCGTTTTTGCCTCTCCTTTCCAAGACACATTCTAGTTTCGTTCTGAGACGATACAAAATTTTGCCATTTGACATAGATTCATCCAGCGCTGCAAGCTCCAAGCCAGTGTCATGCAAATCTAGAAGGAGATCCCCAATTACCATTGGAGCGTCACTTACCTCTTCCTCTGAGTCAAATTGGCAGCCTTCGAACACTGAATCATGATTAGATAAGCCATTGCTTGTAGTCAATCATGCATGGATTCATTTGACTATGAATTGGCTCTGGATAATACAAATGTATTGCCTGCATTCCAAATTGTGGTCAAGGAGATTTACACTAATGTGAGCAAGAAAATGCTGAATTCAGATTCCTATAAGTCTCAATTGTCTCTCAACAGAGTTAATATTATGGATGTATATGGAGATGGGGATGGAGTGGAACAACCCAAGACAAAGAATTCTTGCTGCTGAGGATTCAGAGAAAAAGCTCCTTTGTTTCTGGGCCTTCTTCAAACAATTGTCTGTGTCCTTAATTGGAAGAACAAATATGCAGCATAAGCTATCAGCATGATGATGCTGCTGACTCTAGACAGTTGTAATGTTGATACAGCTGCTTCACTATATGCCATAGATTGTTGAAGGGCCAAGGGTGCATGAGACACAGTGAAGCCATCATGAGAAGACTGGAGTCGATTCCAGAAATAAACTATGTCATATAGCAATACAACACCCATGGTTAGGCCCTAATGAATGAATATCATGAGCAGGTCGGACTTGTTTTGGTGGCCTAGGTTGTTAAAGAAAAATTAAAAATATATCACATGCCTTGTCAAACCGTTGTTCTTTTTTCATGTTGGCAATTCCTCCACAAAAGATAGATGTGCCAAGCACAAAAAGTAAGCTGGAAAGCACAGAGCCTAGTAGAGAATACTTGACCACATTGGTCTTGCCATGGTAAAGTGCGAACACTGCACCAAGCTTTATGGGTCCAGGTATGCATACCAAGCTTTACCTTCTATGTATCATTCTATCTTGTATTGCATCAGGTTAATGGTGCTGTTGGCCATTCTGTGGTTGGCTGGTTAGTGAATATAAGCTGGATTTACTTGCGTCATCTTCCTATAGACTTGCTCAGACTTTTGGTGCTTGCTTTGTTTTCTTTATCAACTGTTTTGTGGGATGACAACCCTTCTTTCATCTTTTCTGGTTATGCACAATCCATGAAATATGATTTGATCACACTATCATTATATTCTCATATCCATCTTGTTCTTACAAGTCCTTTGAACATAAGTGCATTTCTTCAGAAGATTTAGATAGAAGTGGTCCAGAGTCAATTATAACTCGAATAAGCTAAATCTCATTTGTAGGGCTCTTTAAGTAATAGATGGTTTAATGCATAATAACAGTTTTATCTGATATGAGGGCAGCATAGTTTGATGATATAGACCAGAAGAGATTCAGAAGCAGGGAATATTTCCTGGCTGTATCTATGTAATAGGTGGGCACTCTGGTGTTTACCCCAACACATCAATTTTTCATTTCCTATTTCTTGGGAAAGTTTTCCTTTCATATTTCTGAAACTTCCGTGTGTATCCCTATTACATACAACTTAGGGTTTTGTATTTTTTTTTTGCATTCACCTACAGTGTGACCTTTTTATTGTGAATTATTTCCAATATATTGATGAGCTTTAAATATGTTGAACTAAATAAGCTTGTACATGTCCTAAACGAGCCTGTGAAACAGGATGAATGGGAATTAAAATGACAGAAGCGTAAACAATCTAATCGGGAGTCAGCTAAACGCTCTCGAATGAAGAAACAGGTATAGACTTGTTCTTAGTATTTTTATCAGAGGCTTGCAGAGATAGAGAGGTAAAATCGTGAGACATGAACAGACAAAGTCTGTTGTCATTGTTTTATGAAAGCAGTAAATACTGTTCAATTGATACCCTGTCTGCTGTGCTGTGCTGTGCTAACACCGACTTCCATGAAACAGATGGAATGCGAAGAGTTGTCTGCAAAAGGTGACAATTTGGGGAAATTTCTGGTATTTTTTGCTTTCCTTCATCGAATAGGAACTGCACCCCACCTTTCTGTTTAGAGATTCCTGGTCAGTGGTATGTTTTCGCTGGATCAGCTAATACAGTGCTTCCCCCTTCTTTCTTAAATCATTTGAATCCACTGGCACTTCTGATCACTTGCACTTCTTATACCGTTGTATTGATGATGTAAAATATGTAAATAATTGTACAACAAATTCAATGGAGTTGGCCTCTGGATGATCATAGTTCATTGTTTGTGATCGACTTGACTGGGGGTTGGCCTCTGTATAGCTCTGTATCCTCTGTTTCTTTATCAGCCCATAATAATAAAAGTTTATTACAAATGTGTGTGGTGCTTGTTTGTGCTATTGTTCTTTGTATTATGTTTGGCACTTTTTATGAAGTAACCGCGATGATGATACTTAAGGTATTTTGTGGCAATGTTGATTTGCTCTGTCTGATTTATAAGATTTCTGTTGTTATTTCATGGGAGGTTGCTATGCGCTGTATCATCTCCAAGTGCAGCCGAGGATAGTTAACAATAAATTGTGAACTCCTATGGTAAATGAGCTTTCAAAGGATCTAAAGAAAGTGAATTCTCAAGGAATTTATGTCTTATTAGAAAGTGAATTCTCAAGGAATTTATGTCTTATTTTTAAAACTAGGGTTTTAAGTATATCACAATGTTCTTTAAATGTACTCAAGTCAATGGTAATGGTTGTTAGAGAGCCGTGGACTTACAGGAACGAAGAATAATGAATTTCAAGAAAATGTTGTGTTCAAAGATATCTTTACAGTGTTGAAGTACAAGTAAGCATTGCCTGACATAAAATGGATAACTAAATAATTTTAATGATAAGACAATCGGTATGATTTATATATGGCTTAAAATTAAAAGTAACTCATCTAAAATAGGAAAAACAATCAACGTTAATCATCTTAAATGCATTTGGATCTTCATCTCAGATACTTTGATTTGCAAAGCTTGGGGACCTATCTTAGATACTTCGACTTGCATAACTTGGGGACCTTGGACGAATCTAACCAATTAGTAATTTGACCTTCCATTGTGAATCAACAATATCCATAAAAGGTCAAATTGTATGATGAAATTGATGTTTCAAAGCTCATTTGTCAACACAACTATCTGAAACTTTTTAGAGGTGAAATTGTCTTATGTACACTCTACCATGATTGCAATTTTTTAAATCCAAAACATAGTTCAAAGTTTCGTAAACTTGTCTTTTGTTAATGAATCTACAAAAATATTAATGATGTGATCACTTATCTTGCAGTAAATAAGATTCAAAATATCTTTATTTTGTCAAATAATGGGCATGAAGCCTCCACATACACTATTTTACTATGAACAAGAAGATTCACAATATCTTTATTTTGTCAAATAATGGGCATGAAGACTCCACATACACTATTTTACTATGAACAAGAAGATTTTGTATTGCATAATACATTGGAATCTATTGCTCAAACGAGAAGCTAACCTCATCCATGATGTGGATTCACATTGATTTTGTCAACATTAAATGCACCCTTATATTCAATTTTAGTGGTCAATAGTTCTGCCTGCTTCTTACAAGACCAAAGTAACTGACTAGTTTCATATTCTCAATGCAGTACTTCATACTGTGCTAATATGTATCTTTCATAAACAATCCTTTTCGTGGCCTCTAGGCAGCTCTCTTTCATATCCTACATGGATTTGTAGACCACACTAACATCAAATAATATATCAAATCTGCTATGAATCAAGTAAATGAGGCTCCAGTAGTCTTCTTGTAGAGAGTACCATTAATTTTCAAAGGCACACTCAGTCAATTTTCAAAGGCACACTCAGTCAATGTCTCTCTTGATTGATATGGTGCCAAAAATGGTTTATATTATTCCATCCTAAACATGTTTAATGAATGGCGATTTATATTTAGGTAAATAAATATATTGTTATCCATTTGCAAAACTTGGCTTCCATAAGGAAAAATACAACACACTCAGGTTTGTAATTCTAAATATCTCTATTTATTGTTTTTTCAAACCCAAAATTAGGTTGACACTACTTCAATTTATGATTAAGTCACCAACATGTAAGTATTATCACTTGCACATTTATGATTAAGTCACCAACATGTAAGTATCATCATTTGCAAAATATAAACACTACAATCAAATTCATGATGCTTGAAACCAAAACTAATAATCAATCAATCTTCTTATACCACACTATGGAGGCTTGCTTCAAAGTGTAAAAGGATTTCTTTAGTAGGATGTATGTTATAACTCTTATACAGAATGAATAATGTGTGAAAGAATAAGTAGATAAGAGTTCATATTTGCAATAGGTGCAAAGATTCAATGTAGTCAATATGAATATGATCTTGTTGAGAGAAGATTTTTGTCACAAGTAAATTTATGTTTCTCAATAACATTTGTAGATGGTAAATTTAGTCTTGTAGACCATTAGACATTTCATCACATTCTTTCTTTATGCAGATGGTAAATTTAGTCTTGTAGACCATTAGACATTTCATCACATTCTTTCTTTATGCCTGGGGAACTAAGTCAACTTTTATTTTTCATCAAAGGAATTGCACTCTTTAGTCATATCATTCTCCCATTTAGATTAAACTTGTGCATATGAATGTCTATTGAGATCAATTCCTTTAGGATACATGCCATGAAAGCAACACTAACACACTATTTCTATCAAGTCTTTCTTGAGTCATTTATCGTACCTACATTAACATCGACAACTTCAATTGTCTTAGTCAACCATTGGAGAAGACAAAAGTCCCTTATAGATGGAACTTTTGTATTAGATTCACCATGAGAATTCATAGTCAAATGATTAGATAAGCCATTGCTTGTAGTCAAATATATTGGAAAAGATCCACTCGAAGTGAAATCCGTTACACTAGTTGATTGCCTAGTGGAAAAGCTAGTCAATGCGTTAGTTAAGGTTGTATAATAATATGCTGATATAGAATTTGTCTTAATCTCAAATGCATCATTGTTTAATAATCCATATGGGGACTTTAGTTTGGCAATCCTTGGAAGTCTACTTGTTAAAAGACAACATCCCACCTGCAAATAACTTTTCATTTTATTTGAATGAACAATTTGTAGGCATTTGCCAATTTGTAGCAATTTGTAACCTTCATGGCCAACCTTCAAGCAACAAAATTTGTTACAATTAGATGATTTATCAAATAAAGAACAGATCTTCATACATGTATGATTTTTCTTTTTGCAATCATGACTCCCATCATGACCCGCCAAGTTTCGTTATTCCTCCATTTCATTTCCTTGGTGTGATTCAAGAGAGCAATATGTGCACTTTTCATCGCAACAATGGTTACCCATACAAGAGTGATCAGAGGAATGGCCCTTCTCTAGAACACACCACCAAAAACATACAGAACATTTACAAACACATACAGAGAGTCCCTGTTTCAGTTCTGCAAGTGATAAAATTGTCTCCAGTTGCAACTTTTGTACATCAGCATTCCCAGAAAATTCTGCAGTGTTGCAGTGAAGCCACTTTTCAACACGATCGCGTCGTCTATCAGACAATGCCACTAAGAAATCGAGAAATTTAGAGTGCCAAAAATCACCATTTTTGCCTCTCCTTTCCAAGACACATTCTAGTTTCGGTCTGAGACGATACAAAATTTTGCCATTTGACATAGATTCATCCAGCGCTGCAAGCTCCAAGCCAGTGTCATGCAAATCTAGAAGGAGATCCCCAATTACCATTGGAGCGTCACTTACCTCTTCCTCTGAGTCAAATTGGCAGCCTTCGAACACTGAATCATGATTAGATAAGCCATTGCTTGTAGTCAATCATGCATGGATTCATTTGACTATGAATTGGCTCTGGATAATACAAATGTATTGCCTGCATTCCAAATTGTGGTCAAGGAGATTTACACTAATGTGAGCAAGAAAATGCTGAATTCAGATTCCTATAAGTCTCAATTGTCTCTCAACGGAGTTAATATTATGGATGTATATGGAGATGGGGATGGAGTGGAACCACCCAAGACAAAGAATTCTTGCTGCTGAGGATTCAGAGAAAAAGCTCCTTTGTTTCTGGGCCTTCTTCAAACAATTGTCTGTGTCCTTAATTGGAAGAACAAATATGCAGCATAAGCTATCAGCATGATGATGTTGCTGACTCTAGACAGTTGTAATGTTGATACAGCTGCTTCACTATATGCCATAGATTGTTGAAGGGCCAAGGGTGCATGAGACACAGTGAAGCCATCATGAGAAGACTGGAGTCGATTCCAGAAATAACCTATGTCATATAGCAATACAACACCCATGGTTAGGCCCTAATGAATGAATATCATGAGTAGGTCGGACTTGTTTTGGTGGCCTAGGTTGTTAAAGAAAAACTAAAAATATATCACATGCCTTGTCAAACCGTTGTTCTTTTTTCATGTTGGCAATTCCTCCACAAAAGCTAGATGTGCCAAGCACAAAAAGTAAGTTGGAAAGCACAGAGCCTAGTAGAGAATACTTGACCACATTGGTCTTGCCATGGTAAAGTGCGAACACTGCAATGAGCATCTCTGTTGCATTTCCACATGTGGCGTTGAGCAGCCCGCCAACTATAGGAGAATTAATTAACAATATATTTGCATCAGTTACTTTGAAATGTCAAACACTTTCTCATATATATCAATTAGCTCATATTTTGTATCCACAAATATGAGTACATAGTCCATTGCCATATAAGAATCTCACTTGTTGGTCCAGTGTAGAATGCAATTTGTTTGCAACAATTTACAACAAAACATCAGATTGTAAAACCAACAAACATAATATTTTATGAAGTCACTGCACTGCAGTGACCATTCCAAGTGTATAAACAATTGCAGTACAAGGTATAGATTACACATAACCTATGTACATATACCATGCAATTTTTCACTTACTCGGTGACAAAGTCTATACGTTCAGCAAGAGTTGCAAGGCCAAGCAAACTTATGATGAACACCCAAACCTGCAAACAAAAGAATGTGGAAAATGATGCCAGAAAAACTTACAGAAAATGTCAGAAATGATAAACTTTCAAGTAGCATGAACCCTCCGTCCTTTCTATTGATAAACTTACAGAAATGATGCTAATTTCAATAAAGAGCTTGAAAGACAACTTGTTATTGTTAGATTTCTTACAATAGATGGGCTGGAGCTTCATTTCTAGTTGCTCTGTTTCTTCCACTCAAAGAGGATGAGTTGATTTCCATCACGTATTCCTCCGACATGGCTATCTGCAGCTTTCGCATCCATATTCAAATTAATGTTGTTCATAGGCCTCAGACATTGATACCTATTTCCAACATCTGCACTTAAGGTCCACAGAACAGACTGCTCTGCCTTGTCATGACTATAATCTGCCAAGTATATCTGTTCAACAACATTCAACAAAAACTATGGATTAGGGGACCACCGTTGTAAACAACTCTGTTGCAGCCCATAATGCCCAAGACCCTGGCATTCCAAAACCCTGAGTTAAGGTGGTTTATAGCATTGCAGTGAATAAGACTTCTCTACATATCCAGAGGAGAGGCTATATTAAACAATGAAACTAAAAGGAAAAGGGAAATAGAAAGTTTTACCTGGTCCCATTCTTTATCCCCGTGTTTCAGAGCATGTCTGGCATTCCGAAACCCTGAGTTAAGGTGGTTTATAGCATTTCAGTGAGTAAGACTTCTCTACATATCCAGAGGAGAGGCTATATTAAACAATGAAACTAAAAGGAAAAGGGAAATAGAAAGTTTTACCTGGTCCCATTCTTTATCCCCGTGTTTCAAAGCATGTCTGGTGGCCTTGTATATCGATATGGATACCTAGTTGTTGTTCACGTGAATTCATTTGTTTAACTTCACCTTCAACTAGGCAATCTTTAAGGTATCTAAACAAGTTCAATGGATATTTGTGACTACTTTTATTCTATTTCATAGCCACTTTAACCCCCGAATAGGGTTTTCGGCATGGCTTCCTCAATTCAAACTCATTATCATCGACCCTTGCTTTCAAAAAAGGCCATTCACATTTCAATATTCTTCCACACACTATGCCTTAGGGCGTTTCCTTTGCAACATTAGATGCAAATGCTAGTTATCCGAATCTTTTAAAAAAGAAAACTTTACCATAGCACTTGCATTTGCGTGGGACACAAGTAAACTTTTCCAAAAAAACAACAACAAACAAACTAAACTTTAAAAGACTACCTCACAACTCGGATGACTTTATCATGTGTCCCTCCATTCCGTTTGGATGGAGACCATTTTTAATTTAAAATGCCCGGATTCGTAGGGAATGCATGTATCACGAAGAAGCTTTGCTGGTCCCTTGGGTTACATCACCCAAGAACTGTTCTCCAATCTCATCCCTACGATTACTTCACCAAAGAACGGTTCTCCAAAATGAAGACAAATCTTCCGTGTGGGGCTAGGTTGTGCTTACACAATTGACCAGTAATCTGAACGCTTGTGTGATATTATATACTTTGAATGAGGATAGAAAATTTTTTAATATTCACGAGATTAGAAATAGTTTATGAGATTATTAGTTTTTTTATTTATTTTTTATTTTCTGTAATTTAATTTTTTGATTGGTATAATATTTATATATTTTAAATATAAAATAAATAAATGAATAAAATTTTAACATGTATTAAAATTAGAAATAATTTATGGAATTATTAAATTTTTATTTTAATTTTTTATAATTTAATTTTTTAAATTCAAGTTTTTGTAATCCATAAATTTCTGAAAAAAAATCACATAGAAAATATTAATCTATGTACTTAGAACTAACTAGTAATGATTAAATGCTCTCTAGATGATTTTTTCGTGGAATTTTTATTAATTAATTTAATTTTCTATTATTCAAATTAATAATAAACTTATTAATATAATCAAATAATAATGCAAAGTCTTTGCACGATGATATCGTCAACCACAGTGAGTCATAGGAAGGATCTGGTGGGTTTCGTTCCATTCCCCTTGTCTACAAAGAAGAAATTTGGCCTGGCTTTTTCCACGCCTTTTCAATTTTTCGCACAGGCTGTAGAGAAAGACCAAATAATTTCTGAGATCTGCGTACAGAGCAAAGGGAAGCAATGGATAGAGAACCAGAGGATCTACAGTTCGTCGGCATCGTGGGAATTGTTGGAGAGGCCTTCAAGATCCTTCGCTCCTTCGCTAAACTGCTAGGGGCTATCACGCTAACCCTTATTCTCCCCCTTTGTTTCGCAATTTTGGGGCACCAATTGGTCTCCGAATATCTGCTCAATGAAATACAGTGGAACGAAATGGCCGGCACCCAGGCCGGCCAGAGGACCATGAGGGAATTGGCCTGGGAATGGACGGAGCTCTTCGCTTTTCTAGCGGCCTATGAAGTCTTCGTTTTTGCTTTCTCGTTGCTGTCCACTGCGGCAGTGGTGTATACCGTGGCTTCAATCTATACGGGAAAGGAAATTTCTTACGGGAGGGTTATGAGCATCGTTCCCAGGGTTTGGAAGCGCCTTATGGTAACTTTCCTCTGGTTTTTCGCCATAGGCTTTGCCTATTACGCGGCCGTCGTATTGGTCTTAGTCTTGCTCATAATCACCATGAATCTGGGCTATTTGAATACGGCGGTCTATATTGTTTGCCTCATTCTTATAATCTCGGTCTTCTGCAGCGGGTATGTGTATATAACCATGGTGTGGCATCTCGCCTGCGTCATATCCGTGTTGGAGGACAAATACGGTCTGGGCGCCATGCGGAAGAGCAAGGATCTCATTAAGGGAAAACGGATTACGGGCTTGGTGCTAGACATTCTTTACATCATATTCGCCGGAATTATTGGATGGTTTTTCGACTATGCTGTTCTTGACGGGCACAGCCATGGCGTGCGAGGTGCACGAAGAGGTGCGTATGGGACAGTCCTTGTTGGGTTGCTGTGTTTTGTTCACTTGATGGGGTTGTTGACACAGAGTGTGTTTTACTTTGTGTGCAAATCTTACCACCATGAGAGCATAGACAAATCTTCTTTGTCTGATCACCTGGAAGTTTACCTTGGCGACTATGAGCCTCTCAAGAGTAGCAACATCCAAATGGATGGTCTACACGCCTCTGTATAGTCTTACCTGTAACTGTGTCTTGTTTATTGTAGAGATTAATGATATTATCATCTTGTGTTTGGCCTTTTCATTTGTCTGAAATAATCCTGCACTCTGCAGCCAATATCTAACTTAGGATGGCTACTTTTATCTGTAAAGCAGGGCAGGATTTTGATTTGTTTTATAGTATAACTTTTACTTCAATTTAGTTTGTTTAGCGCTGTTCTGGACTTCATAGTTTGTTTAGCGGTGTTCCGCCACTTTATAGTGGCGGATTAGAAATAAACTAATATAGATATATCTTAAGATGGATGTAGCATGTTAAGTATGGATTTAGCCTGTATGAAGACTCGTCAAATTCTCAATTTTTTTAAAGTGTAAAATTGGAAAAATAAATTGCATTTTTTCATGGCTTAATATCATATATAATTTTTCATTGTTTAGATTGTATTTTTGAATGCTATATAAAATACATAAATTTTTGAGTTCAAAAAAATATTTGTTAGATTTTAAAGAAAATTGGAGAAAAAACCAAACTTAAAAAGTCCCCACTTCCAATATTTTAACCATCAAATTTTATGTTTTTCAATGACTTTATATAATATATACATATTTTTTTTTAACAATATATAATATTTACATAGTTAACATTAAAATATTTTAAAGAACATGTGTAGCTATGAACTACATTGCCCACGTTGAAAAGCTTTTTTCTTATTAATATATTTTTCTCTTACATATTAAAATTATTTCATACATGACCCACATTATTATTTTTTTAATTAAAATGAATATTTTCAAATATTATATATTAATTTTATATTAAAAATTCAATACATTACACATCTCTCTCTTGTTGCCCAAGGCTTCTTATTACAACTTAAAATGAAGATCTGTTGACTTTTTTATTTTATTTTTTTAACTAATTGTCTTTCCAGAGACTTTTTGGAAGCTTTTAACAGTATGTAATATTTACGTAGTTGACATTAAAATATTTTAGATAACATGTGTAGCTATGAACTACATTGTCCACGTTTGAAAAACTTTTTTCTTATTAATATATTTTTATCTTTCATATTAAAATTGTTTCATACATGACCCACATTAATTTTTTTTTATTAAAATGAATATTTTCAAATATTATATATTGATTTTATGTTAAAGTTCAATACATTACACATTTCACTCTTATTGGGGAAGGCTTCTTATTTCAACTTAAGGATGAGAATCTGTTTACTTTTTTATTTTATTTTATTTTTTTAACTAGCTGTCTTTTGGGAGACTTTTTGGAAGCTTTTAACAACATATAATATTTAGATAGTTGACATTAAAATATTTTAGATAACATGTGTAGCTATGAACTACATTGTCCACCTTGAAAAACTTTTTTTTATTAATATATTTGTATCTTGCATATTAAAATTATTTCATACATGACCCACATTAATTTTTTTTTATTAAAATGAATATTTTCAATTATTATATATTAATTTTATATTAAAAATTCAATACATTACACATTTTTCTCTTAATGCTGAAGGCTTCTTATTTCAACTTAGGGATGAGGGTATGTTGACTTTTTTATTTTTTTGTAAGGATGAGGATCAGTTGGCTTTTATATTTTATTTTTGAAGGAGTTGCCTTTCATTTGAAAGCTTTTCTAGTGCATTTTTCTGGCCTAATTTCTCTAAAATCCAGCAGGAATTTATTGGAATCACAAGTTTGATGGGTAACCCCTGCGTAATTGAAGTGCAGTGAAAAAACGAGTTTAAATAACACAAATCAATATTTCACCTCAAATGTTTCCACCGGATTCACGCCCTCAAAGTCCAAAAAGTCACACTAAAAGCAACTCCTTTTTTAATTGGCTACCTAGACTGCTTCTCAAGGGAATATGCTTAGCACATGCTTCTTTTGAATGCTTATCAACAATTGTAGTGTGTTACAGAGTTTGTTAAGTTGCATTGACTTTTAATAAATTTAAAAATTTAGATTCCTGCCATGTGGTTCCCTGCCCACCAATTTCCTAGGAATTTGAGATTATTCCAATTCTAATAAGTTCCTCCATGAAAAATTTCTCGTTATTATTTATAACATTCATTTATATATAGCAAATTTTATTTAGCAAAATAGTCCATTACTTTTAATAAATTTAAAAAATTAAATTCATGCCAAATGGCTCCCTGCCCACCATTTCTCTAGGGATTTGAGATTATTCCAATTCTAATAAGTTCATTATTATTATTTATAACATTTATTTATATATAAGCAGATTTTATTTAGCAAAATGGTCCATTTTACAATGAGATGTGCAATTCTTTTTTTTTCTCAAGTTAAAGTGAACCCATAGAGTGGCAACGAGGAGCCACATGTATGACATGTGCTTCCTCGAGCTCATCCGGGAAATTTATTGCCTCTCGCCGCCGAGGAGTTAAGAGAGGAGACGTGATAGCAGAGCTTTCAATGCTGCGTAAGGTGAAATGGGGAGGCTGTAGCAAGCAGTTAAGGAGTTCGGGCTTCGAGAGAATGTCGAGAGGTTTAAGATGGATGAGGGATTGCTGCAGGTCCATGCTCAGAGCAAGGATCATGCAGCTCAGAGTCCTGTGGGCAATCTTATCTTTCAAGCTTCAGCTCTTGTTGATCCGGCCAGCATTCAAGAAGCTACGGGAAGTCGCGAGCTCATATACTCTGTTGTCTGTTGTCTGTTGTCTACGTTCTGGTGAGCTTCGTCTCAGAATTGTGGGGAGAGGAATTATTTCTGGTGGGGGCCGACTCTATCCGGGAAAACCTCCATTTGCCGCTCAGCTTCAAGACACCGGCATCCCTGCAACTATGGTCAGACCCAGGCAAAGGCTGCTCAGTAGAAGGGGATCTGCTCGAGGAGGTTCTTCTCGCCACCTTGGTGCGGAATCCCACCACCATTGATGTTGTTGTTACTGCCACAGAAGGGCAGGGGCCACTCCTATTCTGGCAAGTCAACACATGGACATGGGTAATCCCAGTGCTGGACCGCACCCTCTTCCAGCGTTCGGGTCTACCATCTTCTCTCTGGGCAGCTCGAGGGACAATTCCCGCATCAATGCACACATCTCGGTTCTATTCACTGAGGATTTTCAGGAAGGTGAAGGCGGTTCGGGCAGCAAGGGGGAGCTCCCAGGCGAACAGCCGGAAACAGTCGAGAAAGATCCCGCGGAGGTACCTGAACAGGCTCCCAAACGACCTCAAGAGTAGGAGGCATCGACTTCAAAGAGGGACGCAGGGGAAGAATGGGACTGCTTCCCCGAACACTACGGGTGGTGCCGAATTATCGAGGAAAAGCCAGAGGATTAGCGTCCAAAGGCACACTCTGTCACTCTCCACTTTTGTTCAGGTCTGGTATAGGTCTTTCGTTCCTGTCTGTGTCGGGTATAGATTATATGTCTCTGTTTGTGTCTCTCTAGTTCATATACATGTTTATGTTCGCTCTGGTGATGTCAGTAGGTTTTGTAAGGGCGCTTTGAGTCTTCTAACGCCCCTGCTAGGGTGGGATTTTTGCTATGAAGCCCCTGCGTGGGCGATTTTTGTTTGGTTTGAGAACAATGTTCTGTCTGGAAATGATGCCCCTGCGAGGGCCAATACTGAGATGCGAAATGCTAACCCAACGAGCCACAGTCGGCCTTGGGCAACTTGACTCTCTGATTGTAATGCTTTCATGTACATAATATAATAGAATAGAATAGATTTACCGAGAAAAAAAAAAGTGAACCCATAACCTTTCTATACATGGTTAATCAAATAAATATGTGCACTTGTAAGACATTTTTCATGTTACAATAATTTTTTTTGTTATATTTATAAAGCTTTTGGCTATATCAATGACATTAATATTTTTAATGTGGTTGTATTAATTATTCTCATTTGGAATTACTGGATATTTTTTATTTTAATTTTTTATCTTTTAATTTATTTTTCTTTAAGACATTGAATATGTTTTTATATATATTATTAAAATATTTTCTTTCAAACTTTTTTTTTTTATACATAATTGATAGAGATATAAATTAGTTAATATATATTTTCAAATAATTAATTTAAATCATATATTAAAATATCTAAATAAAATATTAAATTTTTTTAAAAATTATAAAAACTAAAAATTTTAGTTTTTTTTTTCAATATAGAAAATATGTTATAATGTACCGTTCTACAAACAATAACAATTTTCAAATTCAATATATCGAAAATTCAAATTCAATATATAATTTTTAAATTCAATATATAATTTTCACCAAAAACCCTTCAATAAACTAAATTTTATCGAAATCATTCTAAAATTAATCTATTTTAACGTGTATGACTGACATAAAAATGTTTTTAGATCCGACTCTTTTTCTTTCATATTGCGGGGTTGTTATAAGCCTGTAAGATTTCTCAGCGTTATAGAGAAATGATTTATTTCTGTAATAAAAGATTTTAAAAAATAAATTAAATTTGATCAAAATTATTTTATTTTAACATGAATAAGTAACATAAAATTTCTGTAAGATTTGATTCTTTTACAAGTTTGTAAGATTCCTCAGACTTATGGAGAAGTTATTTATTCTTGTAAAAAAAAATTCTAAAATAAACTAAATCTATCAAAATTATTCTAAAATTAATTTATTTCTCATGGATAATTGATATAAAAATTGTTTACGACCTGACTCGCTCTTTTTCTTTCAGATTGCAGACTATAATATCTCTGAACTTTATAGAAATGTTATTTATTTTTGCAATAAAGGATTTTTAAAAGTAAACTAAATCTGATCAAAATTATTCTTAAAGTAATTTATTTTAACATGGATACCCGAAAAAAATTTTTTAACATGGATAACTGGAAAAAAAAAAATTTAACATGGATAACTGGAAAAAGAAAAAAAAGGAAAGAGAGAAAGAGACTCGACGTTTCGTTCCAGATTGCAGGGCTGTTACTAACTCTAAGATCTTTTGTTAATAAGGGATTATTAAAGATAAATTAGATTTGATAAAAAATATTTTTAAATTAATTTATTCAACATGGATGGATGATAATTGGTGTAAAAATTGTTTATGATATACCAGTTAAGCACAGCATCATATTGGTGTATGATATTTTTTTTTTTTTGGTGAAATAAGGGACCCATCTGTGGTGTATGAGACCTTCTTGTTTGTGGGATAAGGGAGCTACTTTTGCCCAAGGAGGAAACACATGTTCTTAACCATAGGCCCACTGAAGTTGTATATAGAAATAATTCTACATACATTTCACATTTATATATAGAGATATTCTTGTTTTTAATTTTATCGAAACTTAGATATATACATTATTTTTAAATATGATATACATACTAGAGTCACTGTCGGGAGTCAGTCCTCCCGGCAGTTGACCGACTGCTCATCCCGGAAACGGCACAATTTTCATGAGCAAACCTTCTGCCAGACAACAATCTGCTCAGTTTAGAAACTGCATAGAGATGATCAGCAGGTGAGTCTGTAAGCCTCAATGCAGTTTTCCTCACCAGCAGCTTCTAGAAGCAAACTCCCAGTTCCCTTAAGGAATTGCATAGTTTCTACTGCCAAGCACCCAATAGCTGATTGTTTGTTCCCCTTGGGAATTGCGTAGTTTCTACTGCTAGTGACCAAGCAACCAACTGCTAGTTCCCTCTGGGAATTTCTTAGTTTTGACTGCCAGGATCCCGACGAGATTCTCCCAAAAACTGTGCAATTTCTACCCGTTGATCCTCTTTGCATCCCAACCTATTCCTCCAAAGAATTGTGCAAATTTTGCCTTTCAGTCGTTGTTGCCCCCTCATTCCGGACACTGTGTAGATTCTACCTACCTTGCCTTCCTACAACACAGATTATCCCTCCCAAAATTTACGCAATTTTTACTTCTAGTCGAGCCAGACCTCGCGGAGAGTGACCGTCGGCTTCGATTTCCCATCTTCATCACTCAGTGACTCTTGCACAATTTTCATCATCAGTGCCCGGAGCCATCATCCCACTTCGCAACCTTGCTGCCCCTCCTAGTCACCTACATCCAAAATGATCATGTGTCATGGTAGAATAGGAGGTTTTTGGATTTGATGTCATCTTGTCATGAGTGACTGTAGGCACAGATACACTAAAAAACATGGCATGAGAATGAAAGGAATGAACAAAAGGAGCACATGCAGAAAGATAGGTTCACCAATGGACGAATGAACGATGCATGCAAAGACATGTACTCATGAACGGATAATCATGTAAAGATGTGTTCGCGGGCGGACAGACGAGGAAACATGCAAGATGTGCTCACGGACAAACGAATGGGCAAACATGCACCTTTCGCGAACAAATGAGCCGAGTTGGGAATTTATCCCAACCAATTTGGGACTCACTCTCACCCTCTCCCCTTACAGTGAAAGAACCATTGAAACAAGTACATTAGCATTCACCAGGCACGCGAACCTCACTTCTCGAAGGCAAAGTAGACCACTCTCCTATGCTACAAGCAAGAGTTGAGGCAAATCCTTAAGACATTGGAAACCAAGCCATCATACCAGATGGGACTCCCATACCAAATGGTGTGAGGTCTAGTTGGGACTTCATACCGGGGTGATCCCCTAAATGTTGGTGGGTCCAACACCGTCAACAGGATCCAACTGAGGAGAATGCCTCCAAACTTCCTAAAGTACGAAAGTAAAATTGATATTTCGTAAAGAATGACACATTGATCCTCAAAAGAACCTACAGAGCCTAGGTCCTCCAAAAAATGTTCTTGATTAGCATATTTCCCATAAATATTAATAAATGAAATGGGAGAAACAAAGTTTTATATAGAAAATTAATATATATGGCCGAGGGGAGGGGAGAAGAAATGATAGCCTTTAAATTTGAATTCCACCAATTTATCAAACCCTTAGGAGACCTGTCTGAGTCAATGTGATAAAAATATCAGTCCTTTAAAAACTCTTCAATTAAATGGTGCACGTTCATGCCAGAACACACAGTTTCTTGTATCATTAAGATATCAAGTTTGGTGGAAGCTATCAATATTTTGAGGGTAGATCTTTTCTAGGCACCCCCAATGCCCCATGAATTATATGAGGGGATTATCACTAAGCACCCTTGGACAGGGATAAATTTATAAGGGCCCTAGCAATATAAACTTGTTTACCTTCAAGAATTTCCCATTTGGATCTCTCCTCAGATGTGTGCAAAGTTGACTTCCTACCAGCAAGATAAAAAGTAGGAGGGTCCATCAAAAAGTGCTCATTGGAAGGAGAAATGATAGTCTGATTCTTTCTAGGCTAGAGAGCATAACTCCATTTTTTATCCCAAGGACAGGGAATGGAATAAGAGAGGGAAGGGGAGAGTGATATGGGGGGAAGAGGAATGAAAATAAAAAAGGATCCATATAGGAGCTGAGGAAATGCTATCTGAAAGAAATTATGCCAAAGGAGGGGAAGAAGAGGCACTACAAGGAGGGAGGGAGAAAATATTGAGAGAGAGTGGAGGGGAAAGAAATGATGGAGGGAATAGGAGGCAATGAGTTGTCGACTGATTTCTTGACAAAAGGTATATATGTTAAAGAAATGCTCATACAGGGCTTGTAGGGATCCCCTAAAGATCCTTACTGGCCTTTTCGTGAGAAGTGATATGCTCCATAGATAAATCCTGACCCACTCTAATAGGGCCCTAACAAGGGAAATATTTTGGAACGTGTTTGACTTCGTGACAGTGATGAAACCTAAAAGGAATCCTCCAACAATCCACTTTTTGTACCTAAATTGATATTTCCAAGGAAATCTCCACATTAGTATTAATACCACTCCCGAAGGTATACAACTACTTAAATCTACACAATTGTACAATCCTCATTCTAATGCCACCCCTCTTCCACACTCATGAAAGAACCCATTTTTTTTCTATTGATGGTATTAGATACCGACAACATGCATGGGATCTTCCCGATGTGATGTCCCAATTAGACCTCACACCATTTGGTGTACAAGTCCCATTCGACTATATGGTCCAACCACCATTGTAAACGTTTCAGAGGTACACCTTGTTTATAACACATACACAAGAGATCACAAACACCTATTTTGGGAAGGAAGTATGTAAGCTTTGTGTGACACAAAATATAATATGTACAAGGAAATTCCATAACTGGTAAAGGGAAACGAGCCTCCAGTTAGTGAAATAATAGTACTATCCTAAGGGAGACCCAGGAGCGAAGAGAAAGGATTGTTGATTTACCTGCAAATTAGTTCACAAGATAAGAAACAATCATGAAAACATAACAACACTCATCCAACATAATCCATATCTAAACAACGAAATAGTTCATTAATCTTAGTATGTGATTAAGCTAACATAAACCACAAACATAACAAGAATAGTCTTACTACATCCACAGTAGATGCATGAAGAAGTTTTAGCTCATAGAACTTCTGATTATAAATGAAAGATTCCAAGTACACCGTTACATAGGTGAAACATAAGATCCATTAGTGGAACATGGAGACACAACTTGCTTCTCCAAAGAATGAACTATCTCCTATGCACTACAAGAGAAGTGATGCAGGAGCATCGGGATTAGCCAGCAATGTGGAGATTTGTCCACATGTTGTGGCTAAACATGGTGAAAATTATTGACTGTCGGTCAAAATCGATTTACTGAGGAGGTTGGATTCCTCAAATAGTTTGTTATTGTAAATAAATGAGAGACTGTCTTATTTTAGATTTAGGGATAAGAGATTATCTTCTTTAAATATAGAGATAAGAGCTGTTAGTCTAGGTGTGCATGAGAAGCTACGAATTAGAAGATTTCTGTTAGATCTTTAAAAATAGAAGATTTCGTTAGCTATTGTTGGAGATTTAGTGAATAATAAAAGGAGAAAAATGTGATGAGCGAGGGAGGAGATTGTGAGTTGTAGAGAGTGTGAGATTGGGAATAGAAAGCAGGGGTTTCTGCTTGGGAGCCTTCGAGCAATTTGCAAAGGGCCACCGAACTAGAATATCGGGCCAACAAAAGTTTGTAAGTCATTGTTTTGTTTCAGATTATACATACATTGGTTGATTGATTGAGAAACTATTTATTTGATTTCTGAAGTTCATGGCCTTATTGAATTAATGATGATCAATGGGCTTGAATTTACATTGATTTTGTGTGGTAACTGCCATGTATAATCATTGAGTGTAAAATGGCATTAAATCTCTGTGTAAAGGATGTATTGTAAGGCATTGAGTCTGTAGCTTGGTGTGGAACTCTGTATGTAAAAACTCTGTTCTGTCAGGGTCGTTGGTTATTGAGAAAAACTTGTGTAATTCTGGGACATCAATAATGGATGGATTTCACTGTTGCGTAATGTGTTAAATGAACTGTAAACCATCGAAGGGTTGTAGCATTTCTTTGGCGCAGATTTGAATAGTCGATGTTTAATGGTGGTAAAAAAAACCAATGCAAAACTGTTTGCCTGTCAATTGCGCTGAATTGGGTATGAACAAATTGTGAATCACTATTATTAATGTGTTGGTCTTTTGTCCAAGAATAAAGGTCGACATGATATATGACCACGTTATTGAAGCTGTTTTCAGGAGAACTTAAAATTGCATCGGTTCTGTATTAAAATACATAGTTTTTGACTGCACCAGTGGTATTGAGTGACATCGTTTGTATAAGTCGACATTGAGAGCAGGAATATAAAACTGTGTTTCGGCTTGTAAAATCAATGGAACTTGACATACATAGTCTTGTTTTGTAATGCGACTGTGTGAGGTGGAGGTTGCTGGAGTATTAATTCATATATGAGTTAAAATGACGTTCTAAAAGAAACTAAGTGCAGAATCGATATCTCTTAATCGAATTTCCATTTGAATGATTTTACTGTATGACAAAGGCGCAGGTTCAAAATCCATTTGATGGCAATGTTTGAAATCCGGTTCAGAATTCGTCCCCTCCGTGGTGTTTGAAACTGTGTGGAAGCTGGTAGTTAAAGCCTAGAAGTTTTGAAACAGTTTGTTTACCAATCGATTGAAGGTACATTCTTTGCGTAATTGTTACAAATTGGAACAGAATTGTGTTACTTTTCCAAGTCTACATGCAGTGTCAGGGCGGATCGATGGTAGGTTGTATAAATCAGAAGCGCCAGTATTGAGACAACCAGTCAAATGTTGAAAGCGGCAGTCAGTGAATGTGAACATGGCGTTGTTACTTTGGGTTTGGTTTGGTTATGAAACCAACTCAAGAAAAGATAGAAAAGATAGATCAACGCCTTAGAATTCAGCCTCTTCGAGGGGGCAACCTCCTTTACATTACATAAATGAACAATTATTGGATGATACAAATGACAAAACCTCCTTTCTATATATAGGAGTCTAAGGATTCACAATATAATCCAGCCGACCTAACAATAATAATATAAACCCACAAAAATAACAATAGAGGGATTCTATGGGTCACAGAAATAACAATATGGGGGTAATAGGGGCACAACAATATAAATAAGCGGTATAACTACAATAGTAATGGGGTAATCACTAGTATTATAGGGACCCAACATGCCCCTCTCCTTCAAAAAAGTGTTGTCCTCAACGCTTGAGTAGTTCTAGTTACTTCTGCCTAAAATTCGCATCCTCCCATGTGGAATCTTTAGCAGATAAGTTCTTCCACTTGATAAGATACTCTGAAATTGATCGATTTCTTAGCTGTCGAGTTCTTGTTTCTGTGACTACTTCCGGTTCCAATATAATTTTTCCTTCCTCGTCAAGTTTTGGCAATATTGTTTGAATTGGGAGCTTGTCACCTATAACCTTCTGTAAACATGAAACATGGAAAACTGGGTGCAATCGAGAAGCTGTAGGAAGCTCCAATTTGTATGCCATAGTACCAATCTTTTGCAACACCTTGTACGGACCATAATACTTTGGTGATAATTTATTATCCTTCTTAGCTTGCTTTAGGGACATTTGCTTATATGGTTGTAGCCGTAGGAATACCCAATCACCTACATCAAAACTTCTTTCACTGCGATGTTGTTCTGCCTGTTGTTTCATTCTATTTTGTGCCAACACGAGGTTATCCTTTAAGAGTTGGAGGACTTGTTGTTGATGTTCGATGTGATGTTCCACTGCCTGAACCTTAGAATTTTCTCTTAAATATGATGTGATGGATGGTGGTTGATACCCATAAAGTGCCATAAATGGGGTCATTTTTGTTGCTGTATGGAAGGAAGTGTTATACCACCATTCAGCCAGAGGCAACCATTTGACCCATTGTGTCTATTTATTAGATACAAAGCAACAAAGATATCCTTCCAAACATTTGTTTACTATCTCAGTTTGCCCATCAGATTGAGGATGATAAGATGAGCTATGAGCTAACTGAGTACCAAGACAAGAAAATAATTCTGTCCAAAAATATCCAGTGAAAATGGGATCTCTGTCACTTACAATAATCTTTGGGTTTCCATGTAGCTTTTGAACTGTTTCCATAAATGCAGTAGAAACTGTACTGGCTTTAAAATGGATGTGATAATGCACAAAAGTGTGCATACTTGGTAAGTCTGTCAACTACCACCATGATGACACTCTTTCCCTCAGACTTGGGTAAACCTGTGATAAAATCCATTGAAACCTCCTCCCAACGTTGGCTTGGAATGGATAAAGGTTTTAATAGACCTGGTGTCTTAATTGTTTCAACTTTATTTTGTTGGCAAACCAAACATTCCGCCACAAACTTTTGAATATCTGATTTAAGGCCATCCCAAAAAAATTCCTTCTTAACCCTGTGGTAAGTTTTTAAAAATCCTGAGTGCCCTCCTAAGGGAGAAGTGTGCATTTCCATAAGAATCTTTTGTTTTAGCTGGGAATTATTACAGAGGTATAAGCGATCTTTGTAACATAACGAATCATTTTGCCAGCTAAATGTATCAGAATTACTGGAATCTTGTTGTAGCTTTCGAATAAGTGCCCACACTTCTTCGTCATTCTTCCATTCCTCCCTTGCTTCGTTTATCCAATCTGTTTGGATAATAGAAATGGCACACAACAATGCTTCCACATCCTCATCCTTTCTTGAGAGTGCATCTACCACCACATTTTGCTTCCCTTTTTTGTAGATGATTTCAAAGTCATAACCCAACATCTTTGTGACCCACTTTTGTTGCTCTTCAGAGGATAATCTTTGTTCTAAAAAGTATTTAAGGCTATCATGATCCGTTTTTACCTTGAAGTGTCTTCCCATTAGGTAGGGTTGCCATTTCTTAAGTGCATGGAGTATTGCCAACATTTCCTTCTCATAAATAGCTTTGCTTAAAAACTTTCCCTTGATTGGACGACTTTCAAAAGCAATGGGTCTTTCATCTTGCATTAGAACAGCATCAATTCCATTTCCTGAAGCATCACATTCCATAATAAAGGTTTTTGTGAAGCCCGGTGTAGCTAAGACCGGTGCTTGGCACATTGCCTCTTTAAGATGTTCAAATGCCTTTGTTGCTTCCGGAGTCCATGAAAATGAATCTTTCTTCAATAATGTTGTTAGAGGTGCTTCTATTCTCCCATAATTCTTAAGAAACTTGCGATAATACCCTGTCAACCCAAGAAATCCTCGTAGATGCTTTATGGATGTGGGGATTTTCCATTCCTTAATGGCTTTAATTTTGCTAGGGTCTACCTTAACTCCTTCATGAGATACAATATGACCCAAATATTCCACCTCCTAGACTCCAAAGAAACATTTGGATCTTTTTTCATATAATTGTTTCTCCTCCAATAGTTGTAGCACCCTGTCAACATGTTCAACATGATCCTTCCAAGACTTGCTGTAGATTAGTATATCATCAAAAAATATTAACACAAATTTTCTAAGGAATGGTTTGAAAATTGAATTCATCAAACTTTGAAATGTTGAAGGTGCATTGGTGAGGCCAAAAGGCATGACCAAAAATTCATAATGACCCTCATGAGTTCTAAATGCCATTTTCGAAATGTCTTCAATCTTCATTCTGATTTTATGATATCCCGAACGAAGATCCCACTTGGTGAAGTAAATTGATCCATGCAATTCATCCAGTAATTCATCAATGACAGGAATGGGGAACTTATCTTTAATAGTGAGCTTGTTAAGCTCCCTATAATCCGGACACATGTGCCATGATCCATCCTTGTGCATAAATACTACTGGAGCTGAGAAAGAACTTTGACTCGGTTGAATTATACCAGCCTCTAGCATTTCTGCAACCATACGTTCAATTTCACTTTTTTTGACATAGGGATATCTGTACGGCCTAATGTTTGGAGGAACACTTCCTGGAATCAGATGAATAGCATGATTATGATCACGCATAGGTGGGAGACCTTTGGGAGTTTCAAATACCTTGGAATGATTGTCCAGGAATTTTTGGAGATCTGTAGAAATAGATGATTCCAATGTGGAAACATCTAGCGAACATAATTGTGCAATTATACCTCTTTGCTCCTTTTTTAGAAGCTTTGTCATGCCATTAGAGCTGATTATCTTTCCTGGTTTCCCTGCAATACCCCTTAATTCAACTTCCTTTCCTTCCGTAGAAAATTTGATGAAAAGTTCTTGAAAATTAAAAGCTATTGTATCCAAGGATTGTAGCCATTGGACTCCTAGTACAACATCAGCACCTCCCATTGGAATGGAAAGCATTGTGCTAGTCAATACATATTCTCCCATGGATAGCTTGATATTATGGCACTTTCCAGAGCAATTTATTGTTCCTCCATTTGCAATCATCACTTGACACTTTGGTGCTGGATATAGGAAGCAATTCAATTCTTTTGCTACCCTACAATGAATAAAATTGTGGGTGCTTCCTGAATCAATCAATACTATTACCTTTTTCTTCTTGATTTATCCTTCTATCTTGATGGTTTGAGGAGTGGTAATTTCCGCCAATGCATTACAAGATATCGTCGGATTTATTTTTTCTTCATCTAGCCTTTGTTCCTGGAGTATATCCTCTTCTTTTGACCTTTCTTGCTCCTTTTCTTCTTCCTCTTCACAATCTATGTAGAATAATTTCTTCTCAGCACACTTATGACCTTTTGTGTATTTTCTATCACAATTGTAACAAAGCCCTTTTTCTCTTTTTTCTTCCAATTGTTGTGGTGTCAACCTTGTAGGTTGTGGAAGACTAGGGGCAACAACACTTCCGTCTTTATAGTTGTGAATGGTATGCTTCCTAGTTGCCATAATTTTGCTTTCCATTTTTCTTGCTAACCTGAATGCTTTCTCTAATGAATCAGGTTCCCAAAGGCGAACATCATGTTGGATATTATCCTTTAAAGACCCTATGAACACATCAATCCTATGCTCCTCTGGAATATCTTTTACCCTTATGTTTAATTTTTGGAACTCCTCAATGTGCTCCATTATTGAACCCTTTTGTTTGAGACTTATCAATTGGCTAAAAAAAGTGTTGTTTTTTGTATCCTCATAATGTGCTATCAATTCTTCCATAAAAATTGCCCAAGTGATAACTTTCTTACGAGAACAAAGCCATTGATACCATACAAACTGATTTGGTTCCAAATATACAGTTGCCATATGTACCTTTTGTGCGTTTTGCACATTATTGAGATCGAAGAATTGCTCCATCTGTAATATCCATGTGGCGGGATCATTGCCATCAAACTTCCTCATATCGATTTTTGGAATATGGTGATTCTTAGATCCAACATTAGCATCTATGGAATCATGATTAACATTTCTTTTGTTCTCATCATGAGTTTCCTTTACTACCTTTTCACCATTAGTAAGTATTTCTTGTAGAAAATTTGTCAAATCTGCCTTCAAATCTGCCATGCCTGTCTTCAAATTTGTGTTCAAATCTATCTTCAAATTGTCCACCTTAGCTTCCATGCCATTCATCTTAGCTTCCACGCCATTTATCTTAGCTTCTGTTAACTTTTGTGAGCGTGACATTTGTTGCACTTGTTCTTGTAATTTTGATATATCATGTAGCATTTCTTCCTCTTCTTCATGAGTCATGCTAGAGCTTTCAGGTTCCTTACTAAGTGTTTGCATTTTCTTTCCTCGGGGCATCAGTTACTAATAATAATTCTCTACTATGCCCTTTGAATTCCTTCAAAATAAATTTTCAAACCAAGCTTAAGCAAAAATTTAAAAAAATCTACAAACCTTTTTTCACTTTATAGGAGCCTAATATTGCCTCTGATGTATCTCTGTACTTTCCAATCATCTAGTTCTGAATTTGTGACCTGTAGTAGCTCTCTGTGTCCTCTTTCCAATGCCACCAGTCTGATCCAAATTGGATTCTCCAAGAAAGAGTTATGCACAATCTCCCACGATGGCCTGATTATAGACCTTTCCAGAAGAGTGAACTTGTATGAAGTGCCACGTGTACAATTTTCGATCTTTGGTTCTGAAAAAAATATACAAGAAACTACAGTCCGTCCTCTTTCTGCACCTTTTTACGAAATTTCAATCTGATTCCCAGAGAGAAAGTTATGACGATTTTTCCCAGGTCACCTGTTTTGAATGTAATTCAGGAGTCTGCAAAATGACCAACTTCCTCAGATCATATCTCCGCAAATATCGCGCAAAAAGCTCTGAAATTTGGACCCTAGGTTCAACACGATTTCTTCTCAAATGGGTTTTTTTACGACTTCTGAAATGTCACAGAAAAAAATTATAGCGAAAATGCCATGATGACCTGTTTGGAGCAGCGAAACCCTAGAATCCAAAGCTCGGATACCAAATGTTATGAAACCAGCTCAAGAAAAGATAGAAAAGATAGATCAACACCTTATAATTCAACCTCTTTGAGGGGGAAACCTCCTTTACATTACATAAATGAACAATTATTGGATGATACAAATGATAGGAGTCTAAGGAGTCACAATATAATCCAGCCGACCTAACAATAATAATATAAAGCCACAAAAATAACAATAGAGGGATTCTATGGGGCACAGAAATAACAATATGGGGGTAATAGGGGCACAACAATATAAATAAGGGGTATAACTACAATAGTAATGGGGTAATCACTAGTATTATAGGGACCCAACAGTTTACCAATCGATTGAAGGTACGTTCTTTGTGTAATTGTTACAAATTGGAACAGAATTGTGTTACTTTTCCAAGTCTACATGCAGTGTCAGGGCGGATCGATGGTAGGTTGTATAAATCAGAAGCGTTGGTATTGAGACAACCAGTCAGATGTTGAAAGCGGCAGTCAGTGAATGTGAACACGGCGCTGTTACTTTGGGTGTGGTTTGATTAAAATGTAAATGGTGTCAGAAGCTTGTGGATTCAATAGTGTATTGATGCATTGAGTTTTAAATGTTGTCAGTGTTGAATTGAAACAGTATTAATACAACCCGAGTGTAATGTGTTAAGCTTTGAACACATTCAGAAGTTGTAGTTTTATGAACTGATACATCTGCCAGATCGTTGAAGTTGAACACAATATGTATCCATTGTTGGATGGACAGGATTCAAAGCATGAATTTGCCAGACATTGAGGGTTTGATTTGTCAAAAAGCTGAGATGCATGTTTATGATCACAAAGATTAAAGATTCTGGGTATTGCAGGCTAACCCTGCATCAAGAAGCCAAGAAAAGAATCTAAGAATCCAACCCCTTTCCTTGAGTTATGAGGAGCTATCTATAATAAATGACAATGAATTTTGAGTTTCCTTACGACTCTAACTTTTGTGACCTATGGGCTTCTATAAAACCTTTCACATTCTATACATGATCTTTTACATTGCACATATGTCTCATGGACATTGTTACATACAACTTATTATAAAAGACAAAATGCATGTAAGACAATGGCTATATGAGATGAAACTACTAATAGGACAAAATGTTATCAAATTGATAAGTCATTTACTTCATCATGGAGCTCATTGGTAGTGTATGTATGCCATGCTATGAACTTTGTAGAGATGAATTTGATCCGAACTGGCAAGTCCACTGCATACTGCATCTTCACCTCCAATATTTTTGTCAATATGTTCTAGGTGCTTGATTGTACACTATTCCATAGCCATGACAGTTTCATGTGACCTTTGATAGGTGTTATGGAATATTGTAGAATAATGTTTTTGGTGATTTCCAAGACTTCTTGTTTTGATTCTTTCTTTATTTGTTCTATGTACTACCTTATTTATTGAAAGAAGATTTCCCTACCTCTTATTTCTTCAAGTGATCCTACAGAAGGAATCCCATGTTTCTTTACTAGAGAGTCAAAACCATTGTGCATTCGACCATAGGCAAAAATGGTGATAAACAACTATTCTCCAAGATGGATGTAGTTCTAATGATGGAGTCTCAGTTGTACTCTATCTATCTCTATGACAATCCTTTCCTTTCTAACCAACTGTTGCGAAACATATGGATATTTGACATCCCAATTCTAGAGTTGGTCAACAACTCTATTTGCCACTTTCAGGAGCTTTAATAATTCTTGTGCTTTCTTATGAATGCCAACAAGAGGTACCTTTAATTTTTGTAGAAGTATCATTTCATTATACAATTCCTCCATGGTATCCTCCATTGGCCCTAATTCCTCCTATATGGCTGATTTCCATTCTGTGAAGCTGTGGGAAGATAATCACTAGTTTTCTGGAGTGAGATGTTTCACTTGTTGTTTTACTGCAACCAATTGTTTCCTTAGTCAAACTTTCTCATTCAATAGATATTTCGAGTTTTCATGTTTTTTTGTAGCAAAAGAAACATTAGACGCCATGATTGCTCGAGGATTCCTTCTAGTATTAGCAGTTATCACCTTTTTTGTGGACACAAAGACTGGGTTCTAAGGATCATTTGGGAAGTATCTTCGACTTTATTGCATGATCCTTTTTTGAGTTGATAAAACATGACATTACACACATCCATGACCCTGTCTTTAGGTGGAGGTGTTATTCTAATTTAATCAAATGGGAGATGACCAAGTGTTAGAGGAGGTTCTGCTAGAGAACCTAGTTCATCATCTATTCGTTGGATGGTATCATATTCCTACAACACTTCCTCTATTTCTTGATTCAATTATTCTTCCTCCAACCTCTATGTTGTTTCCTCCTCTTATGACTTCATTTTCATTCTTCTTCTACTCTCCTTCTCTCCTCTTCTTCTTCTTGCTATTTTTTGAGCAACTTTTCTTGATTCATCTACTCCTCTTCCTCTTGTTGCATCTTTGCCTCTAATTCTCTCCTTTCTTGTTTAGCTTGAATAGCTCCCTTATTCAAAGGATATACTTTCCATTTCCTACTACTTTCTCCTATCGAATTATGCTTGATCCTTTCCCTAGGAGCTACACCTTTTTCTTGATTAGCTGTTTGTGGTGCCTCCTGTACATGTATGTATTGAGTTGGTGTAACTGGGGGGAAAATGACCTCAATTCCTGGAAGTACTACATTGTTCTAGTTCTTCACCTTCTCATATTTTGTAGTAGACATTGATTAATATCCCTAATTGAAACCAATCCTTTCGCAACGTTTCCTGCACACTCTTCTGGGGTCATATCCATAAAAGTCCTTGACCTCAAAGTGCAAGAAATCCAACTCCTATATTTTTCCCTCTGCCGCCTTATGGATCTTTAGCTCATACAATCCAATCCTAAAAGGGAAAGTGGGCCATGGGAATTTCTTCCTTCTATGAAGGACTCTTGATAACCCTTTTTTCAACTAATAAGCCACTTCTTGCAAGCCCAACTTATTAGTTACATATCGCAACATGATATGAGGATAAATATGACATACAAAGCATGAGATGTACGTACCTTCGTGCGTAGCAAACCAATCTGTGATATCATGTAGTTATTCCTTCTCATGGCTGGTCATACAAGGAGGATAAATCTGTTGAAAATCGCAACAAGAAATGTTAAAAATAGAATCCAAAAATTCCAATTTAATTTGTTCTTGAATTAAATTGTCAATCAAAATTGTAATTATTTTCTCATAGCAACTTGTAACTAAGTAAATTTGACTTAGTTAACATAGGAATTTTGAGTTGGAAGTCATTTGGAAGTCATGTGTATGTTCTCCCTAATTTTTAGGTGTCTAGGATGAGTTTAATTTTGAGTTGTAATTATATAACTCAGTTTACTGAGTTATGTTCAGTTAAATTAGTTCTAAATGTTTGTGGAACTAATAAAGGATCAACAATCAATTGGTGCACTAGTGCATCCACAAGTTTCACTCAAGTTAACTGAATATTCCCTCATCAGAATCTCACGCATGTCGATTCTAAGAAATACCTAGTTGAGACTAGAGTGCAAAGACAATGTACTATTAGTGGTGTGATTTACTGAGTTGTATATATCATGCATGCAATCAGATAAGGACCTATGTTTGGATTGCGCTATTTTGGAAGCATTAATTCCATTTAAATATGGGTTATTCATCCTAGGAATTACATAAGATATTAGGGGCTTGGAGCGCTGTTGAATAGGCTAATTGTTTGCAAGAGCTAGCTTATGAGCTGAGAGGGTTGAGCATACTTGTGTGGAATTTTTCTAGTGAGAACAAGCTTCGTATATTCACTCATATTTATGATATATGCAGTACAGATAGAAGATTTTGAGCAGTGGTTTTCCCTAGATACATCTTGTGTTATGTGCCATTGATTTATTTTCTTCTTTTTCATATTGTTTTCATCGATCTATTGGTTTCCGTTACTTGAAAGTAGAATTAGATTCTTGCCCTACTCTTTAGTACATTGCATGAGCTTGTGAATCTACAAGAAAATCTACACAATCTCATATATCATATGGAATATGACTGCGAAGAAATGCTCTACTAACCTGTCATATGAAACTTTGAAACTCAAATCTGAGAATACCATACAGTGGAAGTAATTTGGAAACTTATCCTGTGGGCTCTAGTTCCAGTACATTCATCGGAATGCATATCGCGCACATATCCCATCCAATAAAAATGAAAACATGTAGAACTCTAGTGCCTATTTTGACCTAAAATATGCTTTTTCCTACCTAACGTGACACTGCAACTCAAAAGAAAGTATAGTTGCCCAATTGAAGACCTTTCTACATGTGACCACCATGTTGAGCATATATATCCAATTATTTTCAAATAATTTAGCATTCTTTCACACATGTAGCCTACAACACATAAAAATTAGATAATGATACACATCTCTCAGAATCCTGGTTGGGTGAATTGTAGATCGATAGTGTCGAAACTTAGCAGGCTCTCAACACCAAGATTTAATAATATCAATTATATCAAGATCAACCCATCTCGTGTAAAATTTGTTAGTTGCATACTCCGTGGGATTTTACATCTTATAATAGGTATGCATGTCTTCTCCATAATAGGTGGTGATATGACGATCAATTTCACTACGAAGCACCAAATAATAATCATCCATGTCTTTAAGAATCCATTCAATCCCTTATGCACGAGGAATGACTAGAAATCTACATGCAATCTTGTGTATCCTAGATGACTTGATATTAATGTATAGCTCCAAATCTTCCAAGTTTTGATAGATTTCTTTTTGCATAAATGTGTATTTGATGTCTTTCCACGTGACCTTAGTAGACTTATCTATGAAGCACTGTCTATCTACAAAAATGGGAAATGTAGGATTTGTAACTTCTACTACTTCTTCAGGGCTTGCTTCTGAATCTTATTTGGAGGCCACTCGAAGTGTAGTGGGAGGAATTGTCCTAACACGTGATGAAAGAGTAATGATACTAGTAGCTTGAACAAATTTATGCAGAAGTCAATGCTCTGTGATTTGGAAACCATTCTTTGTGATTTCATTGAAACTAGTGTTGTGTTCCTATGTTGGTTGACTAGTGAAGGCTCAGTGGATATTTTATTCACTTAGTGCTTGCTGAGTAGGCTGATAAACCTCTAAGTGCTTGTTTGAAAATTTGATAAACCACTTAGAGCTTGTTGGATGAGCTTATAAACAATTAGGCACGAGGTGAGTTGAGCCATGGTGGTGCTTGCTAGAAAGGGATGACAAACTACAAAGTGCTTGTAGAGGAAGATTGTAAACCACTTAGTTATTTCCATATAAGATGAGAAACCACTTGGATAGTGAACTCGAGACTCCTACAATTCTTGCCTTGAAACTCAAACTAATAAACCACCTATATAGTGTATTCATTTTCCTAGAACTAAGGAAAACTTCAACTATGCCTTGGATGAATCCTTGTGATTTATTTTAATGATGAAGAGTGTCATTGGCCTACCGCCAAATAGTAGTTGATAAACCACATGGACAATGGAATCCTCCTCTTCCATATTTTTTTAACTAAATCTCAGTGGGAAATTCCTTTGAGAAAATCACTCCTCAGACTCTGAATCCAATTGGTGGTCAACTGCAAGAAATATTGTAGTGTATCTAGCTTATGGTTAGGTGGAGGGTTGAGGTCTCTCCTTTAGTTGCCAACCATTCAAGTTAAACAGATACGTATATTTACTTGTGCCCATTTATACTATGGATGATGAAGAAGGTTTGATATGTGATACGTAAGTGTATAGATTAGCATTACCTATGGAATGTTGTTAAGACCTTTGTATGTTCATGGTGAATTCTTTCATTTATATGCATTCACGGTTATGTTGAAGTTATGGAACATATGTTGATGTTATCTTTATGAAGTACACAACCAGTCACATGAATATCCATGGTTTCTTAATGTCTCTTAATTAATATGTTATGGCATGTCATTAAATTGTTTGACATGTTATGAATATCATGGCTCACAACTTTTTTTAAGACAATATGCTTTCTTAATGGAGACTAAGCCATAGCCACTTGTTTCAAGAACAATAAGAGAATTTTATAGTTATGTATGCATGTATAATGTTGTAGTGTCTTGAGGTTCCCAAAGGAAGCATTATATGTGATTTCCTATGAAATATGGTATTTGAAGCCATTTCTTACCTTTACCCAAAATTTCATATAAGGCAAGTCTATTAGAACCATACATCCTACCATGGTTATAATGTATTACTTGGAAGGTCAAGTTTTATACCTAGGCATTCATTTCTAGTGATTGTTGTTTTGGGAAATGCCTTGCCTTAAGGAGATTCTAGTATAAATCCCTTGGATCTTTCCTTTGGTAAAGAATTTTCACTTATATCTAGGGTTGAATGGTGCATGGATGAATCACGTATCTAGGCTCGATATCATTTTCAACTCCCCAACACCAATTGCATCCATATATGCGAAGGGGGTAGATGTTTATAGGATTGGCAGATGTATGTGAAAAATCTAGGCATTTGACTAGTCATTGCTTATGCATAATTTAAAAAAGGACCAGATGTGGGATGGTACAAATTCCATAGTAAATTACTGTGGAAGTAATATTTGGTGTGGGCCCTTGTTAGGTGAAAACATTTATGTGAGGACATATTTCGATAAGTGAAGGAAGCATATGGTATATATAACATACGATGGTGGAGACTTGTGCACTTTAGAAATAAGTCAAATCACTATCAAACTGGATTTTGTAGAAGTGTAGATTAAATGGGGTGGGCCCCGTTTGAAAAAATATAGGCAGTTGGACTTCCTTGTGAGAAGTTATTTTATTTAGAATCTAGGAGAGATGATAGGGTTTGAGTTAGGAACTTTTGTAAAGTCCTTGATGGGATCTAGAACAAATCTTCTATGAAGGTGTGTGTGATTTGGTGATTTGAGGGATCAAGGATTGTGCCAGGAATGCACAAGGTGTGCATCCCAAATTTCCATTATGATCGATATAACTAGAATTAGTGACATAACTTTACAAGATAGGGCCTAGTGGGACCTACGACTTCGGGTTATGTGTCAAGTGCTAATGGGATTAGATAGCATCTACATGGGAGTCGTGTAGATTCCATTAGATAGATGAACTACCATAGTTGACATGGTAGGTACACACAAGTCAGATGTGGATGTCACATGGTTGTACTTGTTGACGTGGCAAAAATTAATTAGTTTAAATTCAAATTGGAATAATCTTGGTCTGTGAGTCAGATTAAGATAAATTTTATACCACTGGAAAGCTCTTCACAATCCAGATACGATGGTGATATCAGAAGTTAATTCTACAAACTTTGGAGAAGAAGGATTTTTAGTGACCCAATCTTCATAATAAACTTTGGAGGCTGACTAGTCATTGCTTATGCATAATTAGAAAAGGGACCATATTTGGTATGTTACAAATTCCACAGTAAATTAATGTGGAAGTAATATATGGTGTGGCCCCTTGTTGGGTGAAAACATTTATGTGAGGATAGATTTCCATAAGCGAAGGAAGCATCTGGTATATAGGACATACGATGGTGGAGACTTGTGCACTTTACAAATAAGTTGAATCACCATCGAACTGGATTTTGTAGGAAGTGTAGATTAAATGCGGTGCGCCCCGTTAGGAAGAATATAGGAAGTTGGAATTCCTTGTGAGTAAATATTTTATCGTGAATCTAGGAGATACAATAGGGTTTAAGTTAGGAATTTTTGTAAAGTCTTGGATGGGACCCAGACCATATATTCTATGAAGGTGTGTGTGATTTGGCGATATGAGGGATCAAATATTGTGCTAGGAATGGACAAGGTGTGCACCCAAGATTTCCATTGGGATCGAATATAACTAGAATTAGTCACATAACTTAATGGGGTAGGGCCTAGTGGGACCTACGACTCCGTGTTATGTGTCAGGTGCTAATGGGATTATATAGCCTCCACATGGGAGCCACATAGATGCCATTAGAGAGATGAACTACCAGTGTTGACGTGGTAGGTCCACGCCACAGGGGCTTCACTCAATGAGCCTCTGACATATCACGTGCATTCATGGCATATTAAAAAATACCCTTAATTTTACTACATATTGGAAACTACCTCGAAAAATCACATATTATTTAACCCCCTACCAATATAAACCCAATACACCTTCCCAATTTAAAAAACCCTACTTTCACTAGATATTGTATGTATCCATTTTTTTGTTAACATTTTTATACCCCTTTATATTTTTTCATTAACTTTGGACTCCATTTTTTATACCTACTAATATAAAAACCCTTTCCCCCCTATATATCGCCCGATATATTATGTCATTTTTTCCTCAATAAATATCCCCCAATATGAACTCACATGGTATGGTATTGGTCCCCAAGTGAAGCCCCTGTGGTCCACGCACGTCACATGTGGATGTCACATGGTCATACTTATTGATGTGGCAAAAGTTAATTAGTTTAAATTCAAATGGGAAGAAAAATTGGTCTGGGAGTCAGATTAAGATACAATTTATAACACTTGAAATCTCTTGACGATCCAGATACGATGGTGATATCAGAAATTAATTCTACAAACTTTGGAGAAGAAGGATTTTTAGTAACCCCATGTTCATAATAAACTTTGGAGGTCGAATTAATTCATGTTACACCATCCACAACCTGAGATGGTTGAAGGGGGTGGGAGGGAGAATTACAGATTTTGGATAAAAGTTCCACAATATATTTTTATAGCTCTATCAAGTATGAATTGTAAATCTAGTATGTTATCACATATTTAGTGGTCAGATGCATTAAATACTTCATCAAAATGGACACCCTGCCACAATTTTTATTCATGAAGGTGTCCACATCTATGACCTTAAAACCTCTAGTTGATGTAGGGAGTCTTAGCATAATTCTAAAGGTGCCAAGAAAGAATCTTTCCAACTTCCTTCAATTCACAACATGATGTTTCACATAAAACTTTTGGAAGACCATTGGAAAATATCACAAAATTTAAAAACTTCAAGAGCACAACTAGCTTTGGCTAAACCCAAAAATTCAACCTTATGGTCCTTCTATATATGCTCATCTATCATTGAATATCACTTATATGCCAAGGACCAATGTGATTCCTTATCCTTTGAGATGTTATATTCAATGTGTCTCCACAGTGTGGTTGATAACTCTTCCTAGGATATGTTCTTGATCATTCACCTATCAAATGAAAAACCCTCAATAGAGTATCATTAATAAATCGTTTAGTTTTGTATGATCCACATCCATATTTCAAAATCATGTTGCATGATTATCCTCAATAAAGCCTCACCGCCCTTGATATTTCGTATTATCATCAAAGGGACACTTCTAAATATAATTCCAATCAAATTTAAATACAAAATGATGACACTATTGGTCAAGACATAAATGATAACACAAGAAAGGTCAAAGGAAAATGTCCTCTACATTTTGCATGTGAAGTGTGGGAATAAAGATTAGAAGTATTAACATCAAGCTTTGAAAGACACCCACACTCCACATTTTCCATGTGAAGTATGGAATACAAGAACATATGATTCATCTAAGGTAGAAGGTCTCCCCACTTTGAAACAAACTTCACATGGTGAACAAGGGGAAAAACCGAACATTTTTAATTTCATATGCAGAATGTAGAACGTGGAGAGTGGATAAAAGGACTTGAGAAAGTGGGCTTAAACAATCAATTAATTCTAAACTCTACGCTACATATGCAAACTGTGGAATGTGGAAGAAAAACCCAAAAAACCCTTATAAAAATGGAATTACAACTAAAGGTCATTAGTATTCCCACTTTATAAATGTGGTACAATGCCACTATCACGATGCTACCAAAATGTCAATTTACAAAGTTGTCTGTGGAAAAAGGCCTCATTTTTGTCACTTTGTAGTTATTAGGCACATCCAAAATTTTGGAAGTGAATAACATACTTAAGAAGAGAGTGCCCATTCATAGTTAACTCTAATATAATTACATTTTGGATCAAAATAGAATGAAGCAATAGGAAGACCAAGATCACTTCAAATGCCATGATAAAGAATGAGATTAGGTGCTTCTTCATTTCCAATCCTCTAAAGAAACATCTCTCAAAGATAAGAACTACAAAATCTAGTGCTAAAGTTCCATGGACCTTATTATATCCTCTAGTGCACTAGACATGACACTTATAGATTTCCTCTCTTAGCTCCCTTCAAGATCCATGAAATGTATTATATGTATTGCTTGAAGAAGGGAGTGTGGCCAAACCACCTAGCTTAGACTAGCCTTCCCAAACTTGATGAAGAAGGCTCCATTTGGTTACAACTAGAGGCAATATTGGTCATCAAGAGCATCAACTATAACAACACACTTTTTAGGGAGTCCTGATATGGTGGAAAGATACATAACCTAAAGATGTTACTTGAGAACCAATAGTGATTATACACAAGTTTCCACACATCTAGGATTGAGGATAACATTTGTTTTGAAAGAGGTTAGGGGGATTGGGGGCATGTTATAGCCCTAGCCTAACCTCTGTACTATGGGGCACTTAGGAGTTAGTTAATTAATGTATGAGGGCAGCTTCTTTGAAAAAATTCAAGTAGTTAATGTATTGGCAATGCAAAAAGGTTGTCTTTATTAAATAAGGCTTCCTAGGTGGTTGGTACTCATTAATAATGAGACCACTACTGGTTAGGGATTTTTGTGTAAGAAGCTTTTTGTAGAGGTAGAAGGCTATGCAATGTTTCGTTGATGATTCTTTTCTATTGGAGTTTTATTCATTTAGAGGTCACCCTTGAAGAGTCCCATGAATATTATTGTCTTGTTGATTATCAATAAAAAGGTTTATATTTTGCAACTTCTAAATATATATATTTATTATATAATGTATATAGCTCAACATGTTTATTAATTATGTATATGAACTTCCTTCAACAAGTTTTCTTTCTATCCAAGAAATTGAAAAGACTCGAGGTAAACCAAAAAATATTATAACAAGTGATTGGGTTCCCCTCTTCCATGATCCCTACCCCTCTTACCTAGTGGAATATGAACTCCTTCCGTAATAATTGTCGCCTTTGCCACATGCTCAAAAGTGATTAGCACAAATAACCAAATCTATTCTCAAATACAAATTATGACATGGTTTAACTAATAATAAAATCAATATGCACTTCAATCTTTTATGATATAATTTTTCACTTAAACTTTAAAAATAACCCCTAATAAAAAAACTCATGATAAATATAAATATCCATTTAATGTAGCCTTGTAATGTAGATATAAGCCTTACAAGAGTGCTCCCATAATTATGAAATCTTTATCCCAGTCTTTTAAAAACGAAAATATTTATCAGAATCTTTTAAAAGAAAAACTTTACCATAGCACTTGCGTTTGCGTGGGACACACGGAGACTTTTCCCCCAACAAAAACACAAAAACTAAACTTTAGAAGACTACCTCACAACTCGGATGACTTTATCATGTGTCCCTTTTTAATTTGATGACTTTATCATGTGTCCCTTTTTAATTTAAAATGTCCGCATTCGTAGGGAATGCATGTATCACGAAGAAGCTTTGCTGGTCCCTTGGGTTACATCACGAAGAACTGTTCTCCAATCTCATCCCTACCATTACTTCACCAAAGAACGGTTCTCCAAAATGAAGACAAAATCTTCCGTGTGGGGCTAGGTTGTGCTTAAACAATTGACCAGTCATCTGAACTCTGGTGTGATATTTATATACTTTGAATAATGGTAGAAATTTTTTTAATATTCACCAGATTAGAAATAGTTTATGAGATTATTAGTTTTATTTTTTATTTTTTATTTTGTGTAATTTAATTTTTTTGATTGATATAATATTTATATATTTTAAATATAAAATAAATAAATGAATAAAATTTTAACATATATTAAAATTAGAAATAATTTATGGAATTATTAATTTTTTATTTTTATTATTTAATTTTTTGAATTTAAATTTTTGTAATCCATAAATTTCTGGAAAAAAATCACATAGAAAATATTTAATCTATGCGTTTAGAACTAACTAGTATCGACCACATACTCTCTAGATGATTTTTTCCTGAAATTTTCATTAATTAATTTAATTTTCTATTGTTCACATTAATAATAAACTTATTAATATAATCAAATAATAATGCAAAGTCTTTGCACGATGATATCGTCAACCACAGTGAGTCATGGGAAGCATCCAGTGGGTTTCGTTCCATTCCCCTTGTCTACAAAAAAGAAGTTTGGCTGCAGAGAAAGACCAAATAATTTCTGAGATCTGCGTACAGAGCAAAGGGAAGCAATGGATAGAGAACCAGAGGATCTACAGTTCGTCGGCATCGTGGGAATTATTGGAGAGGCCTTCAAGATCCTTCGCTCCTTCGCTAAACTGCTAGGGGTTATCACGCTAACCCTTATTCTCCCTCTTTGTTTCGCAATTTTGGGGTCCAGATATCTGCTCAATGAAATGCGCTGGAATGAAATCCGCTGGAGGGAATTGACGTGGGAATGGACGGAGCTCTTCGCTTTTCTAGCGGCCTATGAAGTCTTCGTTTTTGCCTTCTCGTTGCTGTCCACTGCGGCAGTGGTGTATACCGTGGCTTCAATCTATACTGGAAAGGAAATTTCTTACGGGAGGGTTATGAGCATCGTTCCCAGGGTTTGGAAGCGCCTTATGGTAACTTTCCTCTGGTTTTTCGCCATAGGCTTTGCCTATTACGCGGCCGTCGTATTGGTCCTCGTCTTGCTCATAATCACCATGAAGCTGGGCTATTTGAATACGGCGGTCTCTATTGTTTGCCTCATTCTTATAATCTCGGTCTTCTGCAGCGGGTATGTGTATATAACCATGGTGTGGCATCTCGCCTGCGTGATATCCGTGTTGGAGGATAAATACGGTCTGGGCGCCATGAGGAAGAGCAAGGATCTCATTAAGGGAAACCGGATTACGGCCTTGGTGCTAGACATTCTTTACATCATATTCGCCGGAATTATTGTATTGTTTTTCGACTATGCTGTTCTTTATGGGCACAGCCATGGCGTGCGAGGTGCACGAAGAGGTGCGTATGGGACAGTCCTTGTTGGGTTGCTGTGTTTTGTTCACTTGATGAGGTTGTTGACACAGAGTGTGTTTTACTTTGTGTGCAAATCTTACCACCATGAGAGCATAGACAAATCTTCTATGTCTGATCACCTGGAAGTTTACCTTGGCGACTATGAGCCTCTCAAGAGTAGCAACATCCAAATGGATGGTCTACACGCCTCTGTATAGTCTTAGCTGTAACTGTGTCTTGTTTATTTTAGAGATTAATGATATTATCATCTTGTGTTTGGCCTTTTCATTTGTCTGAAATAATCCTGTACTCTGCAGCCAATATCTAACTTAGGATGGCTACTTTTATCTGTAAAGCAGGGCAGGATTTTGATTTGTTTTATAGTATAACTTTTACTTCAATTTAGTTTGTTTAGCGGTGTTCTGGACTTCATAGTTTGTTTAGCAGTGTTCTGGACTTTATAGTGGCGGATTAGAAATAAACTAATATAGATATATCTTAAGATGATGTAGCATGTTAAGTATGGATTTAGCCTGTATGGAGACTCATCAAATTTTCAATTTTTTTAAAGTGTAAAATTGGAAAAAAAAATTGCATTTTTCTCCTGGCTTAATAGATTTCAATAGATTTATCAATATATAAATTTTCATGGTTTAGATTGTATTTTTGAATGCTATATAAAATACATAAATTTTTGAGTTAAAAAAAAATAAATTTTCATGGTTTAGATTGTATTTTGAATGCTATATAAAATACATAATTTTTGAGTTAAAAAAATAATCGTTAGATTTTAAAAAATTGGAGAAAAAACTAAACTTAAAAAAATCCCCACTTCCAATATTTTAACCATCAAAATTTATGTTTTTCAATGACTTTATATAATATATACATATGTTTTTTAACAATATATAATATTTACATAGTTAACATTAAAATATTTTAAAGAACATGTGTAGCTATGAACTACATTGCCCACGTTGAAATGTTTTTTGTTATTAATATTTTTTTATCTTACATATTAAAATTATTTCATACATGACCCACATTAATTTTTTTATTAAAATGAATATTTTCAAATATTATATATTAATTTTATATTAAAAATTCAATACATGACACATCTCTCTCTTGTTGCCGAAGGCTTCTTATTACAACTTAAAGATGAAGATCTGTTGACTTTTTTATTTTATTTTTTTAACTAATTGTCTTTCCCGAGACTTTTTGGAAGCTTTTAACAATATGTAATATTTACATAGTTGACATTAAAATATTTTAGATAACATGTGTAGCTATGAACTACATTGTCCACTTTGAAAAAGTTTTTTTCTTATTAATATATTTTTATCTTACATATTAAAATTGTTTCGTGCATGACCCATATTATTTTTTTTATTAAAATGAATATTTTGAAATATTATATATTAATTTTATATTAAAAATTTAATTCATTACACATCTTTCTTATTGTGAAAGGCTTCTTATTTCAAGTTAAAGATGAGGTTCGGTTGACTTTTTTATTTTATTTTATTTTTTTAACTAGTTGTCTTTTGGGAGACTTTTTGGAAGCTTTTAACAAGATATAATATTTAGATAGTTGACATTAAAATATTTAGATAACATGTGTAGCTATGACTACATTGTCCACCTTGAAAAACTTTCTCTTATTAATATATTTTTATCTTGCATATTAAAATTATTTCATACATGACCCACATTAATTTTTTTTATTAAAATGAATATTTTCAATTATTATATATTTATTTTATATTAAAAATTCAATACATTACACATTTTTCTCTTAATGCTGAAGGCATCTTATTTCAACTTAGGGACGAGGGTACGTTGACTTTTTTATTTTTATTGTAAGGATAAGGATCAGATGACTTTTATATTTTATTTTTTTAGGGAGTTGCCTTTCATTTGAAAGCTTTTCTAGTCGGTTTTTCTAGCCTAATTTCTCTAAAATCCAACAGGAATTTATTGGAATCACAAGTTTAATGGGTAACCCCTGCATAATTGAAGTGCACTAGGAGTTTTTCTGGGTGTTGAATCCATATATGCAGTGAAAAAACGAGTTGAAATAACACAAATCAATATTTCACCTCAAATGTTTCCACTGGATTCACCCCCAAAAAGTCCAAAAAGTCACACTAAAGACAACTCCTTTTTTAATTTGGCACCTAGATTGCTTCTCAAGGGAATATGCTCAGCACATGCTTCTTCTGAATGCTTATCAACAATTGTAGTGTGTACAGAGTTTGTTAGGTTGCATTGACTTTTAATAAATTTAAAAATTTAGATTCGTGCCATGTGTCTCCCTGCCCACCAATTTCCTAGGGATTTGAGATTATTCCAATTCTAATAAGTTCTTCCATGAAAAATTTCTCATTATTATTTATAGCATTCATTAATATATAACAAATTTTATTTAGCAAAATAGTCCATTACTTTTAATAAATTTAAAAAATTAGATTCATGCCAAATGGCTCCATGCCCACCATTGTTTTAGGGATTTTAGATTATTCCAATTCTAATAAGTTCCTTATTATTATTTATAACATTTATTTATATATAAGCAGATTTTATTTAGCAAAATGGTCCATTTTACAATGAGATGTGCAATTCTTTTTTTTTCTCAAGTTAAAGTGAACCCATAACCTTTTTGTACATGGTTGATCAAATAAATGTGTGCACTTGAGATGTGCAATTCTTTTTTTTCTCAAGTTAAAGTGAACCCATAACCTTTTGTACATTTGTTAATCAAATAAATGTGTGCACTTGTAAGACATTTTTCATGTTACAATAATTTTTTCGTTATATTTATGAAGCTTTTGGCTATATTAATGACATTATATTTTTAATGTGGTTGTAATAATTATTCTCATTTGGAATTACTGAAATTTTTATTTTAATTTTTTACCTTTTAATTTATTTTTCGTTAGGACATTGAATATGTTTTTATATATATTATTAAAATATTTTCTTTTTAACTTTTTTTCTTTATACATAATTGATATAGATATAAATTAGTTAATATATATTTTCAAATAATAATTCAAATCATATATTAAAATATTTAGATACAATATTAAATATTTTTAAAATTATAAAAACTAAAAAATTTAATTTTTTTTTCCTTTAATAAATGCAGGTTCCAGTCCAATATAGAAAATATGTTATAATGTACCGTTCTACAAACAATAACAATTTTCAAATTCAATATATTGAAAATTTATAGTTTTTGAATTGATTCTTAACCAACCAATATTGATGTTCTAAGGTAATCTATTCAAACCGATATTTTACAATGACACAGACAATCAAAAATTATTTAAAAAAAAGATTACTAACCAGTGTTCCTGTAATACCGTTCTGCTATGGATCTGAATAGACAACTACAATTGCCAATCATTCACGAAACAATATTATTGAATCCCTTCCCATTTTCCCACGACTTTCTTCCGCTTCTGATGTGGATTGGCCTGGGCAAACACTACAGATTGTGAAGTTCAAGAAAGCCTTGGACATTCTTTTTCAAGAAATTTTTTGGAGAGAAAAAGTTATTATTTATTTTCGCACTAAAGGGTTTTGTCATTTTTATTTGAGAAGAGTTTTTGGTGAAAATCACATAGTAATTTATTTAGGTTTTTAGAATCAATAAATCTAATTCATTATCAAAATAAATTGATTTGAAACTATACTTATTGATTCTAAAAACATCAACCAATAAATTACCATACAATTTTCACCAAAAACTCTTCTCAATAAACTAAATTTTATCAAAATCATTCTAAAATTAATCTATTTTAACGTGTATGACTGACATAAAAATGGTTTTGGCTCCGACTCTTTTTCTTTCAGATTGCGGGGTTGTTATAAGGCTGTAAGATTTCTCAGCGTTATAGAGAAATTATTTATTTTTGTAATAAAAGATTTAAAAAATAAATTAAATTTGATCAAAATTATTTTATTTTAACATGAATAAGTAATATAAAATTTCTGTAAGATTTGATTCTTTTTCTTTCAGATTGCAGGGCTGTGACAAGTTTGTAAGATTCCTCAGCTTTAGAGAGAAGTTATTTATTTTGGAGAAAAAAAAAATTCTAAAATAAACTAAATCTGATCAAAATTATTCTAAAATTATTTATTTCCCATGGATAATTGATATAAAAATTGTTTACGACTTGACTCTTTTTCTTTCAGATTGCCCTCTATAATATCTCTCAACTTTATAGAAAGGTTATTTATTTTTACAATAAATGATTTTTAAAAGTAAACTGAATCTGATCAAAATTATTCTTAAAGTAATTTATTTTAACATGGATAACTGAAAAAAAACATAAAAAAAATTAACATGGATAACTAAAAAAAGAAACAAAGGAAAGAAAGAAAGAGACCCGACGTTTCGTTCCAGATCGCAGGGCTGTTACAACTCTAAGATCTTTTTGCAATAAGGGATTATTAAAGATAAATTAGATTTGATAAAAATTATTTTTAAATTAATTTATTGAACCTGGATGGATGATAATTGGTGTAAAAATTGTTTATGATATACAAGTTAAGCACAACATCATATTGGTGTATGAGATTTTTTTGTTTGTGAGATAAGAGACCCATCTGTGGTGTATGAGACCTTCTTGTTTGTGGGATAAGGGAGCTACCTTTGCCCAAAGAGGAAACACATGTTCTTAACCATTAGGCCCACTGAAGTTGTATGTAGAAATAATTCTACATACATTTCACATTTATATATAGAGATATTCTTGTTTTTAATTTTATTCAAACTTAGATATATGCATAATTTTTAAATATGATATACATACTAGAGTCGCTGTCGGAGTCAGTCCTCCCGACAGTTGACCAACTGCTCATCCCAGAAACGGCATAGTTTTCATGAGCAGACCTTCTGCCAAACAACAATCCGCTCAGTTTAGAAACTGGATAGAGATGATCAGCAAGTGAGTCTGTCAACCTTAGTGCAGTTTTCCTCACCAACAACTCCTAGCAGCAGACTCCCAGTTCCCTCCAGGAATTGCGCAGTTTCTACTGCCAAGCACCCAATAGCTGATTGTTTGTTCCCCTTGGGAATTGCGTAGTTTCTACTGCCAGTGACCAAGCAACCAACTGCCAGTTCCCTCTGGGAATTTCTTAGTTTTGACTACCAGGATCCCGGCCAGTTCCTCCCAAAAACTGTGCAATTTCTACCCGCTGATCCTCCTTGCATCCCAACCTATTCCTCCAGAGAATTGTGCAAATTTTGCCTTTCAATCACTGCTGCCCCCTTGTTCCAGACACTACGTAGATTCTACCTACCTTGCTTCCTACAGCACGGATTGTCCCCCCCAAAATTTACGCAATTTTCACTTCTGGCCGAGCTAGACCTCGCGGAGAGTGATCGTCGGCTTCGATTTCCCATCTTCATCACTCAGTGACTCTTGCACAATTTTCATCATCAGTGCCCAGAGCCATCATCCTGCTTCGCAACCTTGTTGCCCCTCCCAGTCACCTGCATCCAAAATGATCATGTGTCATGGTAGAATAGGAGGTTTTTGGATTTGATGTCATCTTGTTATGAGTGACTATAGGCACAGATACACTAAAAAACATGGCATGACAATGAAAAGAATGAACGAAAGGAGCACATGCATAAGGATAGGTTCACCAACGGACGAATGAACGATGCATGCAAAGAGATGTGCTCGCGAATGGATAATCATGTAAAAATGTTTTCGCGGGGACAGACAAGGAAACATGCAAGATGTGATCACGCACAAACGAACGGGTGAACATGCACCTTTCGCGAACAGATGAGGCGAGTTGGGAATTTATCCCAACCAATTTGGGACTCACTCTCACCCTCTCCCCTTACAGTGAAAGAACCATTGAAAAAAGTACACTAGCATTCACCAGGCACGCGAACCTCACTTCTCGAAGGCAAAGTAGACCACTCTCCTATGCTACAAGCAAGAGTTGAGGCAAATCCTTAAGACAATGGAAACCATGCCATCATACCAGATGGAACTCCCATACCAAATGGTTTGAGGTCTGGTTGGGACTTCATACCGGGGTGATCCCCTGAATGTTGGTGGGTCCAGCACCGTCAACAGGATCCAACTGAGGAGAATGCCTCCAAACTTCCTAAAGTACGAAAGTAAAATTGATATTTCGTAAACAATGACACATTGATCCTCAAAAGAACCTATAGAGGCTAGGTCCTCCAAAAAATGTTCTTGATTAGCATATTTCCCATAAATATTAATAAATGAAATGGGAGAAACAAAGTTTTTATATAGAAAATTAACATATATGGCCGAGGGGAGGGGAGAAGAAATGATAGCCTTTAAATTTTAATTCCACCAAGTTATCAAACCCTTAGGAGACCTGTCTAAGTCAACGTGATAAAAAAATCAGTCCTTTAAAAACTCTTCAATTAAATGGTGCATGTTCATACCAGAACACATAGTTTCTTGTATCATTAAGATATCAAGTTTGGTGGAAGCTATCAATATTTTGAGGGTAGATCTTTTCTAGGCACCCCCAATGCCCCATGAATTATATGATGGGATTATCACTAAGCACCCTTGGATAGGGATAACTTTATAAGGGCCCTAGCAATAGAAACTTGTTTACCTTCAAGAATTTCCCATTTGGATCTCTCCTCAGATTTGTGCAAAGTTGACTTCCTACCAGCAAGATAAAAAGTAGGAGGGTCCATCAAAAAGTGCTCATTGGAAGGAGAAATGATAGTCTGATTCTTTCTAGGCTAGAGAGCATAACTCCATTTTTTATCCCAAGGACAGGGAATGGAATAAGAGAGGGAAGGGGAGAGTGATATGGGGGGAAGAGGAATGAAAAGACAAAAGGATCCATATAGGCGTTGAGGAAATGCTATCTGAAAGAAAGTATGCCAAAGGAGGGGAAGAAGAGGCACTACTAGGAGGGAAGGAGAAAATATTGAGAGAGAGTGGGGAGGAAAGAAATGATGGAGGGAATAGGAGGCAATGAGTTGTCGAATGATTTCTTGACAGGAGGTATATATGTTGAAGAAATGCTCATACAGGGCTTGTAGGGATCCCCTAAAGAGCCTTACTAGCCTTTTCATGAGAAGTGATATGCTCCATAGATAAATCCTGACCCACTCTAATAGGGCCCTAACAAGGGAAATATTTTGGAATGTGTTTGACTTCATGACAGTGATGAAACCTAAAAGGAATCCTCCAAAAATCCACTTTTTGTACCTAAACTGATATTTCCAAGGAAATCTCCACATTAGTATTAATACCACTCCCAAAGGTATACAACTACTTAGATCTACACAATTGTACAATCCTCATTCTAATGCCACCCCTCTTCCACACTCATGAAAGAACCCATTTTTTTATTTATTGATGGTATTAGATACTGACAACATGCATGGGATCTGCCTGATGTGATGTCCCAATTAGACCTCACACCATTTGGTGTACAAGTCCCATTCGACTATATGGTCCAACCACCATTGTAAACGTTTTAGAGATACACCTTGTTTATAACACATACACAAGAGATCACAAACACCTCTTTTGGGAAGGAAGTATGTAAGCTTTGTGTGACACGAAATATAAGATGTACAAGGAACTTCCATAAATGGTAAAGGGAAACGAGCCTCCAGTTAGTGAAGTAATAGTACTATCCTAAGGGAGACCCAGGAGTGAAGAGAAAGGATTGTTGATTTACCTGCAAATTAGTTCACAAGATAAGCAACAATCATGAAAACATAACAACACTCATCCAACAGAATCCATATCTAAACAACGAAATAGTTCATTAATCTTAGTATGTGATTAAGCTAACATAAACCACAAACATAATAAGAATAGTCCTACTACATCCACAATAGATGCATGAAGAAGTTTTGACTCATAGAACTTTTGATTATAAATGAAATATTCCAAGTACACCGTTACATAGGTGAAACATAAGATCCATTAGTGGAACATGGAGCCACAACTTGCTTCTCCAAAGAATGAACTATCTCCTATGCACTACAAGAGAAGCCAAGAAAAGAATCTAAGAATCCAAGCCCTTTCCTTGAGTTATGAGGAGCTATCTATAATAAATGACAATGAATTTTGAGTTTCCTTACGACTCTTTAACTTTTGTGACCTATGGGGCTTCTTAAAACCTTTCACATTCTATACATGATCTTTTACATTCCACATATGTCTCATGGAAATTGTTACATACAACTTATTATAAAAGACAAAATGCATGTAAGACAGTGGCTACATGAGATGAAACTACTAATAGGACAAAATGTTATCAAATTGATAAGTCATTTACTTCATCATGGAGCTCATTGGTAGTGTATGTATGCCATGCTATGAACTTTGTAGAGATGAATTTGATCCGAACTGGCAAGTCCACTGCATACTGCATCTTCACCTCCAATATTTCTGTCAATATGTTCTAGGTGCTTGATTGTACACTATTCCATAGCAATGACAGTTTCATGTGACCTTTGATAGGTGTTATGGAATATTGTAGAATAATGTCTTTGGTGATTTCCAAGACTTCTTGTTTTGATGCTTTCTTTATTTGTTCTATGTACTGCCTTATTTATTGAAAGAAGATTTCCCTACCTCTTATTTCCTCAAGTGATCCTACAAAAGGAATCCTATGTTTCTTTACTAGAGAGTCAAAACCATTGTGCATTCGACCATAGGCGAAAATGGTGATAACCGACTATTCTCCAAGATGGACGTAGTTCTAATGATGGAGTCTCAATTGTACTCTATCTATCTCTATGACAATCCTTTCCTTTCTAACCAACTGTTGCGAAACATATGGATATTTGACATCCCAATTCTAGAGTTGGTAAACAACTCTATTTGCCACTTTCAGGAGCTTTAATAATTCTTGTGCTTTCTTATGATTGCCAACACGAGGCACCTTTAATTTTTGTAGAAGTATCATTTCAATATACAATTGCTCCATGGTATCCTCCATTGGCCCTAATTCCTCCTATATGGCTGATTTCCATTCTGTCGTCTTGAAGCTGTGGGAAGATAATCACTAGTTTTTTGGAGTGAGATGTTTCACTTGTTGTTTTACTACAACCAATTGTTTCCTTAGTCACACATTCTCATTCAATAGATAGTTCAAGTTTTCATGTTTTGTTGTAGCAAAAGAAACATTAGACACCATGATTGCTCGAGGATTCCTTCTAGTATTAGCAGTTATCATCTTTTTTGTGGACAGAGAGACTGGGTTCTAAGGATCATTTGGGAAGTATCTTTGACTTTACTACATGATCCTTTTCTTGAGTTGATCAAACATGACATTACACACATCCATGACCCTGTCTTTAGGTGGAGGTGCTATTCTAATTTAATCAAATGGGAGATGACCAAGTGTTAGAGGAGGTTCTGCCAGAGAACCTAGTTCATCATCTATTCGTTTGATGGTATCATATTCCTACAACACTTCCTCCATTTCTTGATTCAATTATTCTTCCTCCAACCTCTATGTTGCTTCCTCCTCTTATGACTTCATTTTCATTCTTCTTCTACTCTCCTTCTCTCCTCTTCTTCTTCTTGCTATTTTTTGAGCAACTTTTCTTACTTCCTCTACTCCTCTTCCTCTTGTTGCATCTTTGCCTCTAATTCTCTCCTTTCTTGTTTAGCTTGAATAGCTCCCTTATTCAAAGGATAAACTTTCCATTTCCTACTACTTTCTCCTATCGAATCATGCTTGATCCTTTCCCTAGGAGCTACACCTTTTTCTTGATTAGTTGCTTATGGTGCCTCCTGTACATGTATGTATTGAGTTGGTGTAACTGGGGGGGAAATGACCTCAATTCCTGGAAGTTAATTTCTTACTACATTGTACCAGTTCTTCACCTTCTCATATTTTGTAGTAGACATTGATTAATATCCCCAATTGAAACTAATCCTTTCACAACGTTTCCTACACACTCTTCTGGAGTCATATCCATGAAAGTCCTTGACCTCAAAGTGCAAGCAATCCAACTCCTAGATTTTTCCCTCTGTCGCCTTATGGATCTTTAGCTCATACAATCCAATCCTAAAAGGGAAAGTGGGCCATGGGAATTTCTTCCTTCTATGAAGGACTCTTGATAACCCTTTATTCAACTAATAAGCCACTTCTTGCAAGCCCAACTTATTAGTTACATATCGCAACATGATATGAGGATAAATATGACATACAAAGCATGAGATGTACGTACCTTCATGCGTAGCAAATCAATCTGTGATATCATGTAGTTATTCCTTCTCCTGGCTGGTCATACAAGGAGGATAAATCTGTTGAAAATAGCAACAAGAAATGTTAAAAATAGAATCCAAAAATTCCAATTTAATTTGTTCTTGAATTAAATTGTCAATTAAAATTGTAATTATTTTCTCATAGAAACTTGTAACTAAGTAAATTTGACTTAGTTAACTTAGGAATTTCGAGTTGGAAGTCATTGAAAGTCATGTGTATGTTCTCCCTAATTTTTAGGTGTCTAGGATGAGTTTAATTTTGAGTTGTAATTATATAACTCAGTTTACTGAGTTATGTTCAGCTAAATTAGTTCTAAATGTTTGTGGAACTAATAAAGGATCAACAATCAATTGGTGCACTAGTGCATCCACAAGTTTACTCAAGTTAACTGAATATTCCCTCATCAGAAATCTCACGCATGTCGATTCTAAGAAATACCTATTGAGACTAGAGTGCAAAGACAATGTACTATCAGTGGTGTGATTTACTGAGTTGTATATATCATGCATGCAATCAGATAAGGACCTATGTTTGGATTGCGCTATTTTGGAAGCATTAATTCCATTTAAATATGGGTATTCATCCTAGGAATTACACAACATATTAGGGGCTTGGAGCGCTGTTGAATAGGCTAATTGTTTTCCAAGAGCTAGCTTATGAGCTCAGAGGGTTTGAGCATACTTGTGTGGAATTGTTCTAGTGAGAACAAGCTTCGTATATTCACTCATATTTATGATATATGCAGTACAGATAGAAGATTTTGAGCAGTGGCTTTCCCTAGATACATCTTGTGTTATGTGCCATTGATTTATTTTCTTCTTGTTCATATTGTTTTCATCGATCTATTGGTTTCCGCTACTTGAAAGTAGAAGTAGATTCTTGCCCTGCTCTTTAGTACATTGCATGAGCTTGTGAA